>JAIPUX010001880.1:35193462-35216145 GCA_020142125.1 Phrynosoma platyrhinos | reverse complement strand
CACGTGTGCTCGTGCTCCACCCCCACCCCTTCCACTGATGGCTGCCATGCCCACGCGAACCTGGCAGCACGCCACTTCCAGAATGTGTGCCATAGATTTGCCAACTCAGACCACCACACCATGTTGACTCTCACTTATAAGAATCACTATTTATGCTTATAATTAAAATTTAGTCATTACATTTTGTGGCAAATTAAATAAATATCTTAGCTACCAGTAATAATTTTTGAGATCTGCACATAACTCTATTTTTCCTGTAAGTCTGATTGCATTGCAGAGGGGCAGGATATAAATACATTTTATTATTATTATTTTATTATTAAGTCCTGTTATTTTTGGAGCACAGTCTTCTATAACATGGACTTTTAAGGGAACACAACTATTGTGTTATAGCAGAACTTACTGTGCAAGAGTCAGCTGTACTGGAAATTGGCTCTTTGTTTCAGCATTGAAAAATGAGACCATATCTCTGCTGCATCTAATGGCAGCAGATTAGCTGCCATTGTGCAAGGTAAGCCACAAGAGCCGTGGTGGCACAGTGGTTAAATGACTGTACTGCAACCACTCACTCACAAACCATAAGGTTGTGAGTTCAATACCAACCAGGGCTCAGGCTCGACTCAGGCTTGCATCCTTCCGAGGTCCCTAAAATGAGTACCCAGCTTGTTGGGGGCAATTAGCTTACAGTTGTAAACTGCTTAAAGACTGCATAACATGGTATAAAGTGGTATATAAATAAAGCTGCTATTGCATACATCACACAGCTCCCTCCTCCAACAGCTTGCTGCCATTTTCCATAATGTGCCACCTATGGCAAGTACCTCACCATGCCTAATGGTAGGGCTAGTCCTGAATAGACAGTTGTTGTTAACTGCCCTCAAGTTGACTTCAACTCATGGTGATCCTGTTGATGAATAATCTCCAAGTTTCTCTATCCTCAGCTACCCTGCTCAGGTCCTGCAGGCTCGGGCCATGAGCTCCCTGATCAAATCTAACCATCTAGCATGTGGTCTTCCTCTCTTTCTACTGCCCTCCACCTTTCCCAGCATCATTGCCTTTTCTAATGATTGATGCCTTCCTATGATGTGGCCAAAGTACAACCATCTCAATTTAGTTATCCTGGCTTCCAGGGAGAATTCCAGCTGAATCTGTTCTAGGAGCCATTTGTTTATCTTTGTGGCCATCCATGGTATCTTCAGCACTCTTCTCCACCACCACATTTCAAGTGAGTTGATTTCCCTTTGACTGGCAGAGAATGATGTTTGACTCTTGCATCCATACATTGTGATGGGGAATACTATGGCTTGGACTATCCTCACTTTAGTGTTCAGAGGTATATCTTTGCACTTTAATATCTTGTATAGTTCTTTCATAGCTGCCCTTCCCATTCCTAGCCACCTTACGATTGCTTGGCTGCGATCTCCATTCTGGTCTCTCATATTTAATTCAAGCTATGGGACATGACTAAGCCTAAATTCTAGTTGTTGTTGTTGTTTTGTTATTTTTTTTAATGATTGGTGAAGAGAGAAGGTTATCATACAATGATAACTTTTCTCTTTCCAGTGACAAAAGACAGGAAAGATGACAGTTCTGGAATGCAACAGATCTTCAGATGTCATAGTGTCAATCACTTATGTCAAATGTGGATGGCCATCCTGCAATTGTCTTTAAAACAAGGGCTTCAGGATGAACTGAGGAGGTGTTATTCCTGACAACCTGACAAAGTCATTCTACTTGCATAGATGGGTGTCAGGGAGAAAGAGGCAGATTTTGAATGAAGGCATTAGAGAAAGAAACTGCAGCTGTTGATGCAGTGAAGTGATACAATGTCTAGTGTTGGTTACAAGATGATGAATGATTCTGTAAGATCATAGAATGATAGCTTGAAAAGACCCAGTGTGGAAGTGAAACTCTTGCTTCTCTGTATCTCACATATTTTCTTGACAAGCTCATATTCCAGAATCTATTTGGTGCTCAGATTCCACTTCTTTGTTTATTTTCTAATTCATTAGTTGCAACTCCTGAAATGTCTTCCATCTTTCTGTTTCTTCTACTGCTGGCCAAGCATAGCACTGACTGAAACATATCCAGTAATGATGGAGGAAATTCTCTGTAATATTTGAGACTCACAGCACCATTTTACAAATGTCTACTCAGATATATGATGCATTGATTTCTATGAAGCTTACTCCCAGCCAAGTCTGTAGAAAATTGTAACTACCATTACAAATATATCTAACAGCTTTTCCTGTCTTAATATTACATTCTAGTGACACCAGTTCTCGGGGGAGACCTATTAAATACATATTCCATCTTTATTTCCTGGTATATCTGTTCAAGATTCCCTTGGCAAATGTTCTAAAGAGAGAAAAGAAATTGTACATTTAAAAAAACATACTAACACATATAAATTGTACGTGGGTGGCAACATAAAGACCAAGAGAAAATAAAATATGCTTATTTCTAATAGTAAGATATGAATGTTTTCTCCTGCTGAGAAATTCTAGGTGGAATTGAAGGACAGGGAAGGGGTAGATCTTGTGCTATCCTGCTGGATCACTGAAACAACCAGGGTGAGGAAAGCTGATTATTCTTTTTTCCTAATCCTCCACCCAGCTATTGACTGCTATGGACTCAAGACACCTCTTCTAGATTAATTCCAAGGATAACCCTTTTACATATAAAATCAATATATTTTCTTCTGTACCATTCTGAATGTAAAGGTGGTGCCTGGCTGTTCATATGTTCCTAGTATATACAATAGTCTCAGCTCTAATTTCCTGAACTGATCTTTCATTCTGGAGGTTTCTGGTTATAACCACCAGCTTCTCCAATCTGCTTTCAGTAGCAGCTTGTGGCTTCCATGTCAATAGATCACTGAATCTGATCTGCTTTCAGTAGCAGCTTGTGGCTTCCATGTCAATAGATCACTGAATCTGATTTGGGTCCAAGGTGCTGTTTTTCTTTTAGGGCTAGGGTACAGCATCTGGTACAGCTCCTTTAAAGTTTGGAATAAAACAGAGTGGACTCACTACTCCACTGACATGGAAGTTACTGGTACAGTTCAAGAAAAACATGGTTCAGGATTGTGTGTCTCAGGTAGCTCCTTATAGTGGCTAGCTCCAAGTATGTTGCCTTGATATCAGTGGAAAAAGTCAGATGCAAGAATCTAAAGGGAAATGAGGGTTGGTGGATGTGAGTGATGAGAGGAATGATTTAAAGAGTAGATCAATGCTACTCAAAGTGATAGTCAATAGACTAGTGCTGATCACTGATACACTGAAAGAAACAATTATAGCCACTGGGCATAAATATAGTGTTGATCCTTGGCATAATGGGGGTGGGGGGATCATTGCTAGTCCTCCATATGAAATAGCTGAAGAAACACTGGACTAGATTGTGTATGCTGTGTTAATTTATTAACATTGTTTTTGCCTGGAGAAATAGCAGTTTAAATATGCTTCCTTTTGATGATACAATCCTCCAATGTGAATCCTCTCTCTGGTAGGAGTGGATCAATACGCATGAACAAGTTTTGAATTTAATGTGTTATAATTTCTGCTGTTAATTCATTCCAAAGTAGAATGGGTTCTCCTTCAAAAAAAAATTTTGCCAAGATGCAAATGCACAGAAAGTTAGATTCCAACTATGCTTGAACTGCTGCGTCCCACATACTTTTAACAGTCTGTGAGAACAGAAAAAGACCTAAATTGTTGACTAGGCTATTTTGATTTTAAATTCAGTGAAGCATGAAAACTTGTATGCATTCCAAATTATTCCCAAGAACTACTGTAAACAAGGTGATCTAGTTCAGTGGTTAAGAGGCACAAGAAACAAAAACGGTGAATTGGTAGTTCCAACCTCAGTACAGGATAAATGTATTTGTTTACCACAAATGTTTTCCATGAGCAGCTGTAAAATGGTAAGTTTTGAAGTGGAAGCACTGGCCATGACAGTCCACTCATGCTCCAAGCAGAGTCTCCAAAAGTAGGCAATTTGTTCATACCACCAATTTTAGCATGTTACTTTCCCATTAGAAGCAGGTATTTTGTAAAGCTGATGGTCTTAATTCCCTACCCAGGTCCAAGCAATTTTAAAATACTTTTCACTATAACAGGGTGATTACCCATATAACATTGATGTATACAACACTGAACGCCTACACATTTTGCTGAAAAATTCCATTTACCCAACTACCCCTATTTTTGCCACTATAGATTGCTACTATAGGTCCAAACCACTCGAAATTACTTTTCATCATAACAGGGTGATAATGTGCACCTATGGGATTGATTTTGATTTGAAGAGGTAAACATCAATCAGCTACTTCCCTTAACAAACACAAAACAAAAACAGGAAGTAGTTATCCTTTCACACTACATAATTATAAGGACGTGATTCTACTTTAACTGCCTTGGCAACATTCTGTGGAATTTGGGGGTTTGTAATTAGCAAGGAGTTCTAATAATGCTCAAACAGAGTGCTCTAGTGCTTCCCACCAAACTATAAACCCCAGGATTCCATAGGATGTTGCAATGGCAGTTAAAATTGAATCAGAACAATTTAATTGTACAATGTAAAAGGTGTGTTCAAATAAAATACCCACTACAGCAACACATGGAAGGATTGATTTTCACTCCATAGCAACAGTGAAAATCAGTAACTAGAGGTGAAATCAAAGAATAAGATATAGGCAGACAGGCATGCTTGTCAATATTGCTATTCTGTATCTCATCTCAGCACACATTTTAGGAAGGAAATTTCCTCACATGGTAAGTTGGTCATCTTTATTCATTCATTATGACATGTTGTCATGAATTATTGTATATTACATGCTATCATGAAGAAGGGGGAAAGGAAATATGGAGTAGTGAAAGCTAGGTGTTCCTTCTACTGCTGAATTCCACCTTGAGATGATGGATTTTCATCACTTGAATAGTGAAAATACTATTATTGATTTAACATTTGGTATTCAAGGATATGATGGCTGTTCAAGATTTATTTATTTATTTTTGTCTTTTGTTGTCCCTAGCCCTGTAGGGTTCCTCTAAACCCCAAAGAGTGTTGCTCACACATTGAAAAGTCCTTGGTAGTGCTGAGAATTCCCTGGGAATACTCTGGGATGGGAAATATGTAGATCTCCAATTAAAATTGCTTTGAACAGAAAGAAAACCAGGCCTTGAGTCCCTGTATTGGGAGAAAGGTGTGATATAACTAAATAAAATTATGATGATAACAACAATTGACTTGCTTTCCTCTCAGAAACACCTAAACTGAGCCACAAACATGATCACTAACAAAATCTGATATTTTCCTGTTATAAAAACCAAGAAACACAAAATTGGAGTTCCTCTCCTATTAATGTAAATATTTCTTACTGTTCATAGCAGTGCCCTTTCTTTAAAAACCTGCTTGGAAGGTCAAGACATGGTTCACTATACAACCATTATTACTGGTTTTTAAAACCATTCTTCCATTTATTCCTAAAACTGTACACAAATTATGACTGCTTCCACCTGATGTGGCTCAGACACTGACTCTGTTGATTGCAAGATCGGCAGGTTGGCAGTTTAAGGCCCAGGTGCTGCATGATGGGGTGAGCTCCTGTCATTAGTCTCAGCTTCTGCCAACCTAGCTGTTTGAACACATACAAATGCAAGTAAACAGGTACCACTTCTCAGTTGGAAGGTAAACAGTGTTCTGTGTAATCATATTGGCTAAAGACAACTCTGGCTCTTCAGCTTAATAACAGAGATGAGCACCACCCCAATGGTCAGTCATGACTTGACAACCTTGTCAACGGGGAATACCTTTACCTTTTACCTTTCCACCTGAAGCTGTTATAGCTTTTCATTCCCTCCAGTAGCTTTCTTTTCATTTCATTTTGTAACTGTAATTTGCTACCTTTACCTTTCATCCTTTCATATATGTACACACAAGCTATGCATTTATGTAACTTTTGCAGGTGTAGTGTAAGGAATTCAGTGGTTGATCAGATGTCACTCTAGCAGATGACAACCCAAGATTTTACTGTTGTTAATCCTTCATATAAGTCTCACACTGGAAGGAGATCCTACAGTCTTTCTTAAGCAGCTCCATTTGTTGCAACTCTCTTAGCCACTTCACATATTGTCTTTCCAAGCATCTTGATATTGTGTGAAGGGGAGAACTCATTCTCTCCTATGGAACATGCCTAACCTGGACTGATATCAGGATCACACAATGAGATACCTCAGTTCTATCTTTGATGGAGAAACAATGTGAAAATTCCCCTTTCACTCAATACCTGAAAGTGTGAGAAGTGTGTGTGACTTAAAGTCATCTGGTGTCTTATGGTGGAGAGGATGCATGAATTATTTGCCTGTTATGTTCTAGAAATAAATAAAATCAGGGGAAGAGAGAAAGCTGTCTTATATCAACTCAGACCATTGATTTACCAAGTTCAGTACAGTCTACTGTGACTGCCAGTTGGCTCCTCAGTGCTTCAGAAAGGAGTCCTCTCAGATTCTACTACATACATATCCTAATAACTGAGTCTGGAAATTTCTATATACAAAGCATGTGATCCAACATTTTCCCAAAAGTCTCCCTTGTTTCTTCATTTCCTGTGCTTTTTAATTTTTACTTTTTAGAATAGTCTTCATAGATTTCCTCCTCTTGCAGATGCTAAGCATTCTACACATATGTCTAGGTTAACTACACAATTGGATGCTTTCTCCTCAGATGAAGACAACCTAGCAAACCTATGAGTAAGAAATATTTCTGTTTCAAGTTCTCAAATGGTTGAGCCACAACAAAGTCTATTCTTCCATTCTGCAAAGATAATCTAAATTTATGGTCTGTCTCTCCTACTGCAGGACTCACCTGGTCCCCCAACAACAACATAGGGGGGTTGCTGTCAGGTTTTGATGGGATATATATAGTCAATGTTGAAATGTAAAGATGTGTGTCTGTATTTTTCCATAGTGAGAAAACTGCTTCTAGGGCCTAAAGCACAACCCCAGTCCAGGTGTTTTAGAGTCATAACAAAGGAGGCTAACAAGCTGGAATATGTGAGAAAGAGTTTCATGTTTACAGAGTGGATTTAATAACAAAAATTGTTTTGAGAAAGTAAGTCACATGGTAGAAGATGAATAACAAGTGGTTTGGTTAACACAAGTCATGTAGAATCATCCAATGAGCCTGGAAGGTAACACCCAAAGAGGTGGAGAAAAGGTGGGCTGGGAATTGTGTTTTTGGGAAAGCAGTTAGTTTGTTTCTAACCTTTCAACAGCATGGATTAGCTTAACTATTTTTGCAGAAGCTGTAGCTTGACTAATTTTTCATAATGTAGCATTTATAGTTTTGTTCCTGTTAGCCAATCTGGCTAAAGTATTATTTTACTGGACTTTGTAGTTTTACTTTGACTATGCTATTTTACAATAAAGACTAGAGGCTTGCTAGAACTGCCTGCGTGTTGGTGATTTTTGCAGGGCAAACAGCCTTGCTATATGGACTGCCTCCTGCATGGAGCTCATCAACCCCATCCATCAACATTTTTCAACAGTTTCAGACTGCCAGAAATAGTGCAAATTGAGTCCACTTTTAGGGTTAGGGTTAGGGTTAGGGAATCATGGGAACTGTATTTTATTGTGGCACCAGAGCTCTCTGACAGAAAAGGCTCAATGTCTCAGAAAAAAAATTCCCATGATTCCCTAGCACTAACCCTAACCCTTAAAGTGGACTCAATTTACACTATTTCTGGCAGTCTGCAACCCCCCATAGTCATTTAGTGGCCAGTGCAGAGAAGGGGATGGTTGAGATATGCCCAACTACGTCCCTATAGCTGGATATACAATGTAAAAAGGGATTGTCTAGAAATCCTGGAGCATGACACCATTATTTTGTGTTTGCCTATAGGGTTATAAAATGCTTCTCCACTAATTCCAGTTTCCACTAGCCATTAAATATTCATGTTTCCTAGGTGAATTTGGAGGGAGTGGAGCCACTACATGAGGGCAGTGATGAATTGGTGGATTTCACCAAAAAGATATATTCCAATGTAACACCAGTTTATGTCACTAACAGGATGCCCCCCCTCTCTCTCGAAATCTCAGATTTAGCACACCAATCTAGATTAAAACCAAGATATGGAAAGTAAAAAATTATAAATCTGTTATTGAGATCCACAATTATTTAGGAAATGGAAAATACCTATTCCTTGTCTGTGCTATTTTCTCTTATGAAAATAGAAATATAATCCAAAAAAAAAGTTTATAATTTTTTTCAAAATGCACTAAGTATAAGAGCCCCAAGGAAGTGTATTTTCGCCAAGGAAAGCATATGTTGAAATTACATTGTAAATGCATATTTACAAATAATACTACCAAAGCTATAATCTTCTTATAATAGTAAAATCTAGAGGAATAAAATGAAAGAGATTTGCAAAAATTTAGTGGGGGGAGATTTCTTTCTGATAATGGCAGTGATGATACAGCAGAACTACTGTACTCAATTATGTACAATTGTACAACATACAATTTCACTTTAGTACTATATTAGCATTAGCTCTAGTCTGGTTCCAGTAATAAAATATTCCATCCCTCTATAATGTATCAGGATAGCTTTGAGTTAGATAAATTATTTATCATTATTTATTATTATTTTAGTACTTTATATAGGGACTCAAGGTGCTAGCAAACTTTAAAACAGTACAAGTGAAAAACAATACAAAGCATTAAAATGTAAATACAAATTTAAAAAAAACAATTAAACAATTTCAAAAAGTTAAAAACATTACACATTAAAATCTAAATTATATTAAAAACTCTATACAAAACTCTATACAACCCTCATACAACATTTAAAATCCATCCCTTTTCAGTTTGAGAACGCCTTACTGCATAAGAATGTTTTTATCTACTGCCAAAAAGAGAGTAGGGATGGGGCCAACCTGGCCTCTGTAGGTTGGGAATTCCAGAGCTTGGGAACAACCTAAGAATGGTGGGACAGAGAGAAGGGCCTCTCCTAGTGATCTCAGTGCTCTAGTGGGCTTATAAAAGGAGACACGGTCCTTCATATAACCTGGCCCCAAGCCATATACAAGGAAGCAACAAACATATCATTGTTGATTCACAGGTAATAATAATAATAATAATAATAATAATAATAATAATAATAATTTATTTATATCCCACCTTTAGCCAAGACTATCAAGGTGGCTTACAATCTAAAGGCACAATCCCACACAATACAAAGAACATTCACCCCCCCAAAAAAATATTAAATTCATAACATTAAAATTTAACTTAAAACAAAATTATAAATTCAATACGATTAAACAGGACACTCTGATTATAAAGGAGTGATCTCATGGTGGGGGAGAGATTATGGGAAATATCATTCTGGGAATGCCTGCCAGAAGAGATCTGTCTTGATGGCTTTTTTAAAGCCATCTAAGTTGGTTATCAAATGGATCTCCTCCGGCAGGGTATTCCACAGTCTAGGAGCCGTGGCAGAGAAAGTCCTCTGGGAGGTTGCTGCCAACCTAGTTCTTATTGGTTGAAGCAACTTCCTCCCATAGGACCTGAGGGCACAGGGCGGATTATATGGAGATACGCGACTCCTTAGGTAAGATGGGCCCAGGCCATGTAGGGCTTTAAAGGTTAATACCAACACTTTATACTGTGCCCAGAAACTAACTGGCAGTTAGTGCAGAGATTTTAAAACCGGAGTAATATGATCACTTTGTAATGTTCCAGTGATCTGCCTGGCTGCCATATTTTGTATTCATTGCAGTTTCTGAGTTAGGTATAAGGGTAGCCCCATGTAGAGTGCATTGCAGAAGTCGAGTCATGAGGTTACCAGAGCATATACTAGAGTTTCTAGGTCCTTTACTTCCAGGAAAGGGCGCAGCTGGCATATCAGCTGAAGCTGATAACAGGCTCTCCTGACAGTCGCATTCACCTGATTTATCATGTGAAGCGACGGATCTAGGAGCACCCCCAGAGTGTGGACACAGTCCTTGGTGGAGAGCGTGACCCCATCCAAGACTGGCAGTTGCAACCCAATCTCTGGTTTGGGGGCCCCACTATAAGCACCTCCATTTTGTCTGGATTCAATTTGAGTCGGTTTTTCTTCATCCAATCTATTACTGCTTCAAGGCATTGATTGAGGGAAGAACCGCCATCTGCCATCATATTTGAGTGTCATCAGCATGTTGGCAGCATCCTGCTCCATATCTCCTGACGATCTCTCCCAGCGGCTTCATATAAATATTAAATAACATCAGGGACAAAATGGCTCCCTGAGGAATGCCATATTTTAGTTCTGTTTTTGATGAGCAGCTGTCCCTGAGTACCACCCTCTGGAACCTGCCCAAGAGAAAGGAGTGGAACCACTGAAGAACAGTGACTCCCACTCCCAATTCTCTCAGGCGCTCCAAAAGGATGTTGTGGTCTATAGTATCAAAGGCCGCTGAGAGGTTCAAAAGCACCAACTGGGTCATGCTCAGGCGAAGGTCATCTACCAGAGTGACCATGGCCATCTCCACCCCATATCCAGGCCCGAAGCCAGTTTGAAATGGATCTAGAAAATCGGTTTCATCCAAGATTGCTTGGAGTTGGAAGGCGATGGCTCTCTCGATCACCTTGCTCAAGAATGGTAAATGTGAGACTGGTCTGTAGTTTTTCATGTCCGGGGGGTCCAGGGAAGGTTTCTTCAGGAGTGGTCTAACGGCCGCCTCCTTTAGACTTGATAGAACAACTCCCTCCCTAAGGGATGCATTGATGACCTCTTTAAGGAAGGCCATCAATGCATCACCCCCCTGAACGACCAGCCAAGATGGGCAGGGATTGAGAGAGCACGTTGTCTTCTTTACTTTTCCAAGGATCTTGTCCACATTATCGGTACTCACTAACTCAAAGTTTAATCTTATAGACGGGTTTACTGGACACCTCCTCAGTCGCTTCTGTTGTAATCCAGGCGTCTAAGTTGGCTCTTATCTGAGAGATTTTATCTGCGAAATAGATGTTAAAAGCATCACATCAGGCTGTTGTTGGGTTAAGTAAACGGTTCCACACAGGTGGAGCCTGTCACAGTTCCCTTACCATCCTAAACAGTTCTGCCAGATGAGATTCTGCAGACGCAATGCGGGCAGAGGAGAAAGACTTCTTCGCTGCCTGTATTGCCTCTCGATAGGAATAAAGAAGTTGCCTATGACAAGTTCTGTCAGATAAGAGTCAAGTTTTCTGCCAGGTGCACTCTAGTCATTGTCCAACCCACTTCATTTTCCTGAGTTCTTCTGTGAACCAGGGGTGACAATTTGGAGCGGGTTGGAAAGGACGCTTGGGAGCGATCGTGTCAATATCTCTGGTGAGATCAGTGTTCCAAGTGTTTACCAGGGCTTCAACAGGGCTTACCAACCAAGAAACCCTCCAAGGCTTTCTGGAATCCAATTGGCTCCATTAGCCTCTGAGGGCGGACCATTTTAATAGGTCCTCCACCCCCGGTGGGTTGGACAGTGGCTCTTAGTTCAACCTTGATCAGGAAATGATCCATCCATGACAGTGCAGATGTATTTTTTACCTCTGCCCACGGAAATACCTGCTCTGTACTAAAGACCGCATCGAAAGTATGACCTGCCAAGTTTGTAGGCCCATAAACCAATTGGGATAGGCTTATGTCTGTCATGGAATCCATGAACTGCCGAGCTGCACCTGTTAAACTGGTCTCGAGAGGGATGTTGAAGTCGCCCAAGACTAAAAGTCTAGGTGACTCCAGCAACAACTCCAAGACCAGCTGTGTCAGCTCGGATAGGGAGTCTGTTAGGCAATGGGGTGGACGGTATACCAACAGAATCCCTATACTATCCCTGGTCTTCAGGCTCAGGTACATACTCTCAAAATTGTCTGCTTTCCGGATAGGTATCCTGATCAAGGAAAAGTTATTTTTGTGAACCAGAGCCACGCCTCTCCCCCTCCCACTTTCCCCCACCTGCTCAAACACAGAATATCCAGTTGGGAGAGCCTAATTCCAGGTGATGGCACTATCCTCCCCCAGCCAGGTTGCTGTAAAACATGCCAGGTCAGCTTCCTCATCCATGAGATCATGGATGATATGAGTTTTATTTTTCACCAACCTGGCATTTTCACCAACCTGGCATTTTTCACCAACCTGGCATTACATGGATGATATGAGTTTTATTTTTTCACCAACCGGAACAGGGTAAGGTTCTGTGGCAAGGTTGGCAAGCTCCCCAACTTACTTTGGGCAACAGGGTGAACTGAAAGTGGGATCGCTTTTAAGCATCGATCCCACCTTCTTTTGTTACATAGTTCTACCCTGTTATCGCCATATCTAGCTTTGCCCCATACTACCTCGATAGGCATTCCCACAGTTCCCCTTTTTAACTCTCCGCCAACCCTCTCCATTCTAGTTGGTTATCTATAACCCACAGAGTGTCCAGTGCGGTCTTCACTGCTTCTCCAAGCACACAAATTGGGCTTGGCTTTATAGCCGCGCCCACCCTCACTCGCCACTATGCTGCTGGTGGAAAATTGGAATTGGGCTGGATAAGAAGCATGCCCACAGCGCTCCCACCGTCATCACTGTAGCATGAGAGGGAGAGATGGAAGCCTCTTAAAGTCTCCGCTGGCATTGGGAGCTGGCCCTTCGCTGCCCAGGTGGTGATGGGATAGCAAGGAGGACAGGCTCTTAAAGCCTCCGCCGGCATTTAGAGCCAGTCCTTCACTGTCCAGGTGGTGAAGTGGGGAATAAGAGGTTGCTGTAGGCTTGGGTCCCCCTGGCTGGTGAGCTGGTGTTACTGAGGTGTGTGGGAGTGGCTTATAATGCCAGCCCCTCCTGGCCCCACCCCCTCTCTCTGCTGCCCTGTTCCAGGAGTCCTCAGATCTTTCTGCAGCCTTCTGGCCCCAGTGGAATGGGAGAAAAGAGGCTGCTGCAGGCTTGGGTCCTCCTGGCTGGCAAGCTGGTGTTCCTGAGCTAAAAGTGTACTTTACTTCAGCACCATTTACTACAGTACAACTGAATAAATAAACATAAGTTTTAGCCTTCTCATAAAATCTTGTCCAAAGCACATGTTTTAGAAGATGATGAGTTTGGAATTTATATCATACTGGAAATAGCTTTGAAGTGCCCAGGACTGAGTTTTTGAATGTTATCTCAGTGCAAGTAATACTCATTGTGGTTTATATATATATATTCATTCATATATATATTTCCTTGGCATAATCTAAAAATAACATTTTTAAAAATCTTCAAAGTCTGAAAGCTTTCTAAAACATAATAGATGTGAACACAATTCCTTAATAACATTCTAAATGTTTCCATATCAAAGTATGGTAGGTAAAAAGAATATTTGCTGACAAAAAAAACCCCCATGAGAATTAAAGACATGTATTAGGATGCCATAATATGTTATCTGGTTGGACTTTGTTGCAGTCATAATTCCCAGGGTGCTTCTCAAAAGATTTAACTACTATTATAGGTATAATTTCAAAGTAACCATTTATAGTTGACCCTCCATTCTGCATCCACAGATTCAACCATCCATGGCTCGAAAATATTTTTAAAAAAATCAAAAAGCAAATCTTGATTTTTTTTCATTTTATATAAGGGATACGATTTTAGTACACCACTGAATATAATGGAACTTGAGCATCCATGGACATTGGTATCCATGAGGTATCTTGGAACTAAACCCCAACAGATACTAAGGGTTCATAGTACTCTGGCAGTTCCTTTGTGGATGGGAGAGACTGGAACACTTATTGAACCTTGGAGAAACTCTGGGGCTCCAATACAAATAACGGATGCCAGCTTACACTCACATGAGAACCAACATTTAGGGACTTAGTTTCTAATAAAGTTTGGGTCAACTATTATGTGTGTGTGTGTGTGTGTGTGTGTGTGTAAAGGTATTCCCCATTGACAAGGTTGTCAGGTTGTGTCCAACCATTGGGGTCGATGCTCATCTCCATTTCTAAGCCAAAGAGCCAGCATTGTCATGTGATCATGTGGCCAGCATGGTTGCACAGAACACTGCTTACCTTCCCACTGAAGTGGTACCTATTTATCTACTTGTATTTGCATGCTTTCCAACAGCTTGGTTGGCAGAAGCTGGGACTAGTGATGGGAGCTCATTCCATCATGCAGCACCCAGACTCGAACTGCTAACCTGATGATCTTGCAATCAACAGAGTCAGCATCTTAACCACTTGAGCCACCACGTATATATATATATATATATATATATATATATATATATATATATATTCAATACTAACCAAATAAAATTATTATCATACAGTATTCTTATAATTTTATCATAATCTGTTGGAGTTTGTCTTCTTCTTCTTCTTCTTCTTCTTCTTCTTTGACTTCCTCTTTTTAGCCTTTTAAGTTACTGATAAATATAGGGCCTTTACAGACTGCCAGAAATAGTGCAAATTGAGACCACTTTAACCATCCTGGCTCAGTGCTAGGGAATCATGGAAATTGTATTTTTTTCTGGGACATTGAGCCTTCTCTGCCAGAGAGCTCTAGTACCACAATAAACTACAGTTCCCATGATTCCTTAACACTGAGCCAAGACAGTTAAAGTGGCCTCAATTTGCACTATTTCTGGCAGTCTGTAAAGGCCCTTAGTTATGTTGTCCCCAGGTATACTTACACAACATCATCTTAGATTTACTTATAATATATATGAACCAAATAGGTTGAGATAAATGAATGATTTTGTTCTAGAATATATATATAAAGAGAGAGAGAATACATATATAGAGAAATATATATATCAATATATACAAGAATATATAAATGTACAGTGATAGAGAAGAAAAATTAAGAGTTAAAAGAACTTTAAAAAATAAATTTAAGTCTACATTTGGGTCAACTTCTTTGTTTATCACCTTTCCTATTCTAAAATGGGTTAAGAGCCTGTATGGTGTGGTGGTTTGGGCACTTGACTATGACTTTAGAGACCAGGATTCAAATCACTACTCAGCCATGGAAACCTGCTGGGTGACCTTTGGGAAGTCACACTCTATTAGCCTCAGAAGAAGATAGAATAAGTCATATACCCCAGATTACATAGTCTTATTGGCACCACAATTCATAGTTCATAAACTGCCAATCACCAATGGCCTATGGTGCAATAAAGATGGAGGGTCTCACCCTACCACAATGAGATTGTTATTCCACACCCCAAGGACTCAGACTCAGATGTGAGAGGAGCAAGATGGACCAGAATGGCAAGCGATTGAAAGAGAGAGCCACGCTAGCTAGGCAGAGGGCCTAGAAAGCATGGCAACATCTGAACAGCATGACACAGAGCTAACAGCACCTGTCATAGCCAAACAAAGAGAGAAAAGGTGGAGCTATGAAGGTTGCAGCATTGAAGAACTAAACATTCATTAATCAAGGAACAGATGCTCATTGAATCAACAATAGAAAGTCTGACTACAGAAAAAGAGAAACAGAAGGATCAACTCGTGAAGAAGGGTTTTCCCAAAAGGCATCACCAGGACAAACAAGAGCCTTTTTTAACAACAGCATGGCTTATCAACATTTGGTTCCACAAAAACACTGAAATGCATCTCTCATTTTCCAGCATTTCATGGTGTTTTCTCCCCTTCAATTCTCCTTCCTATTGCCTGATAACTTCAGACCTTGCTCTGTTTAAAGATCTCCCTTTCAGACTATTGTTTCTTTTTGTTTGTTTGTTTTTAAATACTTCTTATTAAAAAAATCAAATTGTCTATTGAACCAGACATATATAATATCAACATTACATTTCAAAACTAAAATCTGTTATTCTATATATTCCATATAGACATGCATAAAATACATATCTATTTTATAATCCCTCTTATATCACCCCTATGTTTTTTACATATTGCAACTCTCTTGTCTCTAATATGTACAACTTATACAATCGGTTATAGTAATCATTTTTTTCTTTTAAATAACATCTATAATCACCCCTCCACATTTGTAGGGCTTAGGGATGCAGGACCCCCACAAAAGTGGCAAACCCACGAATATATCCAGATTCCCAAGCAAGCATGTTACAGACTCCTGTCAACAGCACCAGCCTGTCACTCCATTTCCCACCTGGCCAGTTGCATGCTTCAGTCACATTTTAAACCCATTCCAGCCCATTGATCTCCTCAACCCATTCTTGTTCTTCCCAATCCATCTCCTTTCAACCTCCCATCCTTCTAAATGTGCCAGCCAGGTTTTAAACCCTTTCCAGCCTATCAATCTCCTCAACCCACTCATATTCTTGAATTTCTTTTATTTAAATTATATGTGTAACTTCTATACTTTATAAGTTATAATCATTTTCTCCCTTTTTCTTATTTTCAATTTTATGTTATAGTCTATTTTATGTTCTTGCTTTCCTGGATATTTTTAATCACATTTCTGTGATAATTAGGTTAGGCCATTTCTTGCTCCACAAGTTCTAACCAGTTTCCAATTTTCTTTCATTTGATTAAAAGAAGAGTCTTTGATTAGAGCAGTAAATATGTCAAAGATCCATCATTTCCTTTAGCTTTATTAACCATTCCTCCATGGTTTGTATCACTCCTTTTTTTACATTTGCATACATAAAGCAGCCTGGCTGCCATGATCATATATGAAAGTATTCTCAATTTTGGGATCTATTGTATCTGTCACATAAAGTTCTGGACTGTTATTTGGATTGATTGTGTTTGACTCAGACTGGCCTGATTACTCTGCCACATCACCCTTGCCAGTGGTTCATCCATGCTGGTGAGAATCCTTGGGGATTCCCCCATGTTCTGTTGCCTTCTGTACTCTGAGACCTGCACTCATGTTGGCTCCAAAACAGGATGAGCCCCTCTTCCTCCAGCTCAGACTTAACCAACAGTGCTGATAATGTTGATAAAGCCTCTCCTCTTGACATATCTTTCAAGTGTGGGGTCTGTGATAAGCACACGGCAGGTATATCATTGTTCTTGGGGCCAAACCAGATCCATCTGCTTAAGAAAGCAGCAGCATCTTAACCGAATAACAAGTATGCCTCCCCTATAGTAAGGAAATTTGGCTTTGTCTAATACAGTAAAATGTTGCAGATCAGACACATAAACTAATAAAATTGTATCCCATAACTCAACCACTTCCTGTATCTCTTGTTTTCATTCTTGGAGTGTGGAGGTAGTATAGTAGTATAGTAGTGGAAAGGTAGGAGTACACTTATACCCTCTCTGAGTGACATAAACTTGTTATTTGCAGAAAATTAGGCCTCTTTCAATTTTCTATTCCTATACTTTCTTAATGAAGATGTTAGAAACTGGTATTCATATTGAGTGGCCCTGGTAATATTGATATTCATTTTCTAAAAGAAAGTTCCTAGAAGCAGAACTTATATTATGTTTATAAATGATTGTGCATAAATTGAAGGAACAAGTGCCCCATTTTCTTTCCTTTTTGAATAATATATAATGCTCCAAACTAACCAGCATATTTATATTTGCAAATAAAAGCATTTGAAGAGGACTGTTAAATGAATGTTGTAAAAGCACATTATATGGCAGTCTTTATTTCTGCCTTTATTGGCATTGGTTTAGATGTGCCTCTGTAACAGTGAGCAATTTAACAACCAAAGTTTTTTAGAGTGTCTTTCTTCCCATTATTTTAAATGTCATAGCAAATAAGTAGCTTCTGCCTATTTCCATAATATAGAAAACAACAGATGCAGCACCGATGGCCATCTTCTACTTCTAGGCTAAGGGGAACGACAGATACAGGGTCTGGATTGGAAATCCCTTCAGTGCTTTCAGTACAAATGTACTTTTTCACTGCCTCTTGACAGCACGGATTGGTTTGCACCTAGGAAATCAACCAGACACCACCTCTTAATCCCAGCAGAGCAGTTTACAATGTTTTCTGCTTTGAATTAGGTCATTAATGATTCATTGAATAAGAACTGTGTGGCATTTTAAGCACATGTGAAGCCCACCAAACACTTCATGGAAAGAGACAAGCCAAGGGTTGACACAATATAAAACAGCGACAAAATGCACTGCTGTACAAAAAACAGGAGGCAAGCAAGTTTGTACTGCAGGTGAGCAATCTATTGTGGCTTCTATTATGACTGCCTTCAGCCTAAACCCTGGTTTGCTCTGGAAGGGTATGAGGTGAGAGATCTGTAACACAAGCCCAGTATAAGGTTGTCATTATTAGACAGTGTTAGCTGGTGTTTCTAATGCTTATACCATTCAGTAATGCATCCCATACAATTAAAGCAGCTTTCAAGCTTTCCTCATCCAGTTCTTTTCCAAAATTCAGGCATTCTGTTTCAAAGCATACTTGAGCTTTACTTACTAGCTTTGGAGGTAACTGTCGGTTATCAGTATGCATCAGGCATATGATATGGCATGAATTGACACTTTTGCAGCTCTTGTAGCTAGCCCAGTGTGAAGACAGAACAATTATTCTCCAAATATTAATACCTACCTTAAAAATTCAGATGTAATACTTGAAGCAGATAAGAATTATGTTGCCCTAAGAAATGATTTTCAACTTGAGTAACTCCCTATTATGCAGATTGATAGGGAGGGCACATGATGTATAGGTATCAAAATTTTCTTGCAAACATTAGTATAATAAAAGTGCTATTCTTTGTTAAAGCTGGGCAGCAGGTCACTTTCTGCTGCGGGCAGTGAGTTGAAGATACATGCCAGTTGGTTGCAATTAGTTGTAACATTTCAAAGCTCTGGGTATGGGCTGGTGATCAGAAGCAGACAAGACCAATTGCACCTCTTCCATTCTTTTCCAGTCTGAGAAAACATGGTGACAATGGAAATTGTTGTTCCAAAACAGTAACCTAAAACTCATTGATTGTATGTCCAGGAAAACTGAAATTATTACCATTTCTAATTCCAAATTTGTATCCATTTAATTTCTTGCATGGGACATTCCTATTTGTATAATGGGGGATGCAAAGGACCATTCCTGATTTTTTTAAAAAAAAAAATCAAAAGATTAGTAAGGACTAGATCCTTTTCACCACTTCATTTTCTTCATCCTTTTATGCTGTAATAAATTAAGATTATCACATGAAGCTTCCTTCCTGATATAGTTGAGGCTTTTTAAACACCTAAAACAGCAACAATTTGTTTCACATTACCATGAAATTGCAGGTTGATAACAGATTGGTGATGCATCTTATCACACTATCATTTCATTTACTTGTCAGCTATCTGAGATTAAATAAGTAAGTAAGTACTCTAGACTTCATTGGGAGTGGGGTGGGGTACAGTGAAACCTGTTTAAATCCCCTTTTTCCTGCCAAAGACAAATTATTGCCTCCTCGTGAATAAGAAGTCTTGCCTTCATTGGGAATGGGGAAGGGTACAACGAAACCTGTTTAAATCCCCTTCTCTCTGAATTACCCTGAAATGACCTATCACACATACTTTAATAACAGGTTAACTGCTCAAATGACAGCTATTTACGGGATTTTCCCATTCATTAAAAGCAATGGCAGAAGCATAGATTGACTACAGGATCGTTACTGCCTAGCTACAAGGTTGTGCAATAGAATCCTGCCATTACAGTTACAATCTCACTTCTGTCCCACTATTTAGGAACAGTGCAATAATCTCCTGACCCTTTGAAAGCATCTGAGTACTGTATGAAGACATAGGTTGCACCTATGTAATAAATGTGGAACAATAGATAAAATTGGGCTAAATCCTATAGTTAATCCCAAGTAGAGGGAAAACATTGAATCCATTAGATTTACCTACATATTGACTTACCTCTTCAACAATTATTTAGATGGGTCTACTCTAATTGGAACTAATCAACCAGATTCTAGTCATAGGGCCATTGCAGACTGCTCCAGCCCCACCCTGACACTGTCCTGATGCCACACATCCGTATGCATGGCGTGTAACATCAGGACATCCTTCCGGCACAGCATGCAGACACACTGTGCCAAAAGGGCATGGAAGAACCACGGTGCCGGCTCTTAGGGCAGCCTTTTGCCCCTCTAAAAGGAGCGGCATTTTGCCACTCTTTTAGGGGCAGCAAAAAGAAGGTTTGGGGCTGTGCCATGGGGTTGCCACAGCCCCCATCTGCCACTCCCCGGGATGGCTCTCTGCCGCCCCAAGCAGGCCATCTGCATCGGCCCCTACCTTAGCTCAAGGTTTCTCCTTCTCCTTCTCCTTCTCCTTCTCCTTCTCCTTCTCCTTCTCCTTCTCCTTCTCTGTGACCATTTATGTGAATCTCATGACAATATGAGAATCAAGTGTTTCAAATGTCAATGACAGAGGAACCAAATTGTACTGGTATTGTAGATTTATGCAGTTAAAAGGTGGTAAAGGAGGCCCTTAAATCTACTTCCTTTATATATACTGCTAAACCATGAAGTGCCTCATCACTTATCTATATGCCAGATGATAAGGATAATGAGGATGGTGTTGATATGACAATGATGATAGTGACAATGGTTTTACTGAGATGGTGGTGGTAATGATAATCTGATTATGATGGTGATAATAGTAAGGATTCTGAGATAATCTTGTTGATGCAGAATGGAATAAAGGCCATTGTATTTTGTCTTTACCTCTTTTTTATTATAATAATAATAATAATTTTATTGATATAATCCTAATAACAACACATAACAAAACAAACAAAACATCACCCACAAATGTTTATTTACCACAACAAACACAAAACATATATACAAAAGTTTAAAGTTTTTTTCCTCCTTTCTTATCATTGGCTTGAATTTCATACTAAACTCTTCTTCCTATTAAGCAAGCCAAAAGATAATTCTATATATTTCTATTTGTAATTTGTAATACAAATATTTAATCCTCAAACCTCACCTATATTATAATTTCACCGTTCTTTCATAAAAATAGGAAAAAATAAGGTTCTCACTCTTCCCAAAATGTATCTACTGATTTTTCTCCTAATAGAATGGTTAATTTGTCCATTTCTGCTAGGTCAAGTATCTTTACAATGCAATCTTCCATTGATGGGATCTCAACATTTTTCCATTTTGGGGATATATATATCAATTATTATTTTCACTCTTACCACCATAACCATATATTATAATATTGTAATATTGACAAAATGTAATATATTATAAGATTGACTTTAGGACCTGAACATCCATCAAGCCTAGAAAAAGGAATTCTGACTCAAAACATATCCAATACAATAAATAAATAAATAAATAAATATTTTAATACTAAGCTTCTCTTGAATCACAGGTATCTGCTTCCAGTTTTTTTTATTGTTTTTGCTTTTTTTTAACAGGTCCATCCCATGTGATAATACAATTCTACTTAGAGTTCACATTCACAACATCTCCTTTTTAACCCCAGCTCCTTTTTTTCAAATATCCTATTGACTTGTCCAGCCTTAATACTTTAACTTCAAGATCATTATTATTTCTTTCTTGCTACAGTCCAGATTTTTTTTTAAAGTACATGGGTATTTTCTTTACCTAATCACATTCCAAAAGGAGAACTCAAACCCTATAAAAACTGACTTTAGGAAATACATTTTAGCAATGGAAGTAATTTGAACTAAATTATACAGTCATATGAAATCAAATGGAATTTTATAATAACAGTAATTTAAAAGTGCATGCATGAAGAAAGCTTTTTTCCTGAAGAATCCAAGGTGTGTGCATGTTCCTTGCACACTGTATTTATCCCCCAATATGTTAAATCATTTTTATACAGCATTCAAATGTCTGATAATTTATCATCATTCATATAATAGTAGACTGGAATATATTTGTTCACTTGCAGTGAAACTGATACCAATGGAAATGGGTGAGAATTTCAGTCCAGCTCATTTTTATAAGAAATTATCAACATTTGTCTTTTTTCATACTTTTTCCATTTGGCATATAGAATATAATAATAATAATAATAATAATAATAATAATAATAATAATAATAATAATAATTTATATCCCACCCTTTAGAAAACCAATCAGGGCAGCTCGCAACCATAAAATCTTACATAATATTCCAAAGCCAACAATCCCTCCCCCCTTAAAACAGTATTAAATCCATAGAATTAAAACCACAGTTCAACAATTAAAACAATTAAAATACTTAAACAACTGTCCAAAAATACAATATTGGGCCCACAGCAATGTTCCTCATCCATCCTTAAATGGGGCCACACAAAGATCATTGGGGTGGGGGTACCCGAAGCCGGGACAGTTAATCTGGAAAGGCCTGCCAAAAGAGATCTGTCTTGACAGCCCTTTTAAAGCTGTCTAACAATGTTAACTGACAGATCTCATCTGGCAGACCGTTCCAGAGTCTGGGGGCGACAACTGAGAAAGTCCTCTGGGAGGTCATCACAAGCCTCAATTTTTGAGGCTGCAGCAAATTCCTCCTAGAGGATCGGAGAGTGCGGGGAGGATTGTATGGGAGAAGGTCGTCCCTGAGATAGCTTGGACCCAAGCCATTTAGGGCTTTAAAGGTGATAACCAACACCTTGTAGTGGGCCCAGAAGCTGATAGGCAGCCAGTGGAGGGACCTCAAAACCGGAGTAATGTGGTCCCTCCTGGATGTTCCCAAAACAAGCCTGGCTGCCATATTTTATACCAGCTGTAATTTTGAAACAAAGCACAAGGGTAGCCCCATGTAGAGCTCATTACAGAAATCAAGGCAT
>JAIPUX010001880.1:35178855-35193362 GCA_020142125.1 Phrynosoma platyrhinos | reverse complement strand
GCCGGTTTGAAATGGGTCTAGATAATCGGTTTCATCCAAGACCTCTCAGAGTTGAAGATCAACCACCCTTTCGATAACCTTGCTCAAAAATGGCAATAGTGAAACTGGCCTGTAGTTGCTCATGTCCAGGGGATCCAGGGAGGGTTTCTTTAGAAGCGGCCTAACAGCCGCCTCCTTCAAACAAGTTGGAATATATCCCTCCCTGAAGGATGCATTGATGATGTCCATGAGGAACGTCCTCAATGCATCCTCCCCAGACGGCCAGCCATGATGGGCATGGGTCAAGAAGGCAGGTTGTTTTCCTCACCTTCCCAAGCAGCTTGTCCATGTCCTCGGTACTCACAGACTGGAGCTGATCCAGAATAACTTCATCAACGGAGTCGCTAGACACTTCGCCTATAGACTCTGTTACAACAGTGGCGTCAAAGTTGGCTCTTATCTGAGATATTTTATCTGCAAAGAAGTTGTTAAACGCATTGCAGCAGGCCGTTGTTGGGTTAAGTAAGGGATTTGGTGCAGAAAGCACCTGAGTCATCTCCCTCACCACCCTAAACAGCTCTGCTGGACGGGAATCTGCAGACGCAATACGTGCAGAGGAGAAAGAATTTTAAATTAATAGAATCATAAACAATTTTAAATTTGAATAGTATACCATATTCATATGGAGCCAGCATGGTGTAGTGATTTTAGCATTGGGTTATGACCATGAATCCAGGGTTCAAATCTCCACTCAACCATGGAAACCCATTGGGTAACTCAACCTCATAGCAAAGCAAAGGCAAAACCCCTGTGAACAAATCTTGCTAGGAAATCCCTGTGATAGCTTCACTTCAGGCTTACCATAAGTAGGAAAGACTTGAAGGCATGCAACAACAACAATGGGGTGTTTGAAGAATCCAAATTTTACAAATACCAACAACAACAATATGATAATTTAAACAGTCAAAACAGTTTAAAAGCTTATGGCAGGTTAAAACATGTACAGATTTGTACTTAGTCTCCAAAGGCTTTAACAAAAAGCTATATTTTAACTCAGTGCCAGAATGAGACCAGCATCAATACCAATGAGGTCATAAGGACTTTATCACACAGGAGACAATCATTCTCTTCCTGTCATTAAATTGTCATTAAATCCTGTTAATTGTACAATTGGTGGGAAGATTATCACACCCTTGTGTGCTTATCCCATTCTTGTCCCATCTGTAAACAGTAATGGACCCATCATTTGGCCTTAACGGAAACTCCCATTCATACCAAATGATGGGTCCATTACTGTTTACAGACAGGGCAAGGATGGGATAAGCACACAAGGGTGTGATAATCTTCCCCCCAACCATGCAATTAACAGGATTTAATGATGGTATAATGACGGGAGGAGAACGCTTGCCTCCTCTGTGTGATAATCCCCTAGGGGGTGGACATTCCACATCTGCAGAGAAGGCCACTGTGAGAATAAAAGGCTACATGTGTATATCACAGCCTGATGCCCTTGGTTGTAGAGAGGAACACTATCCAGTTGCCTCTGTTGAAATAAGATTCAGTTACTAGTATGTTCGGCCTTTGTATATGGATGGAGGAAGCACATTTTATCTTCTCTTACCAGGCAGCAAAATGTCTGGGGACAAATTTGTTACTTTACAATTATACCACCTTGATATAGCAAATGGTGAATGCCCATTCACTCCTATTGATTTTTGATCCTACTGGCTATATAATGTGTCTAGCTAGATCACTCTAGTAGTACAATTTATGTCTAATGTTTAAAAGTCATCTTTGTGATGAAGAGTAAACAGGGTCATTTCTATTCTTTTAAAGAAAAGCAAACCAATATTACATTTCAGTGAATTGTTTCAGGTAGTTACTTTTTCTGGTTCTTTTCCAATTAAACAACACTATGCTTCTGAATGACACAGTGGATCCTAAGCAGTTTCATTTTCTGCCTTTTTCTGCTACCCTTGATTAAGTCTGAGCTATTTGATGCTACAGTGGTAAGCACAAGCTAGTGTCCTGTATATGATGAAGAAAAAGAAGTTTAGCAGTAAAGCAAATAGAAAATATTGATCTCTCTTTAGATACTGCAAGAGAAAATCTTCTGTAAAATATATCTTCCCTCATTCACTCCTGATCAGTGTCCTTCACCATTTAACAGCTAGAGACACAGAGGGATGAATGTAACCTTGGATAATAGGAATCATACAATCACCCAAAAAGGGGGGTTGATCCAATTCATCAGAAGAAAGATTCAATAGTTGTGTGTAAAAGAAAAATAAAAGAATGGTTAATTTATTGAGTTTTCCAATCCTTTTTTTCAGCTTGGGCTGAGAAGGGAATTACAAACAACAATTCTAATACAGAGAAAGTCTGTAAGATATATCAGCACATTATGTCCACAACATTGCTTAATATAGACTAGAAGGCTCTGGACATGAATAAATCATTAACCGCTCTCTTCATGTGTGAATGTAAGAGTAGGGTGTGTGTCTGTGAAATACAAACTCTTTACACAGCTGTCATCTTCTAAGATGGTATGAGTTCCAAAACACTTGTTTATTTTGTTTTTGTTTTGTTTGTTTTTTACTTCACCAGTGACTCTGCAGGAAATGTACGATATACAGAAACAGATATTTTAGATATTTTCCCATCCACTGAACATTGTTTCCCCCACTACAGTCTCAAGTATTGCTGCACACTGGAAAATTATAAGTTGAATTTCATATGTTGGTAGCTACTGTAGCAAAATGTTGATATGCAATCTTTGGATTATTGTATAACTACAGTACCATGCTCAGAGATTGGATTGACAGAATACCTGGGAGATGTGACCATTTTTAAAATATTGGGTCTGTCTCCATTGTATTCTCACCATTCCCTTACTCTTCTTAGCTAAGGAATTTACCATGAAGTCTGCTAGTTGTTCTCAGTTGTAAAGATTCCCCTGAGTTGCAATTATTTCTCTGATCTGGTTTTTACTTTCCACCCCACACTTACATGGTTATTTCATTTTTAATGCTGATGCCTGGAATGTTATTCTAAATTATCATATAATTGTATTCCAAATTCATATGGTGCAATGTACACAATACCAATGATAACAACAGAATGGAATGTGTAATAGGTATTTTCATTGTTGCATAACCTTTAGTGGCAGCTAGTGGCTTCTATGTCAACGAGGCAGGGAATTTGCTCCTAGTTGCCTTTGGACAGCTCATTACAAGTTCAAACTAAAATCTGGATTCACCATCTCCCTCAAATGGAAATCACAAGCCAGTACTGATAACTTGTTCTGAAAGAAGAACAGAATGTTAGAAATGAGTATGACAAGACTAAAGGTAAAGGTACTCTCCAAATGGTTTGGCCCACTGCTTCCATACTCTGTGATCAATGGCCATGATAGCTATGAGCTGTAGTCTAAAACATCTGAAAGGTTTACAAGTATGTTTTCTTCCTGGGTACCATAATCTGCACTCTAGGCAGCAATTCTGATTCAGCTCTAGAGAAGGAGGAGGAAGCTAAAATCAGAAGGCCAACAAGAAGGACGCACTCTCAGAAGACCTTAACACTGACTAATGCTCTGACTCTGGGACTCAGGCAGACCCAGTCTGCCCAAAGGATTCTGAACAAGAATCCTTTCAGTCTGCTGTGCTTGGCATAAGGCCCCAAAGAAACTATGGCCATCCTGTATTGCTGTTACAGATTTGTAAACTAGAGTTACAAATCCATTATCTGCTTTGTATTTGGATATGTGAGTATTCTTGATTGTGGCACTATTGCCATGATCATAAATGTCTGCCCTCTCCATGACTCAGGGATGGGAAGAGCTAGCTATCTCATCCTGTAATGCCCCAATTTCTCACTCGGCAGACCTCCATTGCTTATAACCTCTCCCTTGAGTTTAAGGTGGGGTCCAGGGGTCAGTTCATTGGAGCCTTCATAATTACATTTGGTGTTGTAAATGTTGTTGTGTGCCTTCATTTCTGACTTATGGCAACCCTATGGCAAGCCTATCATGGGGTTTTCTTAGCAAGATTTCTTCAGAGGAGATTTGCCATTGCCTTCTCCTGAGGCTGAGAGCATGTGACTTGTCTAAGGTCACCCAAAGGATTTCACTGTGAGATATTGAACCTAGGGTCTCAATAGTCATAGTCCAACTCTCAAACCACTATGCCACACTGTCTTACCATAACTACATTTACACAGTTACAAATGTAATGTAGGATCTTGGCTCCTGTTCCCCTTGCTGTTATCACCATCCCAAGAAAAAAAATGCATCCTGAAAGTGGTAGTCTGAGCTGAGAAGTGGAAAAGTGGAAAAGGCTTAATCTGACTGTCAGAACAAATTGTTGACTTGGAATTCTCCAGGGTTTTGCAGTGCTTGCTTGTGTTGCCCAACCATAAAGAATGGAATAAATGGAATTGGAGAGAAGGCTCTTAAATGTAGGTTGCAGCTACAGCTTAGCTTATGGATAGTCAACATACCTCGAGTCAGAATCCAAAACTACGAGAAGCAGTCTGTTCCACTGCCGAATACCACTCACTGACATTAACTAATGGTTAATTAAAATCTGTTTCTCTAAGGTTGCCAACCATTGGTTGTAAGTGTCCTATTAAGGAACAGAGAACAAATTTGCTCCATTTACTTTTCATGCAAACATTATTAGCTACTGTCTCATGTTTCGTTTGTGATCCATTAAGACACCTTGCTCCTTTTTGTATATAATGTTGCCAAGCTTGCTTCTCTCATTTTATACTTATGTGTCTGAAAAATATTTTGTACATTAATGAAAGACTTTACATTTATCATTGTTGAATTTCTAATCTTGACCCTTGACTCAAATTACAATGCCAGGATTCCATAAGATGTAGTCATGGCTGTTAAATGGAATGTGTTGGAGTAATTGTGACTTTAAACAGAAAAGAAAATATTTTGAGTGACAAGTGACACATTCTGTGGGACAGCCACAAACTGATGAGTCAGTTGCCACAAGATTGCATCATGCTATGTGGCAATGAATGATGACTCATAGCCAATACTCTATATAAGTGGACCAAGAATGTGGTAGTTGTGAGTTAGTTTGGAGCTGGTAGAATTGGTTGGAGTGGACAGTGGTGTAGTTGATTGGAAGTTGACTAAGAGGAGTATGTAAATATTGTATCATATTATATACAACACAACTGAAGATAAAAGCCTCCAGAACTTTGTATGAATCATCTTCTTGTTTGTGTGAAAAGTGGTCAGTGCATTTCCAATACCAATAGCTGGGTATTTTTGTTTTTGAACTCTTTATTGTTTTGGCTGCATCTGGTTGATTTGTCCCCAGACTGCACCAGGAGTTAGTTTTCCCCTCATCAACAGAATGAAAGTGCTATACTTGTGTAGATGCAAGGGCCTCAGGTTAGAGCCCTGCAGCTCTTGTTATAGTTCCAGTGAGGTAGGTGCTCAGCCATTTATCAGCATTCAGTAAGTGTTGTGGCTCAGCCAATTTAGGACACTCCAACCCACATCTTACCATCTTGTCAGCAAAGATATTATGGAAACTTTTAATCAATGTTTCACTTTTCATAATATCCTAAATCATTTGGGAGTTAAAGTTGGTTTGTCAAATTCATGTAGAAGCTTAATAAGCAAAAATATTACGGGACATGTTAGTTAATGTTTCATTTTTCATACTAATCCCAAACTGTCTGGGAATTAAGATTGGTCTATCAAATTCATGTGGACTCCTAATAAGCAATGTATTATTTTTTAGATGGTCACAAACTGACTACTTAACTATTTGAATTTTGTCCACTATTGACTTCACACTCAGTGGCCTGTAGTTCCTAGAGTCTACACTCTCCCCAGCCCCACCACCACCACACACACATCTTTAAGGTAGAGAAAGACACACACACCCAATGCGTCGGGAGGGGCCCACTGTTGCACCAGCCAAAATTTGAAGGCCAACGCCGTGATTGGTTGCGAGGGAGGGGAATCCCGCCCTCCCTTCGCCTCCCAACCAATCAGGGGATCTCGTGAGATCCCCCAACAGCCCGCATAATCTTACAAAACTGAACAGTCTCATGAGATTTCGGATGGGATTTGGGGGATTATTTAATCCCCCACTGCCACATGGAGGCAGCCATTCTGAATTCGGCAGCAGAGAGAGGAGAATTGGCTGCAGAGAGTTATTGAAGCCAGCTGGCTTCTGCGGGCCTGGTCGACTAATTGGTGAGGCCAGTGCCAACCGAAGGTCCCCTTTTGTGGACCTTGGAGCACCCAGGGGGCTTGCCTTGTTTCCGGAGGAGAATTTTTCCTCTCCGGTGGGCTGCCCACGGGGGGAGGTTCTTTCCCTACATGGGGCTGGTTAAGGCCATTGGGGCCTCGTGAGTTGGAGGCCAGGGTCGAAAAAAGGTCCCGTGTGGGACATTTCAAGCATCCAGGGGGCTTGCTTGTTGGAGGGAATTTTTTTCTCTCTGGCTGGCAGCCCATGGGGGAAGGTTCTTGCCCACTGCTTAGGGGCTGTTTAGGCCATTGGGGCCTTGGGAGTTGGAGGCCAGTGCCTAATAGGGTCCCTGTTTGGGACATTAGAGCACCCAGGGGACTTGATTTTCCAGAGAAATTTTTTACTCTCTGGCTAACAGCCCACAGGGGTGGTTCTTGCCCTTGCTTAGGGCTGGTTCAGGCCATTGGGGCCTCGAGAGTTGGAGGCCAGTGCCAAGAAAGGTCCCTGTTTGGGACATTGAAGCACCCGAGGGGCTTGATTTTCCAGTTGAGGTCTTTCCTCTTTGGCTAGTAGCCCACGGGGGGGAGGTTTTTTGCCCCTGCTTGGAGCTGTTTAAGGCCATTGGGGGCCTAGACCCATGGAGGGTTTATTGTCACTGCCTAGGACCTTCTGGGTGGTTTTTTTGTCCCTGCTTGGGGCTGGTTATTTAAAGAGGACCTGTGACTTGTGGGTGGTTAGTTGTCCCTATGTGAGGCTCTGTAAACAGCTTTTGCCCCTGCTTGGGGCACTTTAATTACTGGAGCTTATTATTTCATTTAAAAGAGGAATATTCCTCATTGGTCTTTCACTTGTTGAAGGGTTCTAGCCCTTAATTGGAACGCTATAACCAAGGGGCATGGCAAGTATAGGGAAGGGAACTTTTGCCATTATGCCACAGAGCAAGTCCCAGTCCAAGTGGCGTGCAGTGCCTGCTGGATCTAGCTCTGGCCAGTCTGTGCCTAAGCATGCAACAAAGTCCCAGGATAAGGAAGATGAGACTGTTGCCCACCTGGCACAGTTGGACCGTACAATGGAAGCATGCATGGCTGTGTGTGAGCAACTAGCTCAGAGGGGAGTGCAGGGTGGTAGTTCTGGAACCCTGGGTCTTCCAGCATCCACTGAGGAGCAAATAGTGGGGCTACACCTCACCTGGTATGACACTGGACAACATGTCACATGGTCCTGTACATGTTCCAGCTATTGCGGACGGGCAGCCAACCATGGCTGACGTGATGGAACTTATGAAAAAGGTTCCAGGTTTGGTACAGCAGGGAGCAGCAGCCTCTGCATCAGTGCAGCCTACATTGGCTGATTTGTACAACATGGTACAATGGGTGGTGGTTTCAGGTAGGACCAGCGGGATGGCTGCTGAAACCCCTGAGCTATTAAGCAATGTGGTGGGAGGTGCTTCCTCCACCCTGCAACACAACAGCTGAGCAATGTTTGCATCACACTTGGCTGGAGGTGCTCAAGTGTCGGTAGATATCCCGCAGCAGGCTCAGGTGCGTCTACCTTACCTATATCATTGGGGTCTTGGCCAGCAAATGTTTGGGCACCTAGTGTCCAAACTGGCCAAGTTGGTGGAGCTGAGTGTTTACCCTCAGTTTCTCTGAGCACACCCTCAGCAACAGCTAGGGCTGGTCAGTCTCAGGAAGCAAGGGTACTGGTAGAGCAGACCTTGGTTTACAAGGTAAGTCCATCTAAAGGAGCTGTTTCGGTAGGAGCCTTAGGTCAAGTTGGGGTGGAAAGAACGATTGATTGCAACCCTTATGCAGGTATGTCCACTCCTTTGGGCTCCCATCTCCTGCTTGCAATGAAGGAGCGGGTATGGAGGGGTGAGTTTATCGATCTTTTTTCCTTAACTTTCCGTGACCCAGAGCCAAGAGTTATGGTGAAAGACGGGGTTGTATTTAGCCTGCCCAAGGAGTTCAAGGAACACAAGCGCCCGAAGTTAGAAAGGAATTTTGTTAATTGGATAATGGGCTTTACAATTTTTAGGGGTATTATTGAGGAGAAGGAGCCCTTAAGGTCACCAGACTTATCTAAATATCAAGAGATAATGGTGAAGGCATATACAAATTGTCATTTTAATTTTAGAGGGTCTGCTTGGCTTTAGTACAATGAGCAGTTCCGAATGTGGGCTGCTTTAGACCATTTCATGTCATGGTGGCACATTCAGGCTGAGTTATGGGTTGACGTCATGGTGGGTGCCTCCCCTTCGAGCAGGTGTGACAATGGCTTCGTGCCTATGGTCACTCAGCCGAGAGGGCAATATGCAAGGCCTGGCACGGTGGAAAAGAGATTTCCAGGAGTCTGTTGGGGGTTTAATGCAGGTAGGTGCAGACGGCAGACCTGCAGGTTTGAACACCGCTGTAACACCTGCGGTGGGAATCACCCCATCACCTCTTGCTTTAAAGGTAAACGGTTCTGAGCTGGAGCCGCCTCTCAGACAACACCAGCTGGATGTAAGGGCACCAACACCCATTAAGTTGGACATTTTAGCTGCCTGGCTTAGAGTGTACCCTAAGCGGGATGCAGCCCGGTACCTACTTGATGGTTTTACATATGGTTTTCGCATTCTGGTTCAAGAGTTTATCATTTTGCACCTAATGCACGTTCAGTGAGGGAGTTACCAGTGATTGTTAGAGAAAAACTGATGAAAGAGCTGTCAGCAGAGAGGATATCTGGGCTCCACAAACATTTGCCAATACCAACATTACGCTTGTCACCCCTGGGCATGGTTCCCAAAAAGAGTACCGTTTAATTCACAATCTTTCTTACCTAAAAGGGGAATCTGTTAACAATGCTATAGACCTGGCCTTGGCATCGGTGAAGTATGCATCATTTGATTCAGCAGTATAAATGATTAGAACCTTGGGTAAGGGAGCTCTTTTGGTGAAATCTGATATAAAATCTGCCTTCAGACTACTTCCAGTACACCCTGCAGATTTTGACCTGCTTGGCTTCCAATTTGAGGGAATATATTATTTTGATAAGGCGATGCCAATGGGTTGTTCTATTTCTTGCTCAGCTTTTGAAAAATTTAGTACCTTTTTGAACTGGTGTGTGGTTAAGAGGTCTGGCAACTCAGCCATTACGCACTATTTAGATGACTTCCTTTTTGCTGGGGCCCCTGGCACGATGATGTGCCGGGACACTTTGTCGGTTTTTCAAGTTTGATGGACGAAATGGGAGTTCCTCTGGCTGACGATAAGACAGAGGGCCCCACCACCTGTTTAACTTTTCTAGGCATTGAGCTTGATACAGTTGAGTTTTTATCCAGCTTCCTGAATGAAAAATTGGATCTAATGAGACAACAGGTAAGGGCAAGGCCACGTTGCGGGAATTTCAATCTCTAACAGGTTTGTTGAATTTTGCTTGTAAAGTGGTAGTTCCAGGGAGGGCCTTTTGTGCACGACTATACAATGCCACAAGGGGAGTGTCTTCCCTGCATCACCACATTCATATTAATAGTGGGATACAGGAGGACTTGAAGATTTGGGATTCATTTCTTGAGGATTTCAATGGCATTTCATTCTGGAGGAGTGAAATGCTCCTAAAGGCTGATTTTCAGGTTCACTCTGATGCATCTGGAGCCCATGGTTTTGGTATATCATCTTCCCTAGGCCGAAGACCCACCACATCCATGTCCTGTGTGATTTTGCTTGAAGTCAGTGCAGACCAACACCACAAACAAAATGTATCTTTCAAGTGATACCACTCATGTTTCCCATTTTGCCTTTGTGTACTGTATCTTCATAGATTTCTTTTGGACTTGTTGGGGAATGGAAATATTTCTTGCAGTTCTATTGATTCCTGAAAAGCCACATGTCACTGGCAGATTTTTCCTCAGCTAATTCTTTTCTCATTTCCTTGTTATGAACTGTGAGACAAATGAAAAAATGACAGGAAGCTTTTATTCCATTCAACAGCAGTTTGTTGCTCATAAGACAAATAGACCTTGGAAAGCTTTGTGTCTCATCTGCCAATAATTTTCTCCTCTTTTGTTTGTGATACACATCTTGTCCTTTTAATAAGTGAAACTGCCAGTTTCTTGTGCTGGCATGATAAGGATTCTTACTTACAGCTTCATCTCTGACACCAGCTGGCTTGAGGTGCATCGTATTAAATTATTAATACATGCAGATGTAATAGGGAAAAAACAAAGGACTCTCTTTTTTTAAGGGCATGGCTTTAATTTTAATCAGTCTGATTTATATTATATCCTGAGATTTGAATGCCACATTAAATTAACAAAGCCATTTTCAAATATCACTGTTTGTAAGGTACTATTCCCCCTTATCTTAATTAATTATCTTAAGACAGCCTTTATCAGGGACTGAATAATGCTGCAGTATAAAATCAATGGGAATCTTATGTATCAGTAAAGGCAGCCCCAGTAGTGGATGTAGGAACAGAGGACCAGGGACAGATATGGAAGCCAAAAAGGCCTGTGGGGAAGCTTGGTGGGGAAGGAGACCCCACTTAAAAAAAGAGAGTCCTTAGTATACGAGGATTAAAAAATAAAGCATCTATTATTTTCCCAAACTGGATCATTTTCTTCTCTGCATCATAATGACCTGCCTGAGCTTCTGAAGTAAGCCATCAAGCTCTATAACAGTACATTTCTGAAAGATCTATATCCACCACAAACTGAACTGCTTTCAAGTCAGTAGTGTTATATCCCAGAGTAAAACAAACAAACAAAGAACAACCCAACAGCTTGCACTTGAATAAACTTCACTTCCAATATCACAACAGTCATTTTAGAAGCATATGTATAATGGTACATATAGCTTTTGAAAGATAGTCTATATTAGATTTGGACTTACCCATGGTTTTGCATATTCAGTCCAGTCTATAGCAGATTTGGGATGACATATGATTTTGCATATTCATTCTCCTTTTTGTACATTGGGCATCTGAGATGCATGTGGCAGGGCAAATACATTATTTCAGAACATTTGGTTAACCAAGGGGGGAAGCAGACGAGAGCTTCCAGGACGCCGTGGGACGGTGCGCCGTGGGACAGAGGCATCCGCACTGCAGCGCACCATCAGCGCCTCTGAAAGGAGCGCAAAATCAGCGCTCCTTTCAGAAGTCAGTGAAAGTGCGCCCCAAAAGTGTAGGGCGCACTTTCACTGACTTATCCGCCGCAGTGTGTGTGGACGCTGTGGCGGGAGGTTGCCCTCGGAGCGCCGGCCATGCAGAGGGCCGGCTGCTCCGAGGGCAACCTCGGGAGGAGGAAGGGGTGCCAATCGTGTGGCTGCCCCTCCTCTTCCCTGCCTCCAGGACGGCTCAATTAGCCATCTGCCGAGGCCCCAAGATATTTCTGTACAGAACTCTGCACTCCTCAAGTAATGTTTACTTGATACTTCCATGTGCACAGTCCACCATAATCCATGTCTCCCTTGCTGCACAAAGATGCATTCCCATCAGACTCTTACTTGTTGCTGTAGAAGTGGAGTTCAATGTGACATGAGGCAATGAAGCCATCAATTTTTAAAAACAAAAAATATTTCACATGCTCTCTCCCCCACTGCACCACCATATTCTTCCAAACTTTCTACACAGGCCTTTTTGGCTTCCAAATTGGAGTTTGGATCCCAAACTTTCCTTCTGTCCAAAAAGTCTATGCACAATGTTGTGCATTCTGGTTCCTAAAATCAGGAGGCAACAGACTAAATTCCTCCTAAGTACAGTTGGCCCTCCATATTCACAGATTCTTTGTGCGCTGATTCAAGCATGCATGGCTTGAAAATATTCAAAAATATATACATTCCAAAAAGCAAAACTTGATTTTGCCATTTTATATAACGAACACCATTTTCCTATTCATTGTATTAATGGGATTTGAACATCCACAATTTTGGTATCCATGGGTGGTCCTGGAACCAAACCCCAGTGGATACCAAAGGTCCACAGTAATGCCATCCAAAGTGTATTCATCTTTAGTTTAAGTGGTGCACAGAAACAGGGAATGAGAGAAGAAACAGAAAAGCTTTAAAAGTTTCTTCCCCCTACCCATCCCCTAATTCTAACCTGATGAAAAATTCCAGAAAACCTGAAACCTTGTGCATTTTCATTGCATTTTGATTGGTCTTAGTAAAAGTATTGTCTGCTTGTAGGCTTTGTTTTTACTCACTGACCACCACAGCTACCTTTTTTTTCTTAAGTCACTCTCAAATCTTAAGTCACTTGCTCTCTCTCTTTCTCTGATTAATGACCTATGATGGCTTACTAATGGCATCATAGAACATATGGCAATGTTAAGATAGACAACAAAGACCCAAAGTAGATATCAGCCCATCATAATATATGTATAACCTGTTGAACATTTGAACTAAAATAACTAATTTTGCCTCTAGGGAAAAAAATCAACAATGGATTCCTGCATAAAATATAAGTTTATGAAATCATCCCCACACAAAAGCTCAGATTGACATTACAACAAGGCAAACCTGAACTGACATCCGAAATTTTATACATAATGACCCCTTCTCACACAGAGCTATCATTTGAACAACATATAGAAAACTGAAGTTCAGTGTATACTGTCAAATTGGAACAATTGTGTGTTTCTTCCTCAAAATTCAGGGAATAATGGCAAGCTATGCCACAAATATGGTGCTATAAAGAGGTTTGAGTTCCTTCTGTTTCAACTGAGGAAAGGATTAATTAGAACAGCCAGAAAGATATCTATGCTTGCAGAATTTACAAGCTGTGTTTACCAGTATAGATAAAAGCAGCCCAAGCCAGCCCAGAACTATTGGAATCCATTTCCACAAACAGATTTTAAACAGAACAAGTGGTGTTTCAGATGTTACATTTTCCAATTTCTATTTTTAAAAATGTATACACAACAGGAGGCTGAAAACACACATGGAAGGCTAAAACCATCAGAAATTAGCATGCCTCTTATTTCGCAGTGTTCTTAGATCTTTGGTTGCAACACCTCACAGGTCTGTTTGGCCTTTCAGCCAATGCTGAAAGTTTCATATCTTCAGCCATCTGAAGATGGCATCTTGTCTCCATGTCTTTCAAAGCTCAAGTGGAGATATGTTAATATTAGAAGCAGCTCTAAATAACTTCCCAAACAATCCCAAGTATAATGAGGTCTAATTTATTGGTTGACAGTGGCGATGTTAATTTAACAGTGCAGTACAGGCCATGTTAAATTTGATATAAGTCACAGGAGGCCTTACTGATTCAGCCTAGATTATAGATTTTAATTTCTCAGCTTTCATTTCTGGTAACAATATTAGGCAAGGTTGCTTTTTCCTGAAAACTGTGAAACCTCTGGTGAGCCCATTTAACAAAGGCGATTATTACAATCAAAGTTGTCAACTCCATTTATATTGCCTTTTCTCCCATCAGTCAGAAAGTATGCACTCAGAGAAGAAAGGATTAAATTACTTTCAAATCAATATGCCTCCGTGATGGACACAATGCATTAAATGTACCTGTGGATGAATAGAAAGTTAAGTGCAGACCCAGAATTGCTTGGATTGGCTTAGGGCACAAATTCACATCCTAATTTTAAGTGTAGATACATTGTTTCTATGTTGCATAGTTACAGAACTGCCATGGTTTCATCCTGCCTAATGCTGAGATTTATCGTTTAGTGGGATAACTCAGATTTCACTATGACAGAGCTACTTGAATTCTAAGTATCTTGCTAAACTAGAAGTCCCAAAATTCCATGGGGCCATAGCAGTTAAAGCAGTATCAGACTGCTAAACTATTGGTCTTATTGTGGGGGGTAGGAGCGGGGTTCAATCCCAGATTCTCAAAAAGGCTTCTAAAATCTTCAGAAATCCATGTGGTTAAAAGCAATGCCACAGTCATATGCCATAAACATACAGACACAGTCCAGCAATATAGTTTTGGTTTGCTCTCTCCCACAAATGGTGGCTAGTGAGGTGATTGCCAAAGTAAACAATCTGCAGCCATGCATATTAATGGAAGATCAAGGGCAGGGTGACCAGATATCATCTTCCCAAAGGAAGACAAGGCACTGCAAAATGTAAGACATTCAAGAAAAATGTAGGACATTATAAAATAAAAGCTAAAAACACTAATATAAATATAAATTCATGCTTCTTAGCCCTACACAAAATGGAGGATATTTTGGAATTCCTCCTGGGTAAAAGGCTGAAATGTAGGACATATCCTGGAAAAGCAGGATGTATGGTCACCCTGATCAAGAGAGATCCTCACCATCCTAGCCCCAGAACAGGGTAGTGGAGGGTGGAGGTGTCAGGG
>JAIPUX010001880.1:35124479-35139116 GCA_020142125.1 Phrynosoma platyrhinos | reverse complement strand
CATCCAATGCCTTTTTATTCCTTTCTGGTCTTGAATTATGTTATTTTTATGTTATATATCGTCCTAGTCCTTGGTTTGAATTTTCCATAGATTTCCCAGATCTTGTGAAATATATCTCTTGCTCTTCACTTATTGCTGCTGTCTTCTATTTCTTTGCATTGGTCATTGTAGTAATTTTCTTTATCTTTCTGCACAAGCCATTGTAGTGTTGCATTCATAATTCTTAGTTTGTTCCTATCTCTTTTGTTTTTCTTCTCTTCTTTTCTTTATTGTTTGTCGTGTTTTTTTCTGTTATCCATGATTTTTTCTCTTTCTTTTTGTTTATTGAAAGTGTCTATTTGCATTCTTGTTTTATTATGTCCTTGGTGTCAGATTTTGGGGCCTCTGGAGACGGGCGGCCATGGGCCGCCCCAAGAAGCCATGGATTGGGGCCAAGGTACCCGCACTCCTCAGCCCCAATGCACCTCTTTTTGGGCCCTGGAAGGAGCACTAAAATAGCACTCCTTACACAAGGTGCCGAAGGTGCGCCGCAAGAGGCGTTGGGCACCTCTTCGGAGTCTCTTCCATTGCAGCATGTCCAGATGCTGCAGCGGAAGGACGTCATCGGATTGCCCATCATGTGGAGCAACGGGCGCTCCAATGACATGTTCGGGAAGGGGTTGGGGCGCCCAGCGTGAGGCTGCCCCTCCCCTTCCTTACCTCCAAGACAGCGCAAAGCGCCGTCTGCTTCCCCCCATAGTTCCTTTGGTTCTTGATCTAGTATGCTTAGTAGTGCAAATCTGTTTCTTATGTTAACAGTAAATTGTGAAATCATTTAAAAACATAAGAATAAAGTTAAAATACAGTGTACACACCCATAAAAGGCTTCTTGCAATCAGTTCATCATTAAAAGCTTGTTTAAATAAAAAGGCCTTTGTCCTAAAAGAAGCAGTAGCAAACATAAGCCTCTCATGGAAAGGAATTCCACAGCCTGGGAGCGACCACTAAGAACGCTTTCTCCTGGGTATTCACCAGTCAGGCCTGTGAGGATGGTGGGACTGAGAGAAGTCCTCCACCAAGGATCTTAAGACTGGCAGGCAGAAAGTCTGGACTTAAGTCATATAGAACTTTATGGGTCATAACCAACATTCCAGTTGTGACCAAAAACAACCAGTAGTCAATGAATCTGTTTCAACAAGGGAATGATATGGTTCCTCTAACTGGGAGAAAGACAATACAGGTAGGATTCAGAGAAACACAACAAAATTGAGACTGATAGGCACATGCCTATAATCAAAAAAACTATCTATCTATTTTCATGTTCAAAATCAGTGCTTCCCTGACTGTATTGGAGCAAGGCACAGGTTGACTGAAGAGGTCTGAGTTTTCTATCACAGGTGTAGGATACCCTCCTTTTCACTGGGGAATAGGGGCTGGTTTCAGTCATCAGGCCCTATTGCCCTTAGCTGCTAATCTTTTTGAGAAACAAGAAACAAGATGGAAATAGTCCGACAACATTCTATTATGTTTATGTAGAATACTGAACTCTAGGTTTGCAACTAAGAAGTATCAGAGTTGATTAAGTGTTTTAATTAAATGTGTACTTGACACATACTCATTGATTTCTGTATGTTTATGTGAATTCTCCCCTACACTAGAAAATTATGACAAGCAGGACAAAAGGCCTGGGAGCAACAACTGCATGTCCAGCACCAGAGGACTATCATCAAATTGCCTATAGGCCTAAGATTACACCCCAATAAGCACATTATTCTAAAGCATTACTAGACCCAAGATAGATTTTATTAGCTGAAGATCTTAGAATGCAGTAGATGCTGGAGATGCCCTGCAGATAGTGGAACATGTTATGGGCATCAGTAATTGAACTGTTTTGGTGAATGAACTTTATGCTAGATTCATCATTGTAATTTTCAGCTCTACATTTGGTCTTGGACTATTTACCCTTGGAGTGGAATCTCTAAAATAGGCCGAAGACTCTGCAGTCCTGGGGCTGCAAACCATGGCCAAATACATTATCCTGCCATCTTACAAAGTCATAATCTTTTCTCCTGCTGAGACATGGTGATAATTGCTGCTGGATCTCACAGATAAGAAGAAAATTACTTTAACTGATGGAAAGCTATAAATATTTGAACATATGGTTTGAGTTTCTTTAATAATTTGAAATCTCACTTGAAAGCATTTCCTCTTTGTCTTCCTCTTCCCTCTTATCTTTATTGCTGGTGGTGCTGAAAATGGAGGGGGGTCCCACATAAATGTTAGTGCATCAGTTTTATCTCAGTCCCTGGTGCACCTTGAGGCTAAAACAAAGAATTGGGATAGGTGTGACAGGTTTTCCTTATTTAGGGCTATGCAACCAATTTGGCTACATCCTGAATAATGCAATCTAATTTGGATTTATTTGGATTAGCTCTAGATCAGATTAGAGTTGCTCAATTCACTCCCAGAGCAAAGCAGCACAGTCCAAAGCATCTCAGACCAATCGAAAGATTTAGATTGTAAACATAACAAGGAAGAAGTCAAACAATATGTCTTCAACATGGCCATACAAAGAAAATGCCAAGGTGGTGTGATACAGTCACCCCTTCATTCTCGCAGACTTGAAGTCCACAGTTTTGCATATTCATTACTCCATTAAAATCATTGGGAGACACCCCCACAGTGGGGGTGCCCCATTCAAGCCTATGGGGCTTGAATATTGGTGAATCTCCATTTTCGCGGGGGAATCCGGAAAAGATCCCCCGCCAAAACAGAAGGCCGACTGTACACCGAGGGAGGAAAGGAGATGAGTTTTGCTTATTGACAACTTTATTTACAAACTGAGACAAGAATCTCAACAGTGTTCTCTAATAACAGTGCTTTTTGTAAGGGATTATATAGGTTATTGAAATTATATAAAATAATAACTTCCTTCAGTATCTTTTTGCTCATTAGCTATATTTATAAAGATTGTGAAAGATTTGTGGTGAAGGGTAGGTGGTTATTATTGCCTGCGTTGGTCTCTCTATTTTTTTTCTTGTTAATTTCCTTTTATCTAACCTATAGTAATTTTTTGTTTCCCTTCTCATTAGTTATTCTGCATATTATATGGAGTTTATCACATGGGGAGAAATTGGGACTTTAAACAGTGATTAACCCACAAAAAATTGTACACTTGATGTTAAAATGCGATTAAAATGAGACAAGAGTCATTACCTTATGAATAACCAGGGAATAACCAGGCAATAAACAGCAAATGGGAAAATCCCGTGAATTATTTGCTGCTGTTTCTTGCCTGGTTATTCATGGGTTGATGGCACTTTAATCACATTTCACCTCGACATCATATGAAAACCATTAGAGCAATTATGGGATTATCATGGGTTAATCACTGTTTATACTTCTAATTGTCCTCCATATGCTAAACTCCTATGTGTCTTTAGCTAGTGAAACAATCTCTCTCACTCACCTCAATTGCTCTAGTGGTTTTTGTTAGGTGTTAAATGAACAGCAGGCACTCTGAGCCACCACATAAAAGGTAGTGCACTGTCTTGGACCATTTTGAGGTGAGAGTGAATGCCAGGATTGCTGTCTAACTTCATGTGGGCAGCAAATGAATAGATTAATTTATCAGGGGAACTACTCTGCCAGCAGCCTGCTTAAGCATTTTAAAAGATAGCACCAAAGACCTTGGTCAAGACAAAAGCATAACAGTCCCAGGAGACAGGCAGCAAGGGCTTAAGAGGGCTAGGCATGCAACTGTGGAAGATATGGAGAGAGAGAGAGAGAGAGAGAGAACTATGGATCCATTAGTAGAAAGTTTTCAATACCAGCCCAGATTACAAAATGCTTAAAGGAAAGCAAGGTTTTTGTTGTTGTTGTTGGGTCCTACCAGTTGGATTGCTGGTAAAACATCCTTTCATCTTATACTGTGTCACTCAATCTTACCTTATACATTGAATAAAGCAAACGCATTCTCTCCTCCCATACAATGATAATGGCATGGCATTATCAAATCATTACCATATATGTTGGTTAAATACTAAGAGACTTTAGGTGATTGATGCTGCAGTGAAGACGGTGCCATGACAAATGCAACACAAACATTTACAACTGGGGAGTCAAGAGCTTTTAAAAACTGCAGGCGGGGTAGGAAGCAATAAACTTTATATATGCCTAGCACAGAAACACTAGACTTATCTGTTTGGAATCTTGATGGATGAAACCCCAATTATCTTTAATTTTAGGCAGTTGTATGGGGGAAAAGATTAAAATTTTTAGCCCTTTTTGATTTTCCAATACAAGTAAATGCAGGGGAACTTTCAGTTCAGATGTCTAAATAGTGGAACATGTTACAGAATCTAAACTGGATTGTATTGGGCCCAAATCATTTGTGACTGAATTGGGTTTAGATCCAAATTGCCAAATTAGGCTCCAAACCAAGTGCCCTGTGTACATGCTACTTTTATTGTTATTAAAGATATTTTAAAAACCCAATAAAAAGTAAATTATGATTTAGTAGATTGTGGACTGTAGTTGCCAGGAAAATTTTACAACTTTTCTTACAGAAAAGCTGGCAGAAAGACAGCAGTGAATGATTTAGCAAGGATGAAGGCAATATCAGAAATTAAGTGCAATATGGGTGTGATAAAAAAATAAGTGAACAGGTGAAAGCTTATGAATTATTAGTAAATTTCCTTAATCTCTTGTTTCAACATTTGCCATTTCTGAAAAGAGATGTGAAGAGATGTGCATTTCCAAAATATGAGTTCATCTATACCCCTATTGTTGTTTTGTACCTTCAACTCATTTCCAACTTATGGTGACCCTAAGGCAAAATTATCATAGGGTTTTCTTGGTAAGATTTGTTCAGAGGGGGGGTTGCCTTTGCCTTCCTCTGAGGCTGGGAGAGTGCAACTTGCTTAAGGTCACCAGTGAGTTTCTATGACTGAGCAAGAATTGAGACCCTGGTCTCCACAATGAGAGTCCAACATTCAAACCCCTACACCATACTGTCTCTTTTCAAATACACCTAAATACACCTAATACACCTAATCTGAAATAATTCAAATAGTGCTCTAAATCAACTACCCTTACAATACATATGCATACTACATTTTACCCTTTCTGTCATGTTCAATAAAAAAAACAATTCTCCTCTTCCTGCCCAAATCCTAAACAGCCACAGCCATGACTCTCTTTGTATTTCAGATGTATCCTTTATTAACCTCTATCAAACTGTTATCAGGAGAAATCGGCTTTTGTATTATTATTTTTAATGGATACTGGACAGAAATAGTTTTCAAAGAAGCACCATGTTGGCCTCTTGCAGCATAAAAAGGAGGAAGAAAGTAGGAGGAATAGTCAATCAACTCACCACTGAGAGATAAGAAACCCCCCAGTGAAGATAGTCAGCAACTCTGGCCGGGCCTATCTGTCAGAGAAAAGACAACTTGAATCTACCAAAAACCCCAAGAATAAAATTTACACTTAAACAGCTACTGACTTTTGAGAAATGAAGAGAGACGTAGTAAATGGCTGAGAAAATACTAAATTTGTATCTTCCCCAAATAGCAAGCAAACCAATGTTGCAGAGACAAATTTATTCTTTCACCGACAGCCAGATTTGGGTTGTCGCCACCACACAAAACAGAGCAAAACACTTAGTAATTTGGGTCTTTAATACAAGCTGTCCCACTAACATTTCTTTCATGAGGCAATCTCCAGACATTGATTGCAACTATCATTTGTGTTGAGAATTGACTTCTTTCATGGTGAAAACACTTCTGGCAATTGTGAAGGCAGTTGCATTCTTGACTCACATTAACTGTTATACTTAGAAAGGCCAACAAGTCAAGCCACATAGGAAGTCCATTTCAGTTCAATGGATGGAAATAACAGCCCCAGATTTGAGGGGTGCAGGAAGATTACTGCAACATACTGAGTAAGGAGGCAAGAACATCCCTTAATTAACTCTAAAGTATCTACATAAACCTTTTTAAATATTGTGCTTGTCCAGCTTACCTTCACTTCATGAAGTACTGTATGTTGGACCACAGAAGGTAAATTGTAAGTGTTCCCAAAGTCACTAATGGATACTCCAAAAGAAACACCCTTATTACAATGACATAAACTTTGTAGGGGAACATCTTTTTTCTCCATAATTTGTAGGAAGTCCTAGCATTAATGATATTGTGGGGTAATTTTCTAGCTAATGACAAAATATTCTCTGCTGAAAGCAATATTCACCAATGAAGGGGAATTCTTTGTGCTAACTATTCTGCAGATACTGAGAGTAGTCACTTGGATGCTATAGTGGTCCTTGTAAGCCTTAAACTACAATGAGAAAGGCAAGGCTAAATGAAGATGGCACAGTGGAGAATTTTGACAAACAAAAAAAAAAGAAAAGAAAAATAAATATTTTTATTCAGGAAGTTGTAGCATTCAAGTAGAGGTAAGGTAAAACAAGCCCTGCTTGCACCCTGCTTCTGGTCACCCCTACATCCATACTCTTCCATCACAAGAAGCAAATAGCAGCCTCCTGGACTCAGTATGAGGTGCCCAAAGGATTTTCCTTCCTCTTGTAATGGGATTAGGACTAGCAGTTCCAGAACTGCTAGCAGGAAACTGGTGCTATTCTCATTATTTCCACAAGGAAGAAAGCCCCTAGGGCCTAAGTAATTGCTGCCTTATTAGTATCCTTTACATTGGTCCAAATTCTATTTTCAACTCTTACTGAAGAAATTCAGAGATTGGGTAAATAATAGCATGATTCCTCAGGGCTGCTCACAAACTGTTAAACTTTTCTCCCCCAGATGTAGGCTGGCCCATTCCCTGCTGTTCTTCCATTGGCAAGTGAACCCCTTTTCATTCAGTTGACCTCTTTTCAGTTGCCTGGTTGATAAGAAAAGGGTGAGGGTTCTACTTTTTTTTTTTACTTATATGGTTTAACATTGTTTTTAATTTCAACTGTATTTTATAGAAGCATTGGTTTGTGTTTTAAGTTTCAAGTCTCATCTGCATTCTAATCTTCTGAGCCATCTATGAAGCATAAAGGCAGGATATAAGTTGAATAAAAATGTTGTAGAAGAACAAGCTTGTTTTAAGAAAGGTAGAGGCATTACTGATCTTTGCTTTATCTAAAAGACTTTGGATAAAAAGCATAGTCATAGCTTCACAAAACAACTTTATGCAGTCTTTGAGGCTTTTATTGCTGTATTCAGTAGAATTATTCAAACACACTATTTAAAATTAAAGCAAATTAATACTAATAGCCATTCATGCTGAATATGAAACTCTATAAAAGCATAATGAGGAGAATTTTGGGATTGTGGAAGGCAAATCTTGCCCTGAGGTGAAGAGACAAAATGCAGCACTAATAAAGGAATGAATTCTCATACTATTGAATGAAGTATTAAAATTGACAAGCTTCCAATGCAATTTGCTAATAACAAATCCCTGAAACTGAAGGCCTATTTCTGATTTTGTTATCCCCAGGAAACTTCAGAGGTATAGAGAACTTTCTTTGTACTCTTTGAGGGCTCTAATAATTAATTAGCAGCTCCTTTTTGCTCATGATGTAGTTTCTGGATGGGCAGTTTAGCTTGACAAACCTCCAGAAACAATACAGAGATTCATTAGTTTGTGTCATACTGATATCTATCAGTCCATTAGTCTTATCTAGTCAGGCGCCATCTGCTCAGGATTGGTAGCATCTCACAATATTTTAGGAAAGTAGCTTTTGCTATTTCGCCACCAGAGATCCTTACCTGGAGATACGAACAATCCACTCCCTACCCCACACCCAAAAATGAAAGGATTGATTTTTAACCTTCTGTTCTTTGACTCCACCTGCAATATGATATAAGTAATATGTAAATTCTAGGTACCACAGTTCAAGAAAGACATTGCCAAATTAGTGTGTGTACAAAGATGATGTGAATCAAGATAGTAGAAGGTTTGGCTAGGAATTGTGAATAATGTGGAGAAGAGAAGATTGGGAGGTGACATGATAGCCCTTTGTCCTATTTAAGGCTCCCAAGCAACCGAGTGAACAAATCTACAGTCAACAGGAACTGACAGCAGAAATCTAAGGCTTAAACAGGGTTATAAGCATAGTCCAGGCAATCCAAGATTCCAACACAAAAAGCAGTCCATAACAAAGCTAAGCATGGAATAGCCAGTAGTTAATCAGCCCATCTGGACTCATTAGCTCAGTGTCCTGTATTTAAAATGGAGCAGGGCACTGCCTGACCCTTTGCTTCCAGCACTTTAATCCATGTTATTTGACAGGTGGAGTGCCTCTGGCCTCTCCTCCTGATCTGTAGCTGCCACCTGGAATGGGCTAAGCTTTTCCTCTGCCAGTGCCATGTCCAGACTACTTCCCTTCTCTGGCTCCAGCTGAGGCCCATCTCAGGCGGCACTCCTCTTCCTCATCTTTTAAGCTTATCACATCAGTACCTGTAACGTTCCCTTCGAGTCCCTGGAACGTAATAATATGGGAATGGGTGTTACTGCATTAGACTATTGATAACGTGATAGTAACGTTATGAGAACACATATTATCGCACAACATTTACTGTTGTACCAGTACTGGCACTAAAGTAGTTCCTCAGCCATCCCTCATTGGTGCATGCTCACTGTTGCAAAAATCCCTGTGTCTGCATTGGAAAGAATGCTATCGAGAGGTTTAGGTAAAAAGCATTCATTGTTTTTTCTTGTAAACACGATGCAATTCAATCTACAAAAATAAAAAATATTGTTTTTTTAAATTGCCTGTGGCACCTTCCTTGCATCAACATTAGAAGAGTTGAGTTGAGTTTGTAGATGTTCTAGGACGGTAGGGGAGGAGTTTGTCTTAGCCAATCAGAACACGAGGACAGATTGAGACTGGGTAGGATCATCACACATACATCATCTGGAAAGGTCTGAAAGCATTCTTGCTAGCTGAGGACGCATTTGTACAGTTCTCCTCCTGGAACAGGCTAGGGACTGTCAGAGCACAGAATGGGAACTTGATGAGAATCATACCGTGCGATAAAATGGGTTCTGTTCCGTTCTCATCACGTACTCATTACGTTTCAAAAACATAGTGCAATAAGCTTATTTATCTAAGGAGGTCTCCTCCAGGCAGGAGACAACACCGTCTTCAAATATCTAAAGAGAAATCATGTATATGATGAAGCAAGCTTGTTTTCCACTGCTCAAGCAATAGGGCATGAAGCAATGGATTCAAATTGCAAGTGATTCCACCTAATTGTCAGGAAGGACTTCCGGTGAAAATGACTGCTCAGCAGTTGAATGGCTGCCTCATTAGAGAGCTTTAAACAGAGTTTGGATGGCCATCTCTTACTTTAACTATGGTTACCTGAATAGTAGGGGGTTTAAATAGGTGGCAATGGGTTCTCTTCCAACTCTATGGACTTTATCACATGGGGTGAAATCCCATGCAGAAACAGGGTTTTAAATAGGAAAAAAACCCTGCAAAAGTGGGTAGATTTTCAGACATCATTTTTAAACTGTGCTTAACCCAAAGGGAAAGTAGTGGAAAATCCCGAAAAAGAAGCAGCTTTTGACTACTTTCTGTTCGGGTTAAGCACAGTTTAAAAGTGATTTGTGTGAATATCTACCCATTTTTGCAGGTTTTCCCCACCTTTTAAATCACTTTTCTGCACAGGATTTTCCCCCCTGTGATAAGGTCCATAGGCCCATGATTCTATGTAATATAAATAAAATCAAAAGAAAAGTCAGTTACTGTTTTCTTTGTAAGCTGAACATTGCTTTTATTTTTAAAAAATGTGAAAATGCTTAGTCCCACCTCCTAGTTAGATGCTTATAAGCTCACATGGAGATGAGAGAGAACCTCAGATTGGAAAATTCCATATCAGAAGTGATTCTATTTTCACAAAATCTGACAGAGGATTCAGGAGGGTCCCCCTCTCATTGCCAATGCTCCCAAATGGCACAGTGGGAGGAGAAGAAAGGAATTAAGAACTGAACAAAAAGGGAGTCAGAAGTAAAACACCAGCCTGGCCATGAGAATGTGATGGACTGTCATTTCCTTTGTGCCTGAGAGTTATCTGCCTATCAGTAAAGGATGGCTTCTGCAGAGGGCTTACCCAGAAACAAAGCAAGAAGGCCAGGCAAAACACATGACTGAGCCAGTAACATACACAAAGAAAAAGATAGAGGAAAAGATCCACCTTCACACACTGAAAGAGATCACTCATATTTTGTTACAGTGTTACTGTTGGCTTGATAATTGCATCTTATGTTTTGCAATGGATACTTTAGTAACTCCACTGGAAACTGAAGGGCATTGTATCATGATCTAACACCGTGGTTCTCAAATGGTGAGGCAGGACCCAAAGGGGGTGTGAGAGTTGCTCAAGGGGGAGTGCAAAACTTGGAGAACCTGATCCCTCTTCTTATTCCCAAACTTTTTTATGTATAAAATGTACACATGCTTTGAAATAAATATTGAATTTGCTTAAATAAAACTGTTCAAATTTGAATGATGCTGTCTCCTTACAAAATGTTAAATATGAATATACATGAATGTACAAGTGAAAATATGCACAATAATTAAACAAAACATTTTTATTCATATACAATGTTGTGGGGGGCATGATATCCACACATAGATGTAAATGGGGGGGTCCTCAAAGGTAAAAAGTTTGAGTACCACTGATCTAGCAGTATGTCAACACAAAATAAATTCAGATATGTCTGAGACGGTTACACATACATTTAACAATATTCTGCCCATTTTGAGAAAACTTATCTAGTCAAGGTTTTTTTTAAATAATTACCTTAAAAAATCTAGATAGGAACAGAAGGTTTCATTAAAGATTCTGAATGACCACACAATATTTTTTCTGATTTTTTCATTAGCATACTTCTTCTGCTCCTAATTAAGTTATGTTTTTCTGAGATTTTTTATTAGATCTCTTGCTTCTGAACTTCATAAATGCAAACTGAGTTCATACTTCTAACAACAAGTTGAATGTAGCCCTCTTTTTTTTTAGTGGTTGACATGCTGTCAGTGTCCAGAATGCATACTTCTCAGCCCCCAACCTCTTTTCTCTTTTTTTTTGTACCAAGTACTTAAATTGCCTATAATAAATCACTTTCTTTGCAAAGTGCATTGACTTTTCAGTGTGCTGACTTATTAAAAGTTAGCAATTAACTGCAATCCCCACTATTTATACATAATTAGGCTGGGATTTAATCTTCTCTGCTGTAAAAGGAAACGGATGTCCCTCATTTAATGTTGTTGTTAGTTTTAATTAACTGCTTCACAAAGTTAAGCTTTTTAATGACAGTGGTGGTCAATATATAAACATATCTTAGCAAGCTAATTATAATAGAACTGCATCTTTCAATTTAAAAAATAGAGGACCCATTCTATTACCAAGTGGGATTTGTCTGTTTGATGCAGATACTTTCCTGCTGTAAATAAAAGGCCATATGAAAACTAGCCAAGCAACATCAAAGTATGGTCCAAAAAATATAATACCATATACTACATTACTATAAAACCAAAAAGCCTTTATCAGATCTGATCAAAATTATAGCCTTCTCTCATACCCACTGCATCAAGTCTAACCTGCAAAGCTCTGTTCAATGTACATTACAGATAAGGTCAAATACCAATTTCCCTGTAACATAACAGTCATGTGGTCACCTTGCACCATTTGTAGCTTCCCAACCTAACATAATTCACAGGATTGTTCTTAGATAAAAATGAGGTGGGGGGAAATAATGTGTAATATTTTTAGCACCAGAGATAAACAGAAAACAATCATTTAAGAAAAAAAATAGTTGAAAAATGTAATTGTCATAAACAGAAACATAGATTCCAAAGACCTTTTAGAATATCTCAGGCTACAATCCAGGGACTTTCTTTGAAGTATATATGTACAGTGTGTGATTGCATTGTTAATGTACACAGAACTTTGCTTTGCAGGAGGGGAAAAAACCCTCTGACAAAGTAAATAAACAGTAACATCTCTCCCAGTGTTCAACTTTTACAAGTTGCAATTACTTTCCTGTGGCACTGTGCAATCCTGGCACACACAGGGGATTAGTAAATCAAAAGGAAGTGGGTGTGGAAAAGAAAGTCTACAGCAGGGGCCTGCAACCTTTTTTGCTGACAGGCTGGGGGGGGAAATGGCACTGGGGGCCGGCGCGTGCACTTCCACCCCCACACGTGCATGCACATGGCGGCGGAGGCCCCCAGGAAGGCTCACTCTGAGAGGCCCAGCGCCGCCACAGGTGCCCCCCCAGGAGGCTTCCCCCGGCAGCGAAGGGCCTCCAAGAGGCCCAGCACTGCCGCAGGGCCCCCCCAGGAGGCTTCTCTCAGAAGTGACAGGCCTCCGAGAGGCCCAGTACCACTGCGGGGGGCCCCTGGGAAGCTTCCCTTGGCAGCGATAGGCCTCCGAGTGGCCCAGCGCCGCCGTGGGGCCCCCGCAGGAGGCTTCCCTCAGCAGTGCCAGGCCTCCTCCGGGGTGCCATTTTGGCCACATCGCCGCCACACACACCACCACCACCATTTTGTTTTCCAAATGGTGGCCGCAGCTCGTTTGGCAAATAAAATGGTGGCAGCGGCACCGGGAGTCAGCAGGGGCCAGTTGGCAGGGGTCCGCAGGCTGGGTGTGGCCCACGGGCCATAGGTTGCCAACCCCTGGTCTACAGCAATTGAAATAAGCTAAAGACAAATAAGAGAAGTAGAAGAAGAGAGCAACTGAACATTTTAAAAGCAGCTGAGGAAGAGAGATTTAGATAATTAACCAAGGCCATCCATGTCAAACGTGGACAGCTGGAGAGTATGAAAGGCACTTGATCCAACAGAGGCTTCCTTAAAAGGAAAAGAGAACAATTTAGCTTCCACACATTCCCCTGGTTTCCAAAAAACCTCCACACCAACCTCCGTGGTTTTCCAGAGGGACTGATAACCCTCTGCAGAAGCTGGAGGATCAAACGAAAAGAGAATTGTGCACAAATTGTCTCCTATTCATGGAAATAATAATAATAATAATAATAATAATAATAATAATAATAATAATAATAATAATAATAATATTTATTTATATACCGCCTGGTGGCGGACCAATCTAGGTAGTTTACAAGGCTAAAAATATACACAGTTTAAAATAACATAACTCCCTCCCCACATTAAAAATGAATTAAACTAGATATCAATTAAAAACAATAACTATTAAACAACAAAAACAATACAACCAATTAAATAGAAACACAGACCTCGTACGACTTCAGATTCTAACAAGGGCTGAAGAGACATTCTTAAGAGGAAACAACCCAAGGTCCCAAGACCCCAAGGCTTGGTATTTTAGTCTGGAAAGGCCTGCCGGAAGAGATCCGTCTTGACAGCTCTCTTGAAACTGTCTAAAGGTGTTAGCTGACGGATATCGTCCGGCAGGCCGTTCCAGAGCCTGGGAGCAATGACCGAGAAGGCCCTCTACTGGATCAAAGAGCCTTCCATGAATGGAAAGATGCATTGGATACAGCCCATTGTTCTTTCCTTTTCCTACAGTTTCTTGGATTTTGGGGAAAAATTAGACACAAAGAGACCACTTGAATGTGTCCTAAACTATATCCATATCAGTCTGTATCTTGAGATTGGGAGACTATCTGCATACTAGTAAAGGCCTGCCACCAAGACCCTTTGGGAGCAGTGTTATTGTCCAAAAAGGAAAACTGGAAAAAGAAACAGCTGGATTAGAATATATCAACAAATTCCAATCCATCAACAGTGGGTTGAACAGAGGTAATGGTTTCCTGGCACATTGCCTATATTATACCACTAGCTGACACCTCAGCCTCATGAGGACAATCTTGGCCAGTTTATCACATCTCCTTTCTGGTTCCCAGCCTGTGTGCCACAAAATCCAAATCTCTCTCCATCATTCATATGGGCATTCACCCACCCTGGCTAAGGCAACATCTTTTCTCCTGTCTTTGTCCCTCAAGAACCAATGTTAAAACTGAACTTAATCACCTCATCACCATACCCTGAGGTTTTGCATTTCTATGGCTATTCATACAATCTTAGAAAGGTCTTTCCTGGGCAACAGTTCATTCCATGTATCTGAGGAAGTAGATTAAGGTCCAAAACACACTGCAGAATTAATCCAGTTTGAGACCACTTTAACTGCTCTGGCTCAATGCTATAGAATCTGGGAACTGTAGTTCTGTGAAACATTTAGCTGCCTCCGTCAGAGAGCTCTGGTGCTGCAATAAACTACATTTCCCAGGATACCCTAACACTGAGCCCAGGCAGTTAAAACTGTCTCTGTGGGGTGCAATTTAAGTTTCTCAAGGTGTTAACCCTTTTAAAGAGAAACAAAAATATGCAAGTATGAAAGTTAAACTTGTTAAGAGTTCAGCTTTCATCAGCAGAACAGCAAAAGTGCAGGACAGACTATTCTAAATCTGCCTTCCTAAAGAATAAAGACTTACTCCAAAAAACAACAAACATGCAGTTTGTAGTTTAAAAACAAATAATAATGACTTTAATAAATAAATACATAACAAAGTAAATCCTATCCTAACTGGTGATGGTTTGGGAAAAGAGATGAAACCTCACTATCATTAATACAGCAGGAATAGACTGTTACTCCTCACTCAGAGGAGACT
>JAIPUX010001880.1:35099068-35111712 GCA_020142125.1 Phrynosoma platyrhinos | reverse complement strand
GGGGGGGGGGGTTGCAACAATTATGCTTTTGCCAGAGTCTACTGGGAAGAGCACTATTCCATTTTCTCCACTGTCTTCCCCCTGCTGAGTTAACTGAGTACAAACTACTTTTTGCATTTTGAACTCAGTTTGCAGCAATGGAAGTAAATCAAGGGAGAAGTGGATAATGTAGGAGAAAGAAAAAGAAACTGAGGCTGCAGCTTCACTGCAGAATTAATGCAGTTTGATACCTCTAATTGCCATGGTTCAATGAAATAGAATCCTGGGGTTTATAGTTTGCTATGGTACCAGAACTCTCTGACAGAGAAGGCTAAATATCTCACAAAACTGTAAATCCCAGAATTCCACAGCATTGGCAGTTAAAGTGGCATCAAACTGCATTATTTCTGCAGTGCAGATGCAGCCTGTGTCATTTTAAAATTGAAAACTTGAGATGATTAATCAAGACTGTTCCCAACAAAGTAGGGCATCTAAAGGATATGGAATCATTCTCTCTGAAAGCAAGGGAAAAGGAGAGAGAAAGAAGGGAGCAAAAAGAAAGACAGGAACTGGGTAGCAGGTGGCAGAAAGAGTACTGTGCTCCAGGTTGAGGCTGCAGAGGACGTGTGCACAAGCATCATAGTTCAGGCCACATGGTTTGGAACAACATTTACATCCCCTTGAAGGACACGGTGGAGCTTCTCATAGGCTGAATTATTAGTTAACTTGGCATTACATGCCACTGCTTTCTTATACTCCAGCTGTACAAACCTGTTCTTTCAACAACACCCAGCGAATGAGTTGTTTAATCCTTTGCCTTCATCCCCCAAGAAATGAATCAATATCACAGGGCCTGCTTTGCAAGTGATGCTGTATTTGTTTACAGCCCACCACCACCTATACCCACATTGCTAAGAAAGACTGGCTTTCCTGGTGCCTCCAGGAAAACCCTCTGCCAGCACAGCCAATCATGGTCCTCTCTCATCATCAGCCCTTGCTTTTAAAGTTGCTCCTGGGACAGAAAGTGTCAGTCAGCAGAAATGGAAAAGAATCAGTTAAAACACAAAAAACACACTCCTCCAACATAGCAAATAACATCAAACCCTAGTCAAAGGCGCTTGTATGGCATAGGTATTGTGACTTTAAAACAGGGATAAGCAACTGTGGAAGGCTAGGAGGCCACATATGCCAGTCCAGGAGAACTTGGTGGGGTGAACCCCTCCCACTGTACCAACTCCCACAAAAAAACAAAAACAAAAAAATCATTTCTTTGGCCCGAAATGTCCTCAAACACCCTCTAAGGGACATTTTCACCATGAATTTCCTAGGCCATTTTTGTTTCCAAAAAAAGACCTCTACTAGGGTGGCCAAAATATGGTGAAGATGCCCCCAAAATATTTTAGATGATTTTTTTAAGTTCATAATTTATTTATTTTATTCCTGAAGGGGTTAGAATTCACAGAATCATAGAGTTGGAAGAGAATACAAGGGCCATCTAATCCAACCCCCTGCCATGCAGGAACACACACACAAAGCACTCCCTGTGACAGATAGCCATCCAGCCTTTAAAAACCTCATAGAAAGAGACTCCACCACAATCCAATGCAAAACCATCAGCTTCTTCTGAAAAATAACTGTACCAGCTATTCAAACCCTAAATGCAAGACATCTCATCAAATGAACAATTTAATCAAAAATTAATTTGGATGTTTTTAACTGTAGATGTTTTGGGTTGCTTTAGACTTGTCAGTCAGAAATATTGTTGCACACTCACTACTTGGAAAAGTTACATTAGGACCGAGATGGCAAACCTTTTGGAGACCGAGTGCCCAACTCAGTGGTGTTTCACCTGTAACTAGTGAAAATTCCAGGGGTAGGGGGAGGGACACATAAGAAAAAAATGGAGAACCTGACCAAATAAAAACTCAAAACAAAAACAAAAAAAATGACTCATATAAATATTAAATCCATCCTTCTCAGTCTTGCTCAAAATGGAGGAAACTTCAGAATCCCTCCTGGACAGGAGGCTGGAACAGAGGGCAGGTCCAGGAAAAGGAGGACCCTCTGTCCTGCCTCCACATAGCCAAATACTCACCCCCTTCCCCTTCTCCGGGTAGATCTTTTCCCGATTCTTTTCCCCTCTACCTCTGGAGATCCAGGCTAACCTCTCTCTGCTGCTTCTTCCAGGGTGGATCCAAGAGGAGTTCTCTGTCCCAGTCCTCCTTGGGCTGCATGTAGTTGTTGGTTTCCTGGGGGTCGTAATGGCCCATCATCCCAGTGAGGCTGTCTTCCTGCTTTAGGGCGATCTAGCTTCTTAATTCCCCCTTCCTCCCTTTTTGAGGCTTTCTTCTCCTCCTCCTCCCTCTTCCCTTAAAGGCTGCTGATTGGGAAGGCTTCCCTTCTGGACCACAGGCACAAGTGGGCAAGAGAGCAAGCAGGCAAGTGGAGAAGGCAGCTCTCTCACTGCCAGAGCACAGCCTCACTGAAAAAGGGGGAGAGGAGGGAGGGAGGGAAGGACCAGGCAGCCCAGCCTCCTGATGGGCCTCATTGGTGGAGCAGAGTTGCCCAAATTTCATTCTGGGGGCCATCAGGACTTCCCACTAAACCTCTCTAGTGTCAATCCCAACTTTCTGGTGCTCTTATAGGTCAGTTTGAGACAGGCTCCCCCCTCCCCAACCCACTTTACTTCCCCCCTTCAACATACATGTGACATCAGGATGTCGGCAACTCCAGGAGAGCAAAGGGATCACCCCCTCCCATTCAGTTGAGGGAGGGAGGGTGTGTGTGCCCACAGAGAGGGTTCTGAGTGCCCTCTCTGGCACGTGTGCCATAGATTTGCCACCACTGCATTAGGAATATAACTGTCTTATCTGAAAATCAAGTGCTCATTCTGTTTTTATTGCTCTAAAATACCCTCTAGGAGGTAGGTGCATTTCTGGCATGCTTGGAAGCCCACTGGTCAACCATTCTACTAGGAAATATTCTAGAGCAGATAATTAAAGAGACATTCTGTAAGCACTTAGAAAGCAATGCCATGATTACTAAAATCTACATAGGTTTCTCAAAAACAAGTCATACCAGACTAATCATCTCTTTTTTTGATAGTCACAGGCTTGGTGGATGAAGGAAATGTTGTGAATGTAGTGTACCTTGATATCAGTGGTGCCTTTGGCAACGTCCCCTATGATATTTTTTCAAACAAAGCTAGTAATATGGCTCCCATAATCTCCCAGCCAGTTGACTGGGACATGCTCAGAACTGTAGTCCAAAAAGTAATTTTCCCAAGCTCTGTGTACACTCTACCATTCCACAAAGAGAGAGATGTTCCTGTTTGGGTTTGGATTTACTTTGGAGAAAGAAGCAGTGAAAAATTATCATTATGTATTAGTGAAAAACAAAAGCCAGGGTATAGCCAATAAAACCCACAAAAAGTGGCATTTAGAATTATCTGCCAGAGGGTTCTAGTGCCCCATCAAGCTATGAATCCCAGGATTCCATAGGATGTAGCCATGGCAGATAATGTGGAATCATAATTGTGGAATCTTTGTGTAATGTGAAAGAGCCACAGCCATGGACAAAGTGTGACCTTGGAGCCAAATATGACACACACCCCTCCAGACTCTCTGAAACACCTTTTTTGTGCCCTCTCCCAAAAGTATGAATTGTGTCACCTGAAAACCTTGAGGAGCAGCAATTTATGTCACATAGGTTTTAGGGCTTTCCTGCCACTATTTGACATTGAACAACCCTACTTGTTCAAACCCAGAAATAGGATCCTAGCCATTTCTGGATTGTTTTACCCTTCCAAGGTGCATTTTGGATGTCCATGTGGCCACCAGCAAGGGTAAAACAAGGCAGAAAATTGGCCCCACACCGACTGTATTTGTTCATCCCTACAGTTATCCAACCTCTACAAATGCAAAAATATATCAGATTACTTCATAAGATTGCCCTCTTAGCACATGTGGTGAACAGACATGTGGGAGAAATGGGAATTGGCAAACACAGGTGTGCGTCCAGTGAATAATTCCAGGCCTATATATTAAAGGCACTTTCTGAAACCTTTACATAAAAGAGGTTTAAATTTCAATTGAAACCCAGAGCAGTTTCAGTACCCCACTGACACTGGTACCACCAAGCAGCACTGACCACCACCCTATAACAATGCATGGCAATTGTGTGAAGATTTGATTCAGTGTGGCTGAAAACAGAGCCGATACTTGTGTTTGCAATGCCAGCCAGGCTGCAAAAACAGGAATTTAGCATGCCCCTGATGGAGTGGATTCAGCCTGGAAGGTCACAAGCTGCTCGAGCCTGAATTACATGCATTAGGGCTGAAGGCTGGCATCAAACAGAGGTTCCAGGGTTAAGCACTGAGGGAGCCTCAGCTCAAATTAAGCCCTGCTGACTGACAATCCTCTAGCTAAGCTGCCTTAAACCTGATGGAAAAAGTCAGGTGGCAAAGGAATACTAATGGCAGGCCCTCTTCAAAACCGTGTTTTTTGCCAAGTGTCCTATCTATTTTCGTTACTCTCATGCCTCTTGGGCTTGTAGCTACTAATCCATCACCGAATTTCCTGAATTAGCAACCAGCGATTATGCATGCCTTCTTGTAGAGTGTAAAAATGAATTCTTAACCTTTTAACATGTGAGTAGAATCTTTCCATTCAAAACAGAGGCCAGCAGTATTAGTATTCCATTCGTTGGCTGGAATGTGTGACTACTTGAAAATGGATGTGGAGCTGTTTCCCTGTGTTTTACGCACAATTCCCCACATTAAAGAAGTGAGGAGAAGGCAAGGGGACTGAAACCCATTGAAGGGAATATATACTGGAATGATAAATCTCCCCAATATTTTAAGCATTTAAGTTATTTCATGTCTATGTTTTGATTCATGGGTTATGACCGAATCTAAAAGGCTCTTGAAGTTCAAATAGCTCTGATCTAATGTTTCTAATGTCAAACAAACCTTCCCTACTGTCCAGGAAAATAAATGAATAAGGAGCAACAGCACCACCCAGTGACTGCTCTGTGCTGAAAATCACACTAACCTGGAGGAAAAACCTGGGCATTGTTTTTAATTGTTGATTTCCCCCCCCCTCAAATATGTATTTAGATTTCTAAAATACCCTTTGCCTGGCCAGTGGCTATAGCATTTAAGAGGTGGCCCAATGGGGGTGGTGCACAGGATGGAGAAATGGGGTAAAGTGTTTTGATTTCTTTTGCTCAAACCTGAGCAAAACTTTTCCAGAAGCTGAGAATTTCCAAGACTGTACAGCTTTTGCTCTTAGGTTCCCATTTTAAGGAAATCCTGGACACTTATTGGCATGTTGTAATATTTATGCAATGTCTGACATGCAGGGATAAAGAGAAATGCTACAATGACCAATGCAGAGAAATAGAAGACAACAACAAAAAGGTAAGAACAAGAGACCTCTCTAGAAAAATCCAATAAATTAAAGCCAAGTTCAAACCGAGGGCAGGGATGCTCTATGGAGAGAAAAAAAGAACATAATACAGGAACAAGAAGAAATAAAAAGACTCTGGAGGCAATACACAGAAGAGTTATACAAAAGAGATGAGGGAATTAATGATATTTAGAATGAGGAACCATATGAAGACGAACCCCAAATTCTAAGAAGTGAAGTGAAATCTGCAATAAAGGAAATGAGAAAAAATAAATCACTAGAAACAGATGACATCCCAATTGAACCATTACAGTGCTTACAGACAGATGCAACTTTAGTGCTAACTGAATATGCCAACAAATATGGAAAACAAAGTGGTGGCCAACAGACTGGAAACACTCGATATATATATCAATCCACGAATCTGCACGGCGCAGCCACCATTGGGCCTTCCAAAATGGCATCACGCATCACGCACACATGCACGCACGATGCGAGCACTATTTTGGAAGGCCCAACGGCAGCTGCACCATGCAAATTAGTGGATCGATATGTATATCGAGTGTTTCCAGTCTGTTGGCCATGTGCAAATTTGTATGGTGCAGGCACGGGCGGGGGGACCTTCCCAAGGCCCAGGGAAGGCCCCACCACACCCGCGCCATGCAAATTTGCATGGCGCAGCCGCCGTGGGGCCTTCCAAAATGGTGCCCGCCATCGTGTGGGCCGTAGGTTGCCGACCCCTGCCTTAGAGGCTCAATGCCAGTCCTGGAATCATTGTTGTCCCAAACAGAAACATACTTTCTTGCTTAAAACCTTTGGAAGTGTCTAATTAATCCAAATCTGCAGGAAAACCCCTAGGGCTTTTAAATGGTTTTAAATGTGTTTTTAAAAGTAACTTGTCAGACTGCTTAATGTTTTTAATCTCTTTAAATTACTCTTACTATTTCAATTGCTTTAAACGGTTAAAATTTATTTTATTATACACTGCCCTGAGATTGTTGGATATACATTGAGATATAAATATTTTAATTAATTAATCCTCCCTCATTCCTGGATAGGAGGTGACTGCTATTCTCTCTTAAATGGTGGGGGGAGGGGGGGGAGATTGCAAGAGTTTCTTGTAGTTGTGATTGAATAGTAGTGTGTCTGTTCCAAATAGAAGATATTGGAGACAATGGGTCATGTTTGCAATTCTAACTCTGTTGTAAATGCCAGCCATGGGTGTGCATCTTCACTCATTGATTAAACATACCGTACTTAAAGGTAGCATCAGGTTTATTTCTCAGAAAAGAGTGCACATTTTTCACCATAACTCTCCTCTGGCACATTAAAAGACATTTTTTTAAAAAAAGATAACTGATAATTTGTACCACGATGTTCCAAACAAGTCCTGGCTGGCATGCCTACAATCCATGTTTTAAAATGGTAAACTTATTTTCTGGGGAATAAGCTCCCCTATGGTGCCCTTCTGTTGGCAGGCAAAGATAGAAAGTGGAGCTAGGAATGAAGAAAAGAATTGCTGCAGAGTAACAGAAGGAGATATTTTCAAGGTGTACCTCTTCCATGGTGTAATTTCCACATTGCATTTGCATCTATTAAGTAGTTTTTAATTAGGGCTTTAAGATTCCATCCAAATGTTGAAATAGTACTCAGCACCACAGGCAGTCCTGCAATCAAGTCTTACATTGCCATCTCATTAGACACATCGAAGTGTGGGGGCAGCAATATGTGTCAAAATTAATATTCAATTGTAGTATTGTTTTACATTTGTATCTGTATCTGTATCTGGATCAAACATAGTGATTATATTTGTACTGTTCAATTATAGTTTGCTCCATAAAATTAAAAAGTACAAACACAATCATAATTTAAGTCCCAATACATATACATATACATATACATAAAACAATACTACACATTGTATATTAATTATGACACATATGCACTGTCCACAAACTCCCAGGGCAGAATATTTTCTCCCAGACCATTGGTGGAAGGCAACCTCCCTCAACCTGGTGCCCTCCAAATAGGCTGGCCTACATCATCCCCAGGTATGCCAGCCAACACATCTGGAGGTCACCAGCATGAGGAGGGCTAGAGCACATGAATTTCCTAGGAGGAACATGACAATCCCAAACCCCATTTAAAAAACTATCCTCTGTGTAACACATCATCCACTCTATTCCTTTTGGATGCAAACTTAGGACGTTATCACACGTGGGCCAGAAAGCGATAATATAATAATAAAGTGGAAATGAGGCATTCCGAAAATAAACCGAAAATAAACCTTGAGTCCGCAAATGGCTTTCACACGTAATTACCTTAATTGCAAAATTACAGTAAGTGCATTTAACATTCACACACAAGTGAGAAAAGCCTGTAAATGTACTAGAAATGATCTTCTTGCATATGCGCAGATAGAGGAATGCTCGCTGGAACCATAGGAAAAAGCAAATACACATTTGCTTTTCACATTACGGTAAATGTGAAATTACCTTAATTTCGCATTTGCATTTCCTCCAAACAACCGAATTTCAAAAGCTCTCGGATAACACCAGTTTCTGTCCACTTTCTGTCCAGTTTCTGTGTGACGTCATGTGAAAACACAAGGCACAAATCCAGTTTTTGTTTGGGATTTGTGTGGATTAACCAGCAGATTTGCCACGTGTGATAACGTCCTTGGATAAGGCAGACTTTACATTACAGAGTTTTCCAATGGGTGTAACAGAAGCCCAGAAGCCCCTTTCTGAGTCCACAGAAAGCATCTCCCATAAAGAATATGGCTGCCGGATCTTAGGACCTGGCTTTGAGTCTCCAGTTTTCAGGGGTCATCTCCAGGAAGGTGACCAAGGTGCAAATCTCCAGTTTTGGTGGGCTCACCTCTGGGCAAGAAGAAAGATCTATGTGCAAATCTACAGTTCACATAGAACAATTTGCAACACTTATGTTATTAGTATTATTATTAAACAGGTACTCACCTATAGGATGACACACAACATAGATGGGGACACAGGTACTAAGCCTTGCCACAAACCAAGATGCCAACTCTTCCCACACATTTATCCAGGAAATGTCATCACAAGACCTAATGGCATCACCCACAATATTAGGGGGGCCTTCACGTCCTCATCCTCCAGTGTGATCTATGCTATACTGTATCAGCAATGCCCTTCAACACCCTACATTGGGCAAGCAGGCCAGTCCCTGTGCCAGAGGATAAATGGACATAAATCAGACATTAGGAATGGGAGTGCACAAAAAACAGTGGCAGTACATTTCAGTCTCCCTGGGCATTCTTTCTCAGACCTCAGGACAAAAGAGCTACAAAGGTAGATTGGAAAGAGAAACAGTAGAATTGGAATTTATCCACAAACTACAGTCCCTCAGCAATGGATTGAACAAACACAATGGGTTCCTTACTCACTACACTCACTTCAACACTATCTGGCCCCATCCTCACAGGTGTGCCTAAATTCATCTATTCCTCTCACCACAGGCTAGTCCCATTAAAAAACTGGATCTGCCAGTTCAAATCCATGCACAAAGAATTTGTAATTTGAATTGACATCCTCACATATATGTCTATTCCTGTCCTCCATTCCACCAAATGCATTTTAGGAAGTAGACTGAAGTCTACGAAAGCTCATGCTGCCAATTTATTTCTTTCAGTTAGTCTCAAAGGTGCTACAAGATCTCTCTAAGTATTATTATTTAATTAGCTTCATCCTTCCTCCCAGTCACTGCAGCACCAAGGCTTACCTTCTGCAGTCCTTCCTCCCAGTCATTGCAGCACCAAGGCTTACCAAGGCTTTGTTCTGCAGCCACCTTCTGGCTGGCTAGATTAAATATATGCAGGCTAGATTAAAAGTTCCTTATCCCATCTTCCTAAGTAAGTGAGAAGGAATGTGCCCTCATTTCACTTTCATATGGGAACCGACCCTCTGGCAAAGATTGACACTCGCTTCGCCAGTGGCACTCGGGGCCTAATGCATGCCCCCCACCCTGCCCCCCTCCACCGCAGCCAATGGATGTATCATGCACCCATTGACTGCAGCAGAGGGGGGCTAGGTGTGCACTGGGCTCTGAGCCCCATTGAGAAACCAAGTCCCAATGGCATCCAGCATGTTTCCAGACCATGGGAGGCCCCTGCACCCTGCCTCACTGCCACCCAGTGCCACCAGACTCCGGATCCTGTTGGCACCAAACCCCGGAGGGTCAAGGGCAGGTCGGTGGGGCCTTGCTGCCTGGCTGACCCCAAAATGGGGAGCCTGGACTGCTCCCCCAGACTTAAAGAAGGTCCCTTCCCAGCCCCTAAGGCAAAGGTATGCCTGGGGGTACAAAAAAAGGGAGGGGAGGGGAGCGAGGGAGCAAGCCACAGACTTGCCATTCATGAGTAATCGAAACTGCAAATGGCAAGTCTGCATATACGGAGGGACAACTGTACAGCATTGCATGAATCCTAATCATCCTAACAGCAAAGGGGGTGTACAAAGAATAGTTTTTCCAGCACACATGCTGGGGTAGCTTTTGAGGGGAGAGAGTACACCTTCACTGGGTTAGGATCACAGAAGCCCCATGAAACTGGAAAACCTGCAAATAAAAGACCAATATTTTTTTTAGCTAAGACAACACCTCTAGGAATTTCTAAAAGATCCTCCAGCACAAGTCTGTAGTCAACATCCACCAGAAGTTGGAACATAGAATTGTATTGGAGGACCTACAAGGTTTTCTCCAGGAATCTCTAGGTCCTCCAACATGACTCTATGGTCAACTTCCAGCAGAGTCATCCTGGCGGATCTATAGATTCCTAGGGAGAACATATTCATCAAATCCATGAATAATCAAAGCTGCAAAAGTCATATGTGGAGGACCGACTGCATCTGCTTTCCTCCTTTCTCTCTGTTTTGCTTTCTGTACAAACTCGCTATGTGATTCTGGAGACAACTGCTGTTTTTCTTACCTATTAGAAGCAGGCACACATATCTATGATAGGACTACATAGAGTAGAAACGCACTCTTCCCCAGCTCAAACTGTATTATATTGTTGACTGCTGACACATTGCTGCAACTTGACACCAATAAATATTGTGTTTCTCCAGCGCTCCTTCACCATCCTGCTGATGCTGTGCAGATACATAAAAAGCCTTTGTAACAAAACAAAAAAAGTGCTTCGTTGTCACAGGCTCTGTCACCTAAAGCATGCCAGTAATTCAAAATGGAGTCAGTAACAAATATAACACTCAAACAAAAAGAAAGGGGATGGGTGTGCTGCTGGAAAGAATTTCACTGCTTATTATATAAATATTTGAACACAGCAATTGCTTTTTCCTTCTCCTTCCTCCTAGACACTTATCTGAAGAGGAGCCTGTAAGGTCTGTTTGTCTTAATTATAACAACTTATTTGTACAGCACACCAGGATGCCAACAGTTGTAGTTTTATTACTCTAGTAAAGTGTTGAGAAATATAGTGTCTTCCATGTCACATTTATAGTCAAAGGTGTCATTAATGGTCTAGTAAGGGGAGCATATAAATGTCTTGTGGTCTAAGAAATTATTCACCAGCATTCCAATAGCAGGCTTATAATTGGCAGTCAAAATTCAAAAATCTCAGATACATACATCTGCCAGCCAGAAGATGTCACCATTATACCCTTTAAATGACTACTATTTCCGTGTAATAAACATGGAGCAAGCAGAGAGATGGCAGCATCTCCTCCAACAATAGGTTTATCTTTTCATCTCAGAAGTACAGGAAAGAAGAACAATGTTTCTTACATTTCTGGCAATTTTGCTGCTGTGAAGAACGCTTTTTCCCACTTGCTAGAAAATGTGCAGGGGACTGGAAATCACAAGGACCATTACTAAATCTGAATCTAAGGATCAAATTACACAATAATTCAATGTGAAGTGTGCCTCCGATCCTCACATTCTTTTTTTTAAACTCCCAAGTAAATGTGCAGATCCCTGATTGTGTGTAGATAGGTTTTAGACTATATACAAGCACAAACACAACCACACACTCATGCACACGCAGTATGCCTGGGTGTTAGAAAAATATGAAAATCCTCCATTGGTTTGACTGTAAGGGATGTTCTGCCACCTGCACAGCAGGAAGAACACATGAGAGATTTATAGTGGTTTAAGAGTTGGACCAGGACAGCATTCAAATCCCCAGTTTAACTAACAAAACCCACTGGGTGACCTGGGCAAGTTACATTCCTTGGGCAATGCAAAACTGCTTTGAGTAAATCTTGCCACTTTCCTCCCTGTCATCAGCTTTGTCTAGTCTTCCCACTTCTCCCTTTATCAGCTTTATCTCCTTCTCCCACTGTTCCCCTGCAGTAGTAGTTTGCACTCAGTGGGGGATAGGACAGGATAGGACAGGAGGGATGGAATCTTGCCCTTCCCAGTAGACTCAGGCAAAAGCAAACTGCTGCTGCCTCTCCTAGCTTGTGTGTTCTTCCTCATCAATAACTATTATCATCTTAATCACGCTCTGCTTGGCCATATGTTTCTGTTTTCATCTGTGAAATGTTGGAGGGTATACTTGAAGGCATACACTATTACAACAAGAACAACAAGAACAATAATGCCCCAATAGAATCCAAGCCTTAGGACTACCCTCACTCTGGTAGCACACTACTTTGTGTCAGCATTATGGCTGTGTCCTTGGACTGGAGCAGGTTTATATCTGGCATTAACAGTGGAGCATTTCCACTGGCAGACGGGGATTTCTGCCAGCAGAAGAGGTTTGTATCTAATCCTAGTCCCCTACAGCTGGCACACCTTTGATTTAGGTTTGCGGTGTTGGATTCACTAAACATTCCATGAAGTAATGTTGTCCCTAGGAGCACTAGATTGATTGACTGATTGATTTATTATTTTTGTGAAAAATTAGATACCTTTAGGAGTATCTGGCTCACTAGATGCTGCAAGAACTGCACACTTGTTCTTTGGACTGTCCCTTTTTTAATCCCTTTGTGTGACGCGGGGCAAGGGAAGAAGAACAAAGATACAGCTGCTACAAGATGAACTCAGGGAGGTGGTAGAACCTTGCTGTGGTAAACCAGAAGGGAATATGATGGGGTCAAACAGCCTATGACAGTGATGGCGAAACTTTTAGGGGCCGAGTGCCCAAATTAAAAGGTCTTCCGGCACTGGGTGTTACCCGGTGCCAGGGGCAAGACTTCCATCCTCTGGGGGTGGGATTTGTAGGGTAGAACTTCTTCCCCCCCACCCTCCCAGGCCTTTAGATGC
>JAIPUX010001880.1:35084806-35096718 GCA_020142125.1 Phrynosoma platyrhinos | reverse complement strand
CCATAGATACACTGGGGAGGGGGAGGTTGCACTATTTTGCCATGCCAGCATGGCACCCTGCTGCATTTCATTCTAACTTCTCACCAAACTAGCAGGCTATTGTGCCACTTCTTTCCAAGAGTATTTTCTGTGTGCTATCATGTATGGGATGTGTATCTTTATTCTTTTCTATACTGGCAACTCTGCTTTGATTTTGTGTTTCTGTATGTCAGTTTGTGTGTTTGCTCATCTTCTATCTACCAGTATGCTTTTCCACTGACAGAAAAATTGAGGATGGCCATGTGGGTCTGAGAAAAGACTAGGATTCTGGAGCATATGAGGCAGGGGAAAGGTAGACATTCTTCAACAGGTATGGTTTTATGTAATGTAACACCCAATGTTCTTCCATTTGGATGTCAGAAGCAGCTTGAAGCACTATGGACACTGTGGAGGAGAGCAACAGAGGGCTTAAAAACAAATATTGTGTACGTTTCCTGAGACTCCTCTACAGTACCATTAATAATCTTGGTTAGATAGCTCTTTCATCTTCTATAGCCAGTCACCTTAGTCTTCAAGGGCAGGGGAAAAGAGTCACTCCTTGGGAATCAAACGCTTATTACACTGAGAACACACCCATGAGATCCACCCAACAGGCAAATGGTCACAGAAGTAACACACTGTGGGGAAAAACGTGATTATCCCGACCCACAGTTTGTCTGCTGTTCTTTTGTTTGCTTTAAGGGTTTAAAAATGGGTTCTGTCTTGTAAAACATTCTCTTTCTCTTTTTCTCTTTCTTATTTATACTGCAAAGAAAATATTTTATTCTCCTAAGGCTTCTTCTCTCCCCAGCTGAAATCTTTTAGAATGACCTACCTTTCTTGAAACACACAGCTACTATGGTTGTGATACTCCTTCAGTGAAGCTCTCTTTCTGCTCTTTGAAAATCACATTTCAGTGTTGTTCCATCCACCCCAAAGTTAAAAACCAGAAACGCAGAAAAAGCAGAAAGGAACTTTGAAACCAGAGTTACGGGACACAGTTACACAGGTCGAATATCACTTTAACTACTTTAAATGTTACTATCCTATAGAATCTGTACCATCCTACTGAGATTTGTAGTTTGGCAAGATAGAATACTAATAATTATCTAGCAAAGAGCTTTAGTAATGCTGTAGTTCAGAGATGTGGAATAGAGCTCTCTACTAGAGAATTAACTCATCATACTCTTAATAATAGGATTCCATAAAATGAACCAATAAAATTGAAAATGGTAACAAACTGCTATATACATATAGTGTGGGTACACTCTAGTTGAGAATAAATATATTTTGGACAGTACAGAGAATTATGCACAGTATGGGGAATGGGTGAAAAATGGTGAAGGCATGCACTATTTCTCTGTCTCCACTAGCTTTCGACATAATATCTATTACTTAGACTTTTTTAGGAAGTGCATTAGATGGCAGGAGAGATATACTTCCTTGAGCTGAAACAAGGAAAAATCCTCATGTTGTGCATGAGGAAGAGGTAGGACAGTAGAATATATGACTAATAGTAGAATATGTATTGGCTACAGCCAAAGTAGAAACATTTAAGCAAACAGGAAAGGAAACAGATAAGCTCTTTATAACTGGTTCAACATCATATCATCTTTTTTCCTCCAAAGAATCCCTTAATAATAATAATAATAACTCCAATACATATATTTATTATTACCTTTGAGGGAAAGGTATTAGAATTTGTACTATGTTTAGAACATAATCCTATGACATGGTTAAGGAAACAGATGTGCTTCATTTTCATGTGCTCATTTTCAAACCCCAACTTAAAAGAGATTATTCTTTCATCCTCAAAGTAAACATGCATGCTCCTCACATGAAACAGTGTCAGAAGCAAACTTTTTAGTAATATTTCTTACAGGTGAAAAGTCTCAGAATGCAGAACTGCTATCCCACACAAAATGACTTGGCCACTTAAAATTTGAGTCTGAGAAGAAGATAGAGCTTTATATAGCACAGTTATAAGAGCTTTTTAGTTTTACTTTTTTCAGACTGTATACATTGCAATGGTTATGTGGACATATTCTGAGGTTTTAATTAAGACTTCCAAGAAATGTAGGAATAAAAGGCAAGGCGTTTATGACTTTTAGAAAATGATGAGGCCAATCTTACAGTCAAGAACGTTTGGGCCCTCCAGCTATGTTGGACTCCAATTTCCTTATGCTGGCTATGGTTTTGTCCTGGGAGATGAAGTTCAAAGATCTAAAGAGACAAAACATTCTCTATCCTCTGGACTACAGGAAGCAGCAGAAAACTGGCTATAGTAGTAGGACTGTTACCATCATCTTGCACCATAACAGATATGGCAGTGGAAGACTCCACAGTGTAGCTGTTCTATTGAGAGAGAGAAAGAGAAAGAGAAAGAGAGAGAGAGAGAGAGAGAAGATTATCACACTCGGTTATAAACTGGCTTACCTGAGCTAGTTTAAAATTAGAAGCGGGCAGCATCCTGATAGTGTCAGATGCATTTAGCCACTGAAAATGCCACCTGGCTGCAACCCAGCTCCATCGCCACTTGTCAAAGACCCTAGGAATACTCCTATTTCCTTTGAGTGTATAGTCCTCCTTTCCCCATTTGTCCTGACCACAGTTGTTTTATGAAGTTTATGCATATCATGCAGCCAGAGAGATTGACAGTCTTATGCTCTGTACTCTACCCTTATCTGAATTGAACATATCTGCACTATGTTCAATACCATTTTAGCTATCATGTCTTCATCTTGGGAGATTCAGTTTGGTGAGGTACCTAGAATTATCTGCTGTAGTTCAGGGTTAGAGCTCCATAGCAACAAATTCTAAATAGCTCTTCAAACTACTCAACTACTTCTTACTTAGCCTTGAACTCTAACGAATATGCCATGTCACCTTGGGATTTCTGGATACAGACAGCCAACAGAAACCCCACTGTGCTGTATTTCTGGGAATACCAGGCCAGAGCAATCCCACACAAGTGAGCAAGGAAAGGAGGGAATTCAGAATGCCACCAATATTTCCCATTCCAGCCACCTTTACTGAATGGGAATGCTGTGTCTTCTCTGAAACATGCAGTAATTTTAAATTATTGTAAACAGGTATTAAATTAGTATAATGGATACTGCCCTACTTGCTTGCCTATCCCAATTTATAGTAACTTCGTAATGGAATCAAAGGTTTAGGGAAACTGGCTAAGGTTTAGGGAATCAAAGGTTTAGGGAAACAGCCAACAAATAAAAGGTTATGTTACCTCTTATTAAGAAATTGTGCTCACTGATATGTCATGGTGAGAGACCAGAGGTGGCCTAGTTCACTCCCAGCAGCTAGCTAAGCGATGTTCTGCATGAACAAGACAAAGACAAATGTAAAGCAAGTGAAACAACATGGAATTGAATTTATGTGAATATAAAGATAATTGGAACTGTGCCTGACTGGCTTACTGGAACTAGGTCATCAGCAGGAAAACAAGACAAGGCAAGTATCTTCTCACTCTGAGAGAAGGTGAGGTCTGCTAAACAAATTCACCCTTTAGGTTTCTATCTTTGCCAAAAATTACCAAGTTATCAAGGAATTTTGTAGATGACACATTTGCATAACCTCCAACTGTCCTGATTTTGCAAAGTCAGCCCCAATTAATCCTCTGTCCTCCCACTTTTTCATCTGCTTTTAAAATGTCACTGTTTCTCTCTCCTCCTCCCACTTCCCCTTTCATCCTCACCTTACTTCAGTTCGTGCAAACTCAGTTCAAAGTGCAATAGTTTTCACTCAATTAACTCAGTAAATGGAAGAGGAGAGCAGAAGGTAGAATCTTGCCTTTCTGAGTAGGCTTAAGCAAAAGCAACCTATTGCAGCCTCCCCTAACTTGTGTGTTCTTCCTTATCTTGACCATATTCAAATATCGATTAGCCACATGTGTCCTGGATTTGATATGTGAAACATTGGAGGGTATCCATCTACTATCTTATGAAATTATTTTTTCCCACGATTTAATTGGTTGTTAGCTGATTTTGCATTCCACCACTCTGATCACACTAGTTAGGACTATAAAGAAACTTATGAGGGTATTTTCAAAGATCTGTTCTTCCCCTAGATTCTTTCCATCAATTTTTTTCTCTTGGTTCAAAGTGTCTATGAGCATCTTTTCGAAAACAAGAAGAAAATAAAGGCTGGTATTACAGCTGTGTATTGGTGATACCTAAATCAAGTGTGCTGCTAGAGAAGGTAAAAAAAAAAAAAAACAAGGAGTGTAGTTGCACTATATTTTACCATTGTGTAAGTACAAGAGAGAGTGCTGTATATCTGCCATCCATGTTGTGCAACAAAAACTATGTCAGATCCATCCCTTGAGCTATCTGTACAAATGTATTTCTGCTACCACAGCAACACATTATAGAATCATAGCATTGGGAAGAGACCACAAGGGTGAGATTCAAATCTGTATAAGTACAGCCAAACTCCAATACACTCTATTTAAGGAAGTCCTTCTTTTCCTAGAATTTGCAAATCATCTTGCAGATATGCTTAATGCCCTTTATTTATTTTAATATTGTTATTTTTTTAATCACTCTTAGGTTCTTAGTAAGCTTCTGGTTTGATTGCTGAAATATTTTAGCCTTCCTGAGGCCAAAAACAGATTCCACCCCATCCTAAGTACTGTAAATTTGAGGGGTTCCCTATAGTAGTCTGAGCTAGAGATTATGGCCTTACAGATATTGAGCTATATGTTCCAGCATGCCTCACAAGTGCCAGATTGTTTAAGGCTAATGAGAATTGGGAGTTCAGCAACAATTGGATGGGTGCAGGATCCCCAGTCCTGCTATAGTTGGTTATAGCAAGGTTATAAAAATTTCCATTTCTCTCTTCCTGTTGAGGATATAGCAGCACAAACGAGGCAGATATTAAACTGGCAAGCATCAAACAGCATGGGATTTGGGGGTATAAGATCAGTCAGATGGCTTTTTTCATGACAAAGTTGATCTCTGTGCTGCTATAGCCAATATCTACTGTAGAAATAGCATATAGCATGCATATGTACATCCACTGTATTGATACAGTTCATATTGTGATTTAATGTAAATTAAAATATTATAATTAGTTAGGTCCTTACAATATATTATAGCTATGTTTGTCCATAGTTAAAGTAAATCAAGCTTTTCATATCTTCATGTTGTTGTGTGCCTTCAGGTTGTTTCCAACTACAGGTGACCCCATCACAGGTTTTTTGGGGGCTGACAGTGACTCATCCAAGGTGACCCAGTGAGTTTTAATGGCCAAAAAGGGAATTGAGCCCTGGTCTTGAGAGTTGTAGTCGAATGTGCAAAATGGCAAACCTATGGCACACATGCCAGAGATGGCACGCAAAGCCATTTTCCCCAGCATGCAGAGGGCGGAAGGAGGAGGAAAAGGTGCATGCTCCGGAGGCAGCTGAAGGCCAGGGACAACGCAGAAGGATGGGGAGGAAGAGGCATGTGCCTCTTCTTCCTCCTTCTAGACCCTCCCACTTTTTCCGCTGCCTCTCCAGTGGCAGCTGAAGGCCAGGGATGGTGCGGGGGAAGGAGGAGGAAGAGACACGCGCCTGTTTATCTTCTTCCCTCCTTACCCTCCCAGGACTTCAGCTGTCTCTAGAGAGGCAGCTGAGGGCAGGGGAGGGGAGAAATCCTGCCCCACGAGTCCTATCCCCGGAGGGCAGAAGTCCCACCCCTGGAGGGCAGAAATTCCACCCCCAGCACTGGGTAATACCCAGTGCCAGAAGGCTTTTTACTTGGGGCACTCAGCCCCTAAAAGGTTTGCCATCACTGTACTACACCATGCTGGCTCTCTTATTTCTCTTTTTCACTATTTAATTATCATACCACAAACCAGTGGTAAGAAGAAGAAATATAGGTACTGTTTTATCTGCAGCAACCAAGTGAATTATCTTATTGATCTAGAAATGTTAAAGCTTCACATGACAATATATACTGGAAATCTGACTAGTTAAATATTTTATTTTCCTAAATTCCACCTGTGAATTAGATTTAAATTGTTAAATATTTGAAAAAATTGCTTAGTAGATCTCTCCTCTGGAAGGTCACATGCCTTTCCCACAAGTAGTTAAACTAGTAACTGTGGAAAAGGTATTCTTTTTAAACAGCTGAGCTCATGGCAGATTGCCGTTATATGTTCTCTCTTCACTGGTTTCTGTTTGTAAATAATTTGCTGAACATTGGAAATACCAACCATAGTTTTACAGAACAGTAATGAGCAATTTAGGACAAGACCACAGAGAACTGCTCATACCTGTAATTACAAAAACAGGGCAAACAGATTTATTTTCCTGCCTAATTTGCAAGATTTTGCCATGGGCTTCAAGCAGCCACATTTACTGGCTGTTAAATCACAACCCGGAATAGGTCCTGATGAAGCAGTCCATTGAAGCACTCAGAGCTGGATCTGCAAAAGCTGACTCACCAAGTTTGTAATATCCTGTGGAGGTATGCAAGGGGTGTCAAATAACTGCCTAAGGAATTGTCCTTAGTCAAAGGACTAAGAGTGGTTGTTTTCACAACAGACTGTCTCCTCACTTCTGTTGTCAAGGTGGGGAAGCATTTTATAGGTATTCAGACCTAGGTATTAAGACATCGAGGCAGATCCTCTGATTAGGTGTACAGGATGTGGTTATTGCAGAGAAGAAATGGATCCTAAGGCAGGTGGAGCTTTACTCTCCTTCCACTCTCATCTACAACATCAAAACTAAAAATATAGAATAACTCAGATGCTAAATCTATACTGCCATCATGGGAAGTGGTGCTTGTTTTCACACTGTCCCAGTATAACTAATGGAGAAAGTATCTCAGAGCTACTGCTTCTTAAGAGAATCTTTTATTTTTATTTATTTTCAGCTTCAAAATGGCATAGAATAGTGTGGATCGTAAGGTGAATTAACAATAGAAGCACATGGAAAGGAAGTTTCCTATCTCTACTTCTCAGCTTTTTTTCTTCTATTCCCACCCCATAATTGATGCTCTATTGGCACATGTAAATGATCACAACATATCTGTTGAGATTATAATGCAACGAGGTATCACATACCAATATGCAGTGTGAATAAACATCATACAGTATTTTAATCTGACTGTTTATATGTTTTCTGAAGTTTATATTCTTTTAATAACCCCAAAAGGAAACCATATAGTAATGGCATACACAAGAAGCTTAACAGGGCTATGTTTGCAATAATATTCTATATTGGGCTTAAAACAGTAGTGGCTACATTAGTTACAGTTACTATGTGAAGCTGAGTTTGAAAAGAACTGCAGGTTTTAGAGGAGAATGCATCTTTGTTTTAATTGATCAATGGGAGGGTTAAGAAAGGTGATTGGTAGCTATACAGCAAAAACATGATTGTCTAGTACAGTGGGCTCTTGGTATCTGCTGTGGTTTGGTTCCAGGATCCCCTGTGGATATCCCTTATATAAAATGGCAAAATCAAGGTGTGCTTTTTGGAATTTATATATATTTTAAATATTTTCAACCTGTGGATAATTGAATCTATGGATAAAGAATCTGTGGATACAGAGGGGTGACTGTACCTCCTTGTATGACATTTTCTCTTCAGTACACAACAGCAGTTGGACAGAACTCAAGAGCAGCTCTTGTTGTGGTTGTGTGACTTCACATCATTTCCAACATATCATGACTCTATCAAGAGGTTTTGACATGTGATGAACCTATCAAGAGGTTTTCTAGGTCTGAAAGTGTGTGACTGGCTGAAGGTTGCCCAGTGGGTTTCCATGGCTAAGTGGGGAAGCAAACCCTGATCTCCAGAGTCATCCAATATTCAAACTACCAAACCAAAGTGTCTGAGCTTGGGCACAATCCAATTACTGTTGTACAGTCTTTTCCCTCCCAGTTCTGCATGATAAGTATTGCTCTGATGGAGCTTTATGCTTTACCAGCATCCAGTAGGGTATCTACTAATGTCTTCCCACACACAGTATCCCTCACCCTCCTCCCACTAAACCCATCTCCTCTCCTGAAACCCAGAGCCATTGTCTCCAACTGTCTTCTCCAAATACTTGTTTCAGACCTTCCAGTATTTCATAGATCAAACCCAGGAAATGTGTGGCCAAATAACATCAAAATGTGGTTTAGATGGTGAATGTTGTTAATGGGAAAGAACACATAAGCTAGGATTGGCTGCAGCAGTTTGCTTTTGCCAGTGTCTATTGAGAAGGACATGATTTCACCCCTCCTCTCCTCTTCCCTTGCTGAGTTAATTGAATAAAAACTTATCATAGAATTGTAGAGTTGGAAGAGACTACAGGGAACATCGAGTCCAATCCCCTGCCAAGCAGAATACCAATCAAAGCACCCCCAACATCCAGCCTCTGTTTAAAAACCTCCAAAGAAGGAGATTCCACCGCTTATTCCACTGTCGAAAAGCTCTGACTGTCAGGAAGTTCCTCTTGAGATTTAGGTGGAAGTAGTTTGAATCCATTGCTCCTTGACCTAGTCTCTGAAACCATGGAAAACAAACCTGTTTCCTAATTGATATGACATCCTTTCAAATATTTAAACATGACTATCATGTTCCTTCTTAATCTTCTTTTCATCAGGCTAAATATTCCCAGTTCTCTAAGCCTCTCCTCATAAGGCATGGGTTCCAGACCTTTCACCATTTTGGTCACCCTCCTCTGGACATGTTCCAGCTTCTCAAAATCCTTCTTGAATTGAGGTGCCCAGAATTGGACACAGTATTCCAGGTGAGGCCTGACCAAAGCAGAATAAGGTGGTACTATCACTTCCCTTGATCTAGACACTATGCATCTACTGATGTAACCAAGAATCATGTAGGCTTCCTTGGCTGCCACATCACACTGCTGACTCACGTTCAGCTTGTGGTCTACTAAGAGTTCTAAATCTCTTTCACATGAACTGTTGTCTAGCCAGATGTCTCCCATCCTGCATCTGTGCATTTCTTTTTTCTTTTCTTTTTTCCTGCCCAAGTGTAGTACCTTACATTTCTCCCTGTTGAAATTCATCTTGTTAGCTTTAGCCCACCCCCCTAATCTGTCAAGGTCATTTTGAATTTTAATCCTGTCCTCTGGGGAATTAGCAACCCCTCCCAGTTTGGTAGCATCTGCAAGTTTAATCAGCATGCTCTCTATTCCTTCATCCAAGTCATTGATAAAGATGTTGAATAGCACAGGGCCCAGTATAGATCCCTATGGCATTCAGAATGAAGAGAAGCCATTGGTGAGCATACTTTGATTCCATCTAACAGTAGCATTGTCTAGGCTACACTTTACTAGCTTCTTTGCAAGAATATTACAGGCAACTTTGTTCAAAAGCCTTACTAAAATCATGATATGCTACATCTACAGCATTCCCTTCATCTATCAAGCCTGTAACTCTATCAAAAAAAGAGATCAGAATAGTCTGGCATTACTTGTTTTTGAGAAACCTGTGTTGATTCTTAGTGATGACAGCATTGTTTTCTATGTAATTACAAACCATCTGTTTAATGATCTGCTCTAGAATCTTTCCAGGTATGTAAGGCTGACTGGGAGATAATTATTTGGGTCTTCTTTTTTCTCTTTTTGAAGATGGGGACAACATTTTGCACTTTGAACTCAGTTTGCAGCAACTGAGCTAAGCTGTGGGGAAAGGGAGGAAGTTGAAATAGGAGAGAGAAACTGGGACATTTTAAACACAGCTGAAAAAGTGAAATGACAAAGGCTTAATAAGGACTGTCCCTGCCAAACTGGGACAATTGGAACGTATGTCGTTCCTGTTTCTCCCTCCACCTCTCTCTCTCAGCCAGTCTCCATCTGTAGGCAAATTCACTCTCTGCCAAACTTTCCACACCTGTCACTCAATCTTTGTAGACATCACAGAACAGCACTACAATATGAACAATCAGATTATATTCTAATTTATGTAACATTTCAGTTTATGTTTTGATCAACAGATTATTTAAAAATTGGCAACTGTTTTTAAACAAGAACACAGACATGTCAGACCTTTTTAGTCAAGGTATTTATTTCTCTTTCTCTTATAAGCAAGGAATGTTTCTGCTGAAATGAAGCCTATGGGACATGTGGTATTATGCATAATCTGAAAATATAGGTTGTTTCCCCCTCTCACATACTATTTCTTCTATTAGTATGCAAATCTATTGCAGCTTTAATTAACTAATCAAAATGAATTTAATCAAAATTAATGTAACGAATTCACTAAATCTATTAGAACATGCAAAATGCTACTAATGGGAGTCAGTAAACAATGAAAAACTGGAATGAAGAAACTGGTGCCCACGTTTTTTCAGCAGAAGTACCAGAACCTACTAACAACATATTTTGCTGTGTAACTTTAAACCTTTAATTGGAAATTGAAATCAATGCTGTTACCTAAAACATATACATACATTTAGGAATATTAATAAGAACGTCTTATAAAGAAAGGTATAAGAACAAAAAGTGGTAGAATTTTACAGAGTAATCTTATATTAGTGAGCTGATGAGTAAGGTAAGATTTGGTGGCCCATAGGTTCCACTGTTCCAGTGAAAATCTATATACACTGCCACTTTGACAAATGCATTCATAAAACATTGCACCAATATAGCTGTTTAATTGGCAAATATACATTGCTACAACTGGGTGGGAAACGGGACAGAACCATGTATGGGATAGGATAACATAGGCGAATAGCACACTTACACGACTTTACACCAGTTCCAAAACTGACACAAAGAATTTTCTTCCTTTTGACTTCTGTGGGCTTTTTTAAAAAAGAGGCTGGATCTATTTGACAACCATTCTAATGGACAGAACATGTTATATATGTCTATATATCTAAGTATGCATATTTTTGTAGTGTTCACACAGTTTCTGAGTGATCTGACATCTTTTTAAAATACAGGCAGAACAGAGTTATAGCAATGTACAATTTTCTTTTAAAAGGTCTAGCACAGGCTTTTCCACTACCTCAAGTGTGTACAGTCCAAAATGCCAGGCATGCTATTTTAAAAACAGTACTCCTTGCCTATGAATAAGTTACTGTATAACATTTTACCTTGCTTTTTCCAATTCAGGTGAGATGGTATAGTTATGGGTATATATGGGATCTGAGTAGATCATGCTGAGAGATAATTGCCATAGTCACCTGCAACATGTCCATGTTCTGATCAAATTATATTAGCAACCCTTCCTGAGCAACAGGTTACTTAAATTAAAGGAAGTTACCAAATTTCAAAGCTATATAAGAGGCCATGGTGCAAGATAGACTCTTTGAAAACACATGATTCCCAGAAAGATACTGCACTGTGATGCTTTTGACTGGTTTCAAACTACCAACAGTTACTTCTTTGGACTTGTGGCCACAACTTGAGCCATGTAATGTCTAGCTTCTTGTAAAGTCAACAATTAAATGGGGGTTTAAATTCATTTCCATAGTCTAAAATGCCATATGCTGAATTTTACCAAGAGTTTTCTCAGTAAGATCAGGAATTGTACACCATCTTTCTTGTATAACAGTCTGCTCACCACCACATACTGTCTCCTGAAATTAACAACTACACCAAGAGTTGAATATGTTTTAGATCAGTACTACTCAAAGTGGTAGTTCGTGAGTCACTGATTGCCAATCCCTGAAGAGCTTTCAGAAAATAAAGAAATAATGCTAGCCAATGGACATAAATATGGTGCTATCCCTGGCAGTGGCGTCACTATGGTTGGCATCACCTGGTGCAGTAACTCATGGTGTCACACACACTCACACCCACTGACATCCTCTCGTACCACATCATACAGAATCCTTAGTAATGTCTGTTGTACTAGTGGCACTCAAGAATCATAATTTCCATATGTATTACTGAATGTAATGGTAATAGTTGTGACTTAGGACCTTATCACACGGG
>JAIPUX010001880.1:35031053-35063081 GCA_020142125.1 Phrynosoma platyrhinos | reverse complement strand
CTGGACTATTTTTAAAAAAGTAAGTTCCAAAACACACTGCAGAAATAATAAAGTCCAAAACGCACTGCAGAAATAAATATTAAGGAACACGGGAGCTATAGTTTGTTGTGTTTATAAGTGACAGTTTTCTTGCTAAGTACCTGCATGTCATAAGCATTTGAATTAAAATTACCATATTGAAATCAAATCTGATTTTTAAAATTTTTTATTTGGTGTGCATTGGAAGAGGGGTAATCTTATATGGCGAGTATATCCTAAACCCTGTATTTTAACTGAAAAAGTTGGGGGTCGTCTTATACGATGGAAAATACAGTAATTTCCTCTTACAGATAGAAATAGAGCAAGAAGTAGTGAGTGAATGTACTTTAAGATGGGCTCAAAATGTTGGACATGTAATACACTTGGATAAGTGGGGAAAGTCCTGGAATAAAAATGTAAACATTTATATTAAGTATGGACATTAAAGAGAATCACTACAATAACATGCTCCACAAGTGGCATCTGACACCAGCCAAGTAAGCTAAAATACATTAAAAATTATGATGAAAAGTGTTGGAAATGTTGCAAAACCAGAGGGCTTTCGAAAACAAAGAAATTTTGGTTTAAGGTATACCATGCAGTGCAGAAGTTATTTATCATTTGAATACGTTGGAAGGAGAAGGGGAAAGGAAACATGCCAAATCTATTTTATGTCTAGTAACTGCAACCAGAATAGTTTTTGTCCCAAAATGAAAAGATTTTAAGACTCTAACAATTGATGATTGGCTTTTAAAATGCCTTCATGTGATGTAGATGGATGAATTGACAACATTAATAAGGGGGAAATCACTATGAAAATTTGAAGAGGAATGGGATAATATGTTAAGATTTTGGGAAGAGAAGTTGGGTGACACAGAGCCAAAACAGACTGGCGCAAAACACCGGCTTCCTGACAGCTTGGGGGCATGGCATTTAGACACTGCATGCCCTGACGCCGTCCCGAAGCAGGCATCATGCCCCCCACACGCCCATACATAAGCTGGCTTCATGGCACTCCAGCAGCATGGTGTTTACACACCACACTGCAGAAGTACTGGGAAGCCACAGTGGGCCAGGAAAAGCCAGCTTTTTGCCAGCTCAAAAAGGTGCAGCATTTTGCTACTTCTTTTTGGGCTGACAAAAAACCAGATTGGCCCGAACCCAACTCTCTCAGGTGTGGTGTCAAGCTGCCCCTTGGGGTGGTCTGTTCTGCCCCATAGTAACTATTGTACATAGGAACTGAGATTAAAAGAGGAGAGATAACCAGGAGTTGAAGCTTCAAGGTAATATACATAAAATTGTGTAAAATTAAGAATTATAAACCAGGAAATGATATGCAGTTGTATTATATAGAATAAGATACATAATGCAACCAGGGAGCACAAAAACTGCTTTATGGTATCAAAATGATTGCAGTCCCCAGAGCCTCTGACAAAAGACTCTGACAAAAGGATGCTATAAAGCAAAGGTTTTGCGCTCCCTGATTGTATTTTTCACCATAGATTAGGAATAGGGTCATAATTGGACTAAATAATGCCAATGTTGTGATTTTGTATGTCCTCAGTTTTAAGTGTTTAATATGTTTCCATTACAATAATTTCACAATTTTTTTTTTGCATTTCAAAAGCATGCTTTTATATGCTGGTTCATCCTGTGTGTAAAGTGCCATTATGCCATTGCCCCAGTGTGTGATCTAGGTATACGTGGCATGGAGCCACAGAGGGAACCCCAAGCTCCATACCTTGTGTGAGTTAGAATCTTAGTGTGGTGTTTGGATACTCCTGTTGGTGTGCTGGGTTTGCTGCTGAGTAACATTACATCTGTGCTCATCGTGATGACATGGGAGAGGCTGCCATTACCATGGGCTATTCTAAAAAACAATTCTCTTGCATTGAAGTCAGTAGGAAGGAATTTTTCTTGATTCTACTCATGTAAAGATGCACTGTCAGCAGAGGTTCAGCTGGGATTTGAGTAGTATGGGGTATGGTATAAGTAAGGTCCTTCCCTTTCCCATCCAGCACAATTCTAGTTTGTTTGCTTTTTAATAGTTCTTCTAGCTCATCTGTCATGCTGGAAGTATATCTCACATTCTGCAGATGCAGATGCAGATGTGTTTCTGCAGTGTCTTATGACCACTTTGCTGGGAGAGCTCAAGTGTAACTGATTCTGGAATAATGGATAATTTGTAATAGATGAGCCAAAACAAAGGGGTTAACATTTAAAAACAAAACAAATCATATTTATAGAAGGGGGAAAAACCCTCTTCTCCAATATTACATATAAATATTGTAGAATGTATTCAACTTTGTGTTTCTTCCAGTCATTTTAACACTGAGGGTTGGTGAATTGACAAATGTACAACTTAAATAATTTGTGCTTCTGTATTATTACTTTGATTTATTATTTCCATTTCAAATGGAATAAATTTTCAATCTAAACTACCGTATATATTTTCCATTTTTAAAAAATCAAGGTAAATTCCATAGTTTGACAGCTTCCTACACAGTTGATGTCTTTCTACATGTTTAATGGAAAACAGAATTTTAATAGAATTGTTGCCATAACAGGATAAGACCCAAGTGACTCTTTCTATGTATCTTTGGGGGCTTGTGTGTGCTTGACTTTGAGGTAATGTTCACCATTAGGACTATCTATGTTAGCTTAGGCTAATTGATTTCTGTCCTCTTGTTGTCATGTTACAGTAGAGGGAGGCTGCTTTTATTCACAATGGGCCCTTTTTATTATTTTCAACATCCTAAGATGCTTGTGAATTTCTAAAAAAGTCTTGGTTTCTCCAAATTCCTAGATTCAATGTTTCATGCAAGGATTTTAGAGTCTTATTTCTTATGTTGTTATTCCTCGTGTAATTCGGAGTACTTTTGAAATATTTAAAGAGTGATCAAGGCTTGAAAGGAACAAACATTTTTAACATTAATGTTGAAAATCAGCTAGCATGTTCATGTATACGTTGCCTGCTCAGATAATGAATATGACTCCTGAACCACCCGGTTCAGCTTACACATTATAATTTTGCTGTTTCTGTTTTATGTTTACAGCTGACATTATCTCAACAGTTGAATTTAATTACTCTGGAGATCTTCTTGCAACAGGAGACAAAGGTGGCAGAGTGGTTATATTTCAAAGGGAACCAGAGGTCAGTGCCATTAAAACAATGAAAAGTGGTGTTTTAAAATATCTGCAGTTTTTGCTTAAAATATATGACATCACATTAGCAAGTTTAATATGTTTAGTACCTTCAACAATTGTTATACTATTATCTTTTAAAATTTGAACTTGATATGGAGCTTGAAACTATTAGTTGTAATATTTTTTTCTCTGGAAGTTGTTCATGAATATTCTTCACATTATTCCTTTTAAAATGATCATATATGTGATACATGTTCATCCATAATTAACCATAGAAAGGCTGAGAAATGCCCTTTGCTTCTTTAAACACCTTGATTTTAAGGAATAAATATGTACCTCCAGCAATTAATTAGCAGTTTTTAAGGGCCATTCTGTGTTTCTTTTATGAATAAATGTAGCTCATAATTTTTAAACTGCAGTTATAAAAGTAATTGATTAATTCCATGGCAGAATTGTCTTAAGGATATAAGTCTTCATTCCAAAGCCACATACCAACTATGGCCGCAGGACAAGGAAGCATGCTACTAATTTCATGCACCTAGGTGAATTTTATTTATTTTTTCTCCCAAAAGAGCATTTGTGTACTCTTTCACAACTATTGTTGAACATCCATCCAATTTCAAAAAGAGATCATTGTACCAAGCCTGAAATGGGGAAAAGGCAACTATGGGCCTTTACAGACTGCCAGAAATAATGCAGCTTGAGGCCACTTTAACTGCCCTGGCTCAGTGCTAAGGAATCATGGGAACAGTAGTTTATTGTGGCACCAGAGCTCTCTGACAAAGAAGGCTCAGTGTCTTAGAAAAAACTACAGTTCTCATGATTCCCTAGCATTGAGCCAAGACAGTTAAAGTGGCCTCAAGCTGGATTATTTCTGGCAGTCTGTAAAGACCCTATGTTGGCCCTGTGGGTGCCTTTTATAGTTGTGTTCCAAAGTATTGCTTGGGATTTTATTTAAATTCATTCCTGTTGAAAAGGAGCAAGTAAGAAACAGTCTTTCCGAAAGTAATCTCAGCACTCTACTAGCTTTTCTACATCAGATCTTTTGAAATCTTAGGCTTCAGATTTACTTCCATAAATGATACTTCATACTAACGATTATGTAAAGCCAAATCAAAATAAGAATGTATGTGTGAGTCTCCTGAGAATTAAAAGACCTTTAGAATAGTTTGCTTAACAAGTAAATAGCCAAGAGTGGCTCCATCCAAGCATACATTGGCAAACTGCTTCCCACTATGCAAGACAAAAGAAGAATTCTATTAAAAAGGTTTTGTTTTCACCTTGGTCTTCTTGTTCTCTGAAGTGGGTAGTGAGGCATTACAGTACTAGGATTTTGTGCATCCAGGCAATATGGATATAGACATATCACTTTTGTAAAACTAACTAAAATGTTTTTGGAATGATATATTTGACTAGTATGGAAGTAGTATAACATATACTGTTATAGTAACTATATAACATGAAGTATTGGCATGGTTGAAGGAAAGTGGGAAGTGGTCTTTACTCTTGATAGTAGGGAGGTTGCACTGTTGCACATAACTAGCTGGTTTACTGTTTTGAAACAAATCCATAAACTTCATAGCAGTATGCACATTCCATTGCAGCAGGAGGGAAAATACTGAATCTTCAGAAATAAATTTTGAAGATTTGCAGAGCAGTACATTTTGCTACAGCATTTAATGGCCAGAGGCAACCTGACTTTTAAATTGAAAACAGCTTGCTTTTTTTTTTTTAAACAGCTTCACCAATCAATGATGTAGGTTTTCTATCAAAAGTAGAACCGGAGCATTTCTGGAAAATGCTTTAGTGATCTGATGCTACCTAATTTAGTTTGATTTAGGTATTATTTTCAAACACATTAAAATCTTTATGTGGATATTATTAATTTGAAATATTTGTAATACAAGTTGAATATTCCTTATTTTGAAATATTTGTAATGCAAGTAGAGTATTCCTTATTTTGATATTCAAACTATTCCAGAATTGTCCACATGAGTGGCTGAGATAGTGACACTTGTTTTCTTATAGTTCAGTGTACACAAACTAGTTCACACACTATTTCATACACAAAATTGTTTTAAAATATTGTTTACAAAAGTATCTAATAGTAAAATTAATTAGTAACGATTAAGTTTGAAACATGCAAATAGTCCTTTAAAGAATTTCTGTTTGCTGTATGTCAAACCTGTATGATTTTGTCGGTTGTAATCTGTTCAACTCACTCACTTCAGTATGAAAATTTTATCAAAAATGTTCTATTCTTATACTTGTTTCCTTGCAGAATAAAAGTCGTCCTCATTCAAGGGGGGAATATAATGTTTACAGTACCTTTCAGAGTCATGAACCTGAGTTTGACTACTTGAAAAGTCTAGAAATTGAGGAAAAAATTAACAAAATTAGGTGGTTACCACAACAGAATGCTGCTCACTTCTTATTATCTACAAATGGTAAGGATATTTTATTATGTAATGTTTATTGGTACAGATGGTTTACCTGTATATACTAACTTGGCTTGTGGATATTTTATAGTGATTACACATATTCAGTTTTTAATTTAGTTTAAGCTAAGAGATCAGTCCTGTATACACCTGCTCCAAAGTGAGTCCTGTTGAGTACAGTGTGGCCTACTCCTGTATATGTGAGCATAGGGGTACAGTCTAGATAATTCTAATTAACATGTTGGGTTCCTACAACCCTTTATAGCAGGGGTAGGCAACCTAAGGCCCGGGGGCCGGATGCGGCCCCCCAAGGCCTTTGGACCGGCCCCAAGCCGGTCCTGCCACCGTCACCGCCATGATGATATAGATTATTGTTGTTATTACTTGTTCTTGGGGTTTTCTTGGCAAAATCTCCACAGGGGTTTTGCCATGGCTTATCTGGGACTGAGAGAGTGTGTATGCATATTTTTTTTAAATTTTAATTTTTTAAAAAAATATTTATTTATTTATTTATTTATTTATTTATTTATTTATTGTGCTTCGGCCCCCCCAATTGTCTGAGGGACAGCAACCTGGCCCCTGGCTCAAAAAGGTTGCCTACCCCTGCTTTATAGCATAAAATTTATTATAATTAAAATGCTCATTATCTAACCTTGTTTAATAGGCTACAAGAGGACACCCACAGATATGTCTTTAGATTAAATAATACAGAATATCTGTAATAAAAATAAGTTATATCTGTTTTATTAAGGGCTAAACTCTTGAAGATCAGACTGTGCTGTATGCTTAACTACAAAACAAACTACCATTAATTATTTAAGGTCTGATACAGTATTTTGCCGAAGTGACACTTTTCATTTCCAGAGGAAGGTATTACAGTGCCGGAAACACTGCAGGTATACTCTGTTTCTGAACAGAGCATACCACCACAGTGCTATGGATTGTGACTAAATCGTATTTTTCCTTCTTGTTTTTGTTTGTTTGTTTGTTTTTGCTTAACATATCTCCAGAAGATTATTTCTCATTTTGAGCTATGAGAGTCATAACCAAGTCAAGCAATTTTTTCATTTATTTTTTGCTCTAGTTTTCTTATGCATATTGACCAGAGCACTTTTAAAATATATTTTTATTAAAATGAAAGCATGCTTTATTTTTTTATGACAACAGCACAACACTTTAAATATTTTCATGATATGGTAGCTTTATTATAAAAAAAAGTTATCTCATATAACTGCAGTATAAAAGAACCATTTCTATTTCAGATTCACTTCAAATCAACTGCATTCATTTTATCAGAGAGAAGGTAGTCTAAGCTAGTCTTAATTGAAATGCATCTTATGAAAAAAATGTTCTTGTTTGTGGAGGAGCATTCTTAGCTGCTTACTGACATTGTAAAATCTTTAGTTGTTCAGATTATTGTGGCAGGCACTGATGAAACACAAGCTCATTGTTGAAGCTCTTAAAGGCACTCCTGATGTAATATAAATGCTAGTGGCCTAATGCATTTCTTTATTCAGTTATAGAGAAACTGATGCATGCTTTCCCTGGAGAAGTTACAGTTTAGCAGAAAAGAACAGGAAGGTCCTGCATAGCACCATTCTAAATTGTGTGTATTAAGACGTTGCTACCAAAAAAAAGGCAGCATCACAAGTGGAATTCAACTTTCTAAAAATAAGTTATTTCTTTTCAAAACTAGCACAGTTCTCTAGCCACTTATGACTACAAAAATATCCTTGAAAGTGCATGGTCAATCCAGAAGCTGACAAGGGGGGGACTATGATTTCCTGTACTTGGAAATAGAAACTCTATTACCATTTTTGAGCAAGGTGATCGAGAGGGCGGTTGCTCTTCAACTCCAAGCTGTCTTGGATTAGACCGATTATCTAGATCAATTTCAAACTGGCTTCAGGACAGGCTTTGGGGTTAAGACTGCCATGGTTGCCTTGACCAATGATCTGTGTCTGAGCATCGACAGGGGTAGTGTGACCCTGTTGGTGCTCCTAGACCTCTCAGCGGCTTTTGACACGATAGATCAGGGGTAGGCAACCTTTCCCCTTTAAGGGCCGAGGGACTTCAGCTCCCAGAAGCCTCAGCCATGTTGGCCAATAGCTCCTGGGATTCTGGGAGCTGAAGTCCCTCGGCCCTTAAAGGGGAAAGGGTGCCTATCCCTGTGATAGATCATGGCATCCTCTTGGATCGCTTGAGGGGGTTAGGTATCGGAGGCACTGCACTTCAGTGGCTCCGGTCCTTCCTCTCGGCTAGGTCCCAGAGGGTGCTGTTTGGGGACAGTAGCTCCAGTAAAAGGGAGCTCACCTGTGGTGTTCCACAAGGTGCTAGTCTGTCCCCGATGTTGTTCAACATCTATATGAAGCCACTGGGTGAGATTATACGGACTTATGGAGCTGGGTGTTATCAGTACGCTGATGACACCCAGATCTATTTCTCCATGTGTCATTCGTCAGCCTCGAATTCCAATGGCATCTCTACTCTCAGTGAATGTCTTTGGGCAGTAATGGGCTGGATGAGGAAAAACAAATTGAGGCTGAATCCGGACAAGACGGAGGTGCTCACGCTAGCGGCCCCGAAACCAAAAATTGGGTTGCAACCTCCAATCCTGGATGGAGTCACACTCTCCTCCAGTGACTGTGTTCGCAGTTTGGGGGTGCTCCTTGACTTGTCACTCCTGATGACAAATCAGGTATTGCGACGGTGCCTGCTATCAGGAGCGCCTGTTATCAGCTTCGGCTGATACGCCAGCTGCGCCCTTTTCTGGAAGTAAGGGATCTTGAGACTGTTGTGCATGCGCTGGTAACCTCACGTCTGGATTTCTGTAATGCACTCTACATGGGGCTACCCTTGTGCTTGGTCCGGAAACTGCAATTGGTACAGAATATGGCAGCTGGAGTAGTATCTGGAACATCAAGGAGGGACCATATTACTCCGGTACTGAGGTCCCTCTACTGGCTGCCTATTAGTTTCTGGACCCAGTACAAGGTGTTGGTTATCACCTTTAAAGCCCTAAATGGCTTGGGTCCAAACTACCTTCGGGACCATATCCTTCCCGTGCACTCCGGTCCTTTGGGAGGAATTTGTTGCAGCCACAAAAATCTAGGCTTACGACTACCTCCCAGAGGGCATTTTCTGTAGTTGCCCCCAATTGTGGAATGGCGTGCCGGATGAGATCCGTCAATTGACATCTTTAGACAGCTTTAAAAAAGCTGTCAAGACGGATCTCTTCCAGCAGGCCTTTCCAGATTAGACATCCCAGCCTCAGGGTATCCAGTTACCTACCTTGGAATGTCCTCGAGAGGTCTCTCCCTCAGTTATATATATATTAAAAAAGCAATCGTGCTGACTGATGAGTTCTGGATATTGTACTGATGTTTCATTTTGTTTATTTTGTTTATTTTAATCATTTGATTTTAATATGTACAAGTTTAATATTGTCTTAAGGGGGGGAGGACTTGGGGTTTGACTACATTGATTGTATCTATAATTTTAATATGTTGTTAGCCACCCCGATTGCACTCAGAGGGTGCATTATTATTGTTGTTGTTGTTGTTGTTGTTGTTGTTGTTGTTGTGTGCACTTGGCTCTCAAAGTCCCTTTACCAAGTTTCCCTCCCACCCATTTGGCAAAGTTCTGTATGGTTTCCAGAAAAGGAATAAAAGGGACTTAGTCCATTTTCTTATGAACTGCCTGGTCATAAGTAGTAAAGTAGAAGCCCTGCTGGAAGTGAAACAGCATTTAAGCCTCTCCCATGATAATTGAGGGAGAGGTAAGAGATTTGCACTGCATCTTTCCTTCCTTAAAAACTTAAAACACAATCTTTCTTCTCCAAATCCTTTGCATGTACAGAAAACCTGCATTGAGTCTTGCTTCACTTTTGAAATTGTGGAAAGACTGGTTTTACTTTTTATTATCCCTACCCCCCCCCTTGAAATGGCACTGAGTCCCTCTTGTTCCAGATTTCTCTGGTATGTGCAGAAGACTTAATAGTGTGCACATATGATGGTGTGCTAATAATAAACCTTGCAAAAATTTGTGGGTGCCAATTGCACAAGATAAGAAGATTTAAAAATAATAATTATAGTGGGTACTTCTATCTGCTGAGGTTTGGTTCCAGGACCCGATGGATCCCAAAACCAGTGGATGCTCAAGTTCCATTACATACAGTGGGCTCTTCTTATCTGCAGGGTTGCCATCTGTGGATTTGAGCTTCCATGGATGGCAAGCCCCATTGTTTTAAATGGATGTGTATGCATGTAACCATGCCAGCTGCCATGCCCAGATTGCATGGCCATAGGAAAGAATGGGACTTGAGGTCCCACATGTTTTGTTTTCTGCAGGGGGGCCTGGAATAGATCAACTACAGATAAGAAGGGACCAATGGTTTCTCTTATATAAAATAGCAAAATTGAAGTTTCCTTTTTGGATTTTTTTTTTTGGGGGGGGGAATATTTTCAAGCCGTTGATGGTGTAATCCCTGGATGCAGAATCCATGGACATAGAGGGCCGACTATAGTCAGAATAAGGCACATAATACAGATTATCATATATACTTGTTGTACTCACATATAAGTCAAGGGCAGATTTTTGGGCCCAAATTAGGAGTTTTGATATGACCTGTGGATAAGTCAAGGGTAAAACTTAGGAGCATGTAGCAAAGGATGTAAAGGATGAAGCAAAGGAAAATCATGCCAAAAAGTTACAAAATATCTGACCATAACTTTTTGCACTCACCTAGAAGGCTTGATGTTATGAGGAGGGAACAACAGTAAATGGTACAATGTGCAGTGTGTGTGTGTGAGGGGGGTGCAGCCAGGCCTGGTCAGGGCTAAGAAAATGTGCACATGTCAAAAAGGATGGAAGAACAAGAGTTAAGGTACAATATTTAACTCTTATCAAATAAGAACCATCCCTTCTCTGAGTAGAGTGGCAAAAGGTGAGCACTTAGTCCATCTGGGAGAACATAAAAGAGGCACCAACACCCTATACTTTCTTAAAGCTCCTTTGAGTGGAAGCACCAAAGAGCCACTGTGGCCACCACTGTTTTCCCACCAGGGCATTCAAAAAGGCCAAAGTGATGCTGTCTGTGGTAGAGAGAGTAGAAGTTAGTGCTTTCTTTTGGTTCTCCCAGGACAGGCTAAGCTCTCATGAGAGAAGGGGATGGCTCCTTTTTTGATAAGAGTTAAGGTACAATGCTTGCATTGATCTGTGGATAAATTGACCAGGTTTTTGGGTTGATTTTTTAACTAAATTTTCTAGACTTTTACATGAATCTATAACGTATGCATTCACAAAGTTGTATGCAATCACAAGGTTGCACAGACACAGATTTGATGAATGAATTGTTTGGAGTATATATGGTCTTGTCCCCATCAAGAGCTTATTCCAGCTTGAAAATCATACTGGGTTATTTGCAAACAAAGATAAATAATAAGTGTCTGTTATACTAAGATAATTTTTAATATTGTTGAATTTCAACAGTTTGAAAATGTTATTCTCTTTTCCTCTTAGATAAAACTATTAAATTATGGAAAATCAGTGAAAGGGATAAAAGAGCTGAAGGGTATAACTTAAAAGATGAAGATGGAAGACTCAGAGATCCATTTAGAATCACAGCACTTCGGGTATTCTGCTCTCCTAACTTTAAATGAAATTTAATAATATTGCTGCCATTTATGCTGCAACTGTAATTTAATGTGGAATAGTAGCTTTATTGAATGCTCAAATTTAGAAAACTTCTATATTCTTAATTTTAAAATGGGGTGGGTGGTAACTTAGTGGTAAAAGATATAAAACTGCATGTCAAAGGTCTCATGCCCAGTTACTGTTATCTCTAGATAGGGCTGAAACAGACTGCTATCTGAAACCTTGGAGAACTATTGACAGTTGGTAAACAGTATTGAGCTATGTGGATTTAGTTTTGAATCAATACAACATGGTTGTGTGGGTTCCCATAAAGCAGATACAGTGTTGTCTAGTGTGGCCCTCCAATCCTTACTGAACTACCACCACCCAGCACTCCACAAAAATGCTTTAATCTGTTTCAGAATGGTAAAATAAACTGTTCTGTCCCAACTCAAGAAAGCAGGTGTTCCTCAAATTGACAAAAGGCGGTCAGAATGGTGGTAGAATGGTGAGTGCAAAGTATGGTGGCCCTCTGGAGTTCATTGAAAATTGGTAGATGTGCTCTGGAGAATAACTATACTAGCAAGAATACTGTGGCCCCTGGAGTATTGGTGTGGTCTGTGCCTATCACACCCAACCTGATATTTCTCACTCACAAAAAATTGCTGAAAATCTCAAAGTCACACCTCCAAGTGTGACTAGTGTGTTCTGTTTGGGATCTAATCTTTGATACAGATATCCATGTCAGAATACCACAAATGGCAGAAAATGGACAAAAAGGTGGAGCAAAAGAAGCGACCCAACTATGAATTCTGGTTGTACATATATAGAAGCTTCCTGCCTATGGGTGTCCATGGGCCCCAAAAATGCAGTGGGTGTGGCACTCAGACCCCCTGGTCTATCTGGTCTTGCTATCAATCAAGGTCTTTGAAACACATTTACCCTCTTGCAAAATTGAAAGAAATTTTGACTTTGAAATAATTAGGTCTAGGTTGTTGTACCTAATATTATTCTTTGTTAGGAGTCATGGAACATTATAATAATTCCGAATTCCATTTACTAGATTTTTTTCAAGCCATCTTGCAATATAAGATACACAGACATTAAAAATAAGAACACTACAACTTAAGATATAGATTTGAAAATGCTATTTGTAAATAAGAATGGATAGTCTCACTTTGAGGACACTACATTTACTTTGCAGTTAAGTTGATATTTTAGTGGACTTATATAATGCTACCCTTACATCATGTTTGAACCAAGAAGACATCAGCCAGTAATGGCGAACCTTTTACGGCAGGGGTAAGCAACCTTTCCCCTTTAAGGACGAGGGACTTCAGCTCCCAGAATCCCAGGAGCTACTGGCCAACATGGGACTGTTGGCCAACATGGCTGAGGCTTGCCATCACAGGCATAAGCTATCATCTAGATAGCTTGTTCTTGAATAAGGAGTCTTCATGTAATATCAAACAGCTGTGGCAGTTTGGATGTTTAAAAATGGCATTAACAAGTTTGCAAGAGTGGGTGTCAGAAAAAAATGGAAAGTCCTGGTGCACATGTTGTTCTGTGTGCTACAGTCATACCACTTTATTTGGTTTATTCAGGTATGTATAGCCTATGTGTTCTCTCATAATTTCTATTAAAAGTACAAAATCAAAATATCTGAAATATTAAATATAATATTAAAACTCTGATTTTTCTCCAGAGAGGCACATTGGTACTAACAGTATCATTTGAAAACTTATCTTGATATAGAATATATTCAAAATGAAAGGTATTTTCTCCCCAATAATTGCATTTTAAATTTTTCTTTTCAAGCAGTTCAGAGCTGAAATACACATTGTTGTTGCCAGGTGGAAGCTGCTGAAATTGGCTTCTGTGACAGATCCTCATTGCAGGTGTAATAGGTTGGATCCAAACTTAGGGCCTAAGCAGACTGCCAGAAATAGTGCACATTAAATTGAGGCACTGACCTGGCTCAGTGCTAGGGAATCATGGGAACTGTAATTTATTGTGGCACCAGAGCTCTCTCACAGAGAAGGCTCAATGTCCCAGAAAAAAATACAGTTCCCATGATTCCCTAGCACTGAGCCAGGGCAGTGCCTCAATTTAATGTGCACTATTTCTGGCAGTCTGCTTAGGCCTATAGTCATTCTTACAGTAGACCCAACAAAATAATGGCATGATTGAAGTTCCATTTATTTCAGTAGGCTTGTTCTAACTATGACTAAGGGGCGAAACACACCGCCTCGTAGAGCGGCTTGCCGCTACCCCTTTGAGCGCCAGATCTGGGCTGCAGCAACTGCACACCGTGGCTCCGATCAGGCGTTTTTCCACCCCCCAAAAGAAATGACAAAATGCCGCTCCTTTTTGAGATGGAAAAAGGGTGCTTTTGCTTCTGTGGCAGCACTTTTTGGCGGTCCTTTTGGCTTGTGATGTCTGAACACTGTGCCAAAGGAGTGCTGTAACACCACCTGTCAGGCGGGCAGCGTGATGCCGGCTTGGAGGTGGCGTCAGGGCATGCATTGTCCAAATGCCATGCTGTCACACCTCCCCAAAGCCAGCGCTTACTGCCCGTCTGCACAGACCCTAAATCTACATCAAGTCCAAAGTTAGCAAGTACTTGTCTGGATTGGTGCCTTTACACTACAGAAACTCCATGCTGTCTCTGATAGCTGGAGAAAACAGTACAGCACTAATATACAAAGTAAATATTTGTCAATGTTATAAAAATGGTAACATGCTAGAGCAATGATAATTTCCATATGCTTTACCTTTTGGGCTGCCAACCCTTGATTACCATCATTAGATTCTGATTTTCTGCCTGTATATGTGCAGGGATGATTCATTGGACTTAATAGGACTTACTTCTAAGGATACACATGTACACTATTAGTCTTTTAGAACATTAGTAAAAGCCAGTGTCTAGGTGGAAAAGGTATTATAGAACTGCAAGTTAAATTATTGATGTGGGTCAAAGTTTTTTAAGCCATTGAAAATATAGGCAAAATTATCTTAAAATGCTGGTTGACAAAATAATTGCAACTTCATATAAAAGCCAAGTTTTGTCCCTTTCTCCTTTTTTAGGTGCCAATACTGAAACCTATGGACCTGATGGTAGAAGCAAGTCCCCGAAGGATATTTGCAAATGCACACACGTATCACATAAACTCTATTTCAGTAAATAGTGATCATGAAACATACCTTTCTGCTGATGACCTAAGAATCAACCTGTGGCATTTAGAAATCACAGATAGAAGTTTTAGTATCCTTTTTGATATGAAATACAGTATAAATGTAATATCAAAATCTTTTACTAGACAGTAGCTTTTTATGGAAAATATTTCTAGTTATTTTAAATGTGCTAAAGTGTCTTTTAGTCTGTTTAGTCTATTCCTGTTAAATATTCTCTAAAACTTCAGGACTTCTGATTTTACATGAAAAAAGAATGTATATAAGCAGAGTTGGTGCTTTATAGTTTGTATATTACCTAGCAAAATAATGAAAAATAATGGGGTGTCTTGTAAGTGAGCCTGTTCCATTTCTCTTCATTAATCTGTTCTCTTGATATTGTATTTTTAAAACTAAATTTCATATACACTAGTGCTATGTTTGTGTATTATACTGGTGGAGTAGGATGCTTTCTTCTGTTGATGATCCCATTCCTTTGGAATCATCTGCCATGTGGGTGGAGTTGGTGGCAGAGATGAGGGGCAGATGCATTGATTTTCTCTTTCTGCCCCTACTTTCCCTACATGCCCAGCAAGTTAAAACAGATAGAACAGAGGTTTGAAGTGACTTCTGGTAGACGACCTTTGAAATAAGCTAAGGATTGCATGTGATCTTAGGTCTTCAGGTTGTCTGTCTTTGCTGGCAGTCTTTAAATCCATACCTCATTACAGAAATCACCCTTTGAAATCAATGGGAATTTGAGGTGTAATTAAGTCTGAGTATTAAGTGACATTTTTTGATAAAGTTTTTAAATTCCAATTCAAGTTTTATATTTCCCTCCCCCCAAAAAAACCACTGGGGTCATGGGAGCATTCTCTCCATGTCTTGGGGTTCTTACAGGGCATTGTGAAGTACTATATATAGGGTCATGGTCATTTGTGACGTGTGTGTGTGTGTGTGTGTGTGTGTGTGTGTGTGTGTGTCACAAATATTGTTTTGACCCTGAGGGGCCTGGGGAACCTCTAAAAGTAGTGAAAATGTCCTCCACTTCTAGAAAGTCATTTGGGGCATTTTGGAGCATGATGATGATGATGATGTTGATGATGATAATGATGATGATAGGGTGAGGAATTGATCCCTGCCACAAAATGGTTGTGAGAGGGCACCTGTGGCCCATGAGCTGCACTTTGCTCACCCTTGTATTAGACAGTTTGTCTTTCTATATTGCAGTGGTACTCAAAAGTGTTACCCTTGGGACCCCTCCCCCTTTACATCTGCATGCAGACACTGTACCCCCCCCCCACACACACTCAGTGTAGTATATGAATAAAAACATTTTGTTTATTTAGTGAAGATTTTCATTAATTTATTTGGATATAGAGTTGATTGAGCATTGGGCTATGACTCTGGAGACCAAGTTCAAATCCTAGCTTTGCCATGGAAACCCACGGGCAACCTTGGGCAAGTTACTCGCTAGGCCTAAGAGAATGGCAATGGCAAACCCCCTCTGAACAAATCTTGCCAAGACTACCCCATGATAGAGTTGCCTTAGGTTGGAAACAACTCGAAGGCACACCACAACGAAAACAAATTTTCATTCACACTTATGTATTCATATTTTAACATTTTATAAGAAAATAACATTCAAATTAGAACAGTTTTATTTAAGTAAATTCAATATTTAACTCAACACATGTGTAAATTTTGCACATAAACATTTTGGGAGGAGGAAGAGAGATCAGGGCCTTCACCCCCCAGAGTTCCTGCCCTAATGTTTGAGAAACATTGCTACATTGTTGGGCAGGAAAGTTGTATTTTGGAGTTGAGGGGGAGCAGGAATCAATCTGCTGGTGACACCCAGCTCTGATACAGGTTTAGTATCACTTATTTGAAATGCTTGGGAGCAGAAGTTTCAGATTTCAGGTTTGATTTTTTGTTTTGCTTTGTTTTGTTTTTCGATTTTGGAATATTTGGATACACATAATGAGATATCTTGGAGATGGAATCCAAATCTAAACATGAAATTTATTTTATGTTTCATTTACAAATAGCCTGTATAATGTTGAACAATATTTTAATAATTTTGGTCATGAAACAAGCCAGAGGTGTTCTTGACCAGTCAAAAGGCAGATCTGGAATTACAGATTCAGCATGTGATGGATGGAGTTACACTACCCATGCAGATGCAGGTTCACAATTTGGCTCTGTTCCTGGACTCAGCTGTCAGTCTGCAGGCCCAAGTTTCAGTGGTGACCAGGAGTGCACTTTCACAGTTAAAGCTAATCTGCCTGCTGGACCCATACCTGAAGATGTCTGTTCTGGCTACACAATGGCACATGTTTTTGTTGCACCCTGTTTGGATTACTATTATGTGCTCTACATAGAGATATCTTTGCAAGTGCTGAGAAACATCAGTCGGTCTAAATAGCTGCAGCCAGATTGTTAACTGGGCTTGGCTGTAAAGAGCTTACAGCTCCCTTGCTGCAATAGCTCCACTGGCTACTGGTCCCTTTCTAGGCACAATTTAAAGGTCTGGTTATGACCTATAAAGTTCTATATGGCTCACGTCGAAGATACCTGAAGGACAGTATCTCCCTATATGAACCAGTCAGAACTGTTAAGGTCTTTTGGGGAAGCCATTCTTTCTGTCCTCCCACCTTCCCATGCACAATTGGGGGGGACAGTGGAGAGGACATTTTTGGTGGCTGCTCCAAGACTTTGTAACTTAGGGCTGATGCAGATAGCCTCTAAGGGGTGGCTCTGTGCCACCCCTGTGAGCGCTGGATCTGGGCTGCGGCAACCACAAGCCACGGCCCTGATCTGGCTTTTTGCTGCTCCCAAAAGAACTGGCAAATGCCGCTCCTTTTGGGGGCAGCAAAAAGCCGCCCTTAGAGCTGCCACTGCAGCTCTTTTGCACCCCTTTGGTGCAACGTGTGCATGCTGCATCAACAGGACTCCCTGAGGCCATGCAGTCAGGCTCATGGCATTGGAGCGGCTGGCATGCGGTCGCTCCACCCCAACTCCACCCCCAAGCTGGCCCTTTAGGCCAGTCTGCATCGGCCCTTACTCTCTAGGGACAATAGCATGGCTTCTGCCTTTCCGTCCTTGCCAGCAAATAAAACCTCTAGTTCAACAGAAATTCACTACAGTGGGCTTTTATGAGTGTGTTACTTTGCTGCCTTTATATTGTGTCTTCTAGTGAATTTTTAAATGGTTTTAATTCTACAGATGGTTTAAATATTTTTAAAGTAACATTTTTTGTGTGTTTGGTTTTAATATTCTGCGAGCCGCCTTGATCTCTGTATTGGAAAAAAGGTGAGCTATAAATATATAATACTATTAACCTTTACAAGTAAACATTCAGACATTGTAGATATAAAACCTGCTAACATGGAGGAACTGACAGAAGTCATAACTGCAGCAGAGTTCCATCCTCATCATTGTAACGTATTTGTCTACAGCAGTAGCAAAGGAACTATACGTCTCTGTGATATGCGCTCTTCAGCCCTTTGTGATAGACATTCAAAATGTAAGTTGTTTCTCAGTTTTCTACAACATTGTCAGAAATACATGGGTACAAATTTTCTCCTACATGCATATAAATACTAGGTTTTGCTTATTCCTAGAAAACTTAACCAATGTCATGTATGCATTTTGAGGACAAGAAATTCAAAATTGTTTTCTAGTTCACTGCTTCTTAAATTATCTGATGTGGAAGATTGGTATTTTTCTTTTTCCAGAGAGCCAGGGACTGGCACTGTTTGTCCCATTGGCCACAGTTCTTTCTTTCCTGGAAACTTTTGTAGAGGCTGGCAGCTGATGGCTTCTGGATTGGGTCCGTAGACCACCATTTTGAGTAGTACTGTTCTAGATTATTGTCTTCTATCCCGTCTTGATGCTTTTCAAAGATACCGGTTTAGTTACCATATATTCTCGACTATAGGTACGGGTCAATACACTTAGAATGGTTGTAAAACAAAAAAGCCTGATGCCCACTCTTGGTGCCTTGAGGCACATTTTTGTTTGTGTGAGTGTGTGTGTGTGTGTAAGTAAGTAAGAGATTCCCAGTCCGATTTGCAAGCCTTCTCTTCCCATGGAAGAAACACTCCATTTAACACCAATTCCTTCCCTCCCCAGTCCATTTTGCAAGACTCTCTTCCCATGGGAGAAACTCGCCATTTAACACCATTTGCTTCTCTCCCCAGTCCGTTTTGTAACCTTCTCTTCCCACGGAAGAAACTCCTCATTTAACATCACTTGCTTCTCTCCCCAGTCTGATTTGTAAGCCTTCTCTTCCCACGGAAGAAATTCCTCATTTAACACCACTTGCTTTTCTCCCCAGTCTGATTTGCAAGCCCTTTCTTCCTGTGGAAGAAACTCCCATTTTAACACCATTTGCTTCTCTCCCCAGTCCGTTTTGCAAGCCTTCTCTTCTCATGGAAGAAACTTCCCATTTAATGCCACTTGCTTCTCTCCCCAGTCTGTTTTGCAAGCCTGGAATAAATTCTCCATTTAACGCCACTTGCTTCTCTCCCCAGTCTGATTTGCAAGCTTTTTGTCCAATGGAAGAAACTCCCCATTTAACACCACTTGCTTTTCTCCCGAGTCTGATTGCAAACCCTTTCTTCCCATGGAAGAAACTCCCCATTTAACACCACTTGCTTTTCTCCCCAATCCATTTTGCAAGCCCTTTCTTCTAATTGAAGAAACTCCCCATTTAATACCACTTGCTTCCCTTCTCAATCCTATGTTAAAACCTCTCCTCCAGTACCTGGGAATTGGTGTTAGGTGGTCGGGAGAGATCCAGAGAAGGAGAAGGAAGGACAGAAGTAGTATTTCTACCTTTTCATCCTTCATTGTAGTCCCCGAAGTTTTACCCTCAACTTATCCATGGGTCATATCAAAATCCATGATTTTGACCCTGAAACCTTCCCTCGACTTATACATGAGGTTGACTTGTACACAAGTATATACAGTAAGTTCTAGAGTGTATCTTTTCAGTTTTAACAGGTGAGCAGATACTGACAGAAACTATGTTATTTATAGCTAGTGAAATTCCATTTCTTAAATAATGTGCTGGATTTAAAGCTTGTGTCCAAGGACTGAAAGCTGTTTGATTGCTGAGCCATGCATTGTATCTCCATATAATTCTGCATAAGAAAAGAATACTTTTTTTTTTGTCTCATAGAAAGTTATGGGTCTGCTATATGCTATGGTTGTATTTTCATAGTTAGTTTTAATAGCCTCTAAAAGTTTGTGTTGAAGTGCATTGGAAATGACACAAGTAGTATTGAATCTTGCGAGTATAATATAGGAGAGGAAAGTAATTTTAAACAAATGTATAGAAAAGTTTTAAAGTATTTTTCAGTCAGCCTACTGTTTCTTCACCATTATCCTTTTGTGGTGCTGTACCTGTGTTGACCCTACTAATCTTCTAGTAGCCATTTGACTTAGTAGGCCTACATGTGGCTTGGAAACATGGGAGCAAATTATTATTTTCTTTCTAATGCAAATAGGATCTACCTAGATTCAGACGTCAACATTTCTAAATAACTTAAAGTAAAACAAAAAGGCAAATTAAAGGCAGCAGTTCAAAATATGTGCTGCTGTTCTAGCACAGTACAATCCAGCTGCTAACCTCATAAATACACTATTCTTTTGGAAGGAATCCTGTGGTCCCTTGGAGAAGGTTTTTTTTTTATGGCAAGGATGGGGAATGTACAACTCAGAGCTAAATGTAACTCCCCATGGCCTCTTTGAGCCCTCCAGCTTCCTCCCAAACATTAGGTCACTTTCTTTTAGAAAAAAAGGCCTCTTCTGGGCCTAAAATTCCTCAGCCCCTGCCCAGGTGAGGTGAAAATATAGTGTGGTTAGTATATTTATTTCCTTTCCTGTTATACCTAGGAGGAGGTTGAAAAGTAAAGTTTCAATAAAAGCTTCTTTTTAAGGCAAAAAACTATCCCCAGAAGGCTTTAAGGTGCCACCACTCCCACTGAATTGCAATTCAAGATAGTATTTTAAGCATTTTAAGCTAAATGGCTAAATCTGCTTATGAATGTCCATAAAGACTACATTCGTATTTAAAATGCAAATGAAAAGAACTAGTTATAAGCAGGTTCCCAGAATGCAGTTTAGTGTGCACTGACATAAATAAAATACTACATTATGGTATTCTCCAGCACTTCTACATTTTTAATAGAAATCTAGATTAAGTTAAGAAATCATCTTGTTGTTTCACATTTAAAATATAAACTGGTTTATGAAAAATATATAAAATGGTGTTTCATAAGAGAGGAATAGTTCTTAGGTGCATACAATTTTATATTCTATCTTTTGTAATATCTTAAAGCAGGGGTAGGCAACCTTTTTGAGCTGGGGGCAGCGTTGCTGTCCCTCAGACAATTGGAGGGGCCGAAGCACCGAAAATAAATAAATAAATAAATAAATAAATAAATAAATAACTTTTTTTTAAAAAATATTTTTAAAAAATTTAAAAATATGCATGCACACTCTCTCAGCCCCAGAAAAGCCATGGCAAAACCCCTGTGGAGATTTTGCCAAGAAAACCCCAAGAACAGGTAATAACAACAATAATCAATATCATCATGGCGGCGGCGGCAGGACTGGCCTGGCGCCAGTCCAAAGGCCTCGGGGGGCTGCATCCAGCCCCCGGGCCTTAGGTTGCCTACCCCTGCCTTAAAGCAAACTAGTATTATGTAGTGGTTCTGCTCTGTGAATTAATAGTACAGTTGTTCTCAAAGTAGTGTTCCGTGTACCAGCAACTATCCTTGAGCCATTGGCTGCTGGTCTCTAGTAGGTTTCCAGGAAAGAAAGAAAGAAACAATTGACAGTCTAGTAGATTTCCAGGAAAGAAACAGTTGTAACCAATTGACAAAAATATGATGCTGGTCTCTGGCACATTGGTAAAAAAGTAATTGCTGATCCACCATATCTGATAGTCTAAAAAGCAAAAAGAATTAATAATTTTTAAGCAGTGGTGCTTCAGTCTGAGTCTATAAATTGATCCAACAGTCAAACAGCAATGTGGCTTCTGCTTTTATCTGACAGAGAAATTCTGCTTATATGGAAAGTCTAGAAAGGGGGCAAGCAAAGAACACTGCACCAAGAGTACAACACTGATTGTTTTTGAGGTCTTAAATCTTACCAGACTCCCCAAGCTCCCCTTTTTCTAGCCAAACAAAAGGGTAAATTGTATCTCCTGGAGTAGCAATTCACCTTTTAATTAAAAAAATTGTTTGTTTCTTTGGGGGGGGGGGACAGGATAACCAGAAGCCAACTAGGTTGTTGGCCTAGAACAACTAAGACTTAGTTTTTTAAGTGGAAGTCCTGTTTGATGAATGCTTCAATGCAAAAAGAGCATATTGATTAATTTGATTTATAGCCTGCTTTTCTCTCAGATGGGACTCAAGGCAGCTCACATTATAAATTAAAACAGAGTATCTTAAAACAATATGGAGTACAAACATTTAAAAATCATTAAATGATATTTTCAATTAAAACCTTACTTTTAAAATATTAAAAAAATAAACAATGAAACCACTTAAAATATACATTAAATACTAAAAAAAACAGTAAACCCAGTTGCACAGCACTCCACCCTGGTCAGCCATGGCTGAAGGTCTGTTTAAATAAGAGGGTCTTTGCCAGCCAGCCAGCAAAAAGACAAGGGAGACTAGTTGAATGGAACCGCCCTCAGGAGACAGTTGCAAAGCTTAGGAGCAGCCACTGAGAAGGCTCTCTCCCATGTCCTCATGAGCCCTGAGCCTGGGAGGGTGGTGGGACTAAGAGCAGGCTCATATGGGGAGATAGGGGCTTTCAGATAGTCTGGACTTAAGCTGTATAGGGTTTTCAGGCCAAAGTCAAGACTTCAGGTTGAGCCCAGGAATAGTCTGGCAGCCAAAAACGCTATTTCAGCCATACAGTACATGTTCCCTATGACTAGCCCTGATGTCTATATGTCTATACACACATACAGGGGAAAGAAGTAATACAGATATAAAACTATACAATACAATTATAAAATGAATTACCCAGATATAATACAAAAAACAATACAATACAAAATAAAGCAAACTGACAAATGCACAAAATATGCAGGATGATATAACAATATTAAACTAAAACTCCAAAGGTTTGGGGAAATGCTTCAGCTGTTCTCTTGGCACATTGTTTGAAAACAGCTGAACTATGTAAGCCTTGTTTGACAATGCCAAAATGTTAAAGCTCAAAATTCTTAAGTTTTTTTTTCTGTGTACCTTTATAATTTTCAGTTTTTGAAGAGCCTGAAGATCCCAGCAGCCGATCGTTCTTTTCAGAAATAATTTCCTCAATATCAGATGTAAAGTTCAGTCACAGTGGTCGATATATGATGACCAGAGACTACCTTTCGGTTAAAGTATGGGATCTTAATATGGAAAACAGGCCTGTAGAGACCTATCAGGTACAGTCTTCATGTTATATTATAATATAATATTTAATATTTCTTTAACAAATGAAAAATGTTGTCACACTGTCCATGACTTGTTTATTTCAAGGTTCATGAATATCTTCGAAGCAAACTTTGTTCGCTTTACGAGAATGACTGCATCTTTGACAAGTTTGAGTGCTGCTGGAATGGTTCTGATAGGTAAGGCTTACGTAGGCAATCAGACTTATTTCAAATATTTCCTGAATTCTGAAAATGTCTGTAATGTTTTAATTAATCTAAACTTTATTTTGATCTGTTAATTCTTTTTTAAAATATGGGGTTTCAATCCAGTTTTGAACCTTTGTCTTGGCTCTTAACTGTACTAGTGGAATCTCTATTAATTAAAGAATGTGTATTTAATGTTTTGTTATAAACCCTGCTGATAATATATTTAAAAGGACAGTGAAATAAAATAAATATTTTTAAAATACTGTTCATTGATGAAACAAGTTATTTTCTTATTTATTTATTTAAAAAAAAACAGATCAATCCTTAGAATCTGGTTTACAAGCATGGGACCTGCTTGCTGACAGATTACAGTTTAGTGCAAGAATTGAAAATTAGCTTTGAAATAGCTGTTTTAAGTGTTGGGCAGTGCAGCCTTATCCAATCTGGTTTCCATCAGCTATTTAGGCTACATCTTTCTAAAGGCCTGGCCATTGACAATATTGCTAAGGGTTATGGAAGTTGTAGTCCAGTTGTAGTCCCATCAGGCTGAGGGGTGCTGGTCTAATGTGTGTGCTATTTAGTGTAAACACCACTGCAATTACATCTCTCTGCCTACTGGCTAAAAGCATGTGGCAGTTCAGAGGAACATTCCCTGCTATTTTAGAGCAGAGGTAGGTAGCATCTGGCCCTCTATCAGCCTTCATCAGCATATCCAGTAGTAAAGACTGCTGGGAAATGTAATGGAATACCATCCACAGAACTGTATTTTCCCTGTGCCTCTTGTGAAGGGCTTATCAGTCAGAGTGTGCAAGACTGGTCTGAAGAAGCATTCTAGACAATTGTTGGAATATAGGATAGAACAATTGAATAGTAAAAAAACTGATTTCCCCGCATAGTAATTCCCCTGCTGATATTTGAAATATTTTGCAAACATTTCAAAATATTTATGAATAGTGGCCAAATCTTGTATTTAGTCCCAACCAGAGTAGATCATTTGATTTGGTGGGACTTGATAAATCATCACTTAATGTTAAGTTCCATGATATGTTTCTGCTATAGTTGGGAGAGTTGTTGCCTGGGCAGAACTCAAGGGAAACAATAAAGTAAAATATTGTTTAAATGCAACAATATTGTGACAAGAAGTCAAACAAATTACTTTAAACTAGGAGTAGGCAATATGAAACATTGCAGTACTACATTTAAAACAGGGAACACAATAATCACAGAGCTGATATAATGCTAAATCACACAGTGTAGTAAGTTTTAAGGCATAGGATTTTTTTTTTCCACCGGGAAAATGCTTTTTAAAAAGTGGTACCAAGCTATTTCAGTCCTTTCGAGTAAGAGGATTTTACAGTTTAGGACAGGGGTAGGCAGCCTTTTTGAGCCGGGGGCTGGGTTGCTGTTCCTCAGACAATTGGGGGGATGAAGCACCATAAATAAATAAATAAATAACAATTTTTTAAAAAAAATTAAAATATTGAAAAGCCATGGCAAAACCCCTGTGGAGATTTTGCCAAGAAAACCCCAAGAACAAGTAATAACAACAATAATCAATATCATTGCAGCAGGACTGGCCTGGGGCGGGTCCAAAGGCTTCAGGGAGCCGCATCCGGCCCCCCGGGCCTTAGGTTGCCTACCCCTGGTTTTGGAGCTACTGTTGAAAAGCAATCTTTTGTGGCCATGGGTCAAATCTCATCTGATTTGAAGGACCTCAGCTGATCACTTGAGATAACGATAGGTACATTTGGAAAGTGGCCTTCATATACCAGTGCCCCAGATTACAAAGGACTTTGAAAATTAAGATTAGCGCTTTGATTTGGGCCTCAAAACAGATCTTCAGAGAAGAAGATGAAGTGTCACCTGGATATGCACACACCATACCAGTTTTCACAGTTTTTCCAAAAAGTTAACATAGTAATTTGAAAGGTGGCACAAAGTAAGCATCAGATTATGTGTTGTTGGATATTCATTTTTAAAATGCCATACTAAATCAAATTCAGGAGGGATTGATTTTATTTGGAAGTGAAGAATGGTTTGTTTACAGGACAAATACCAAGTTGAGAGATGTATGAGGACAGAATGTGGTACTGTATTACAGCATAAATAAAGATGCACTTAATATCAGACTAAATTAATGTGGAGGAGAAAGAAATTTGGAAACTGCCGATGCAGTGTAACATGAAGTTATTTAATAGACCTAATAAATTGAATATACCATTGTTCTCTCTTTTAATACAGCGCTATTATGACTGGCTCATACAACAACTTCTTTAGGATGTTTGATCGAAACACACGGCGAGACATTACATTAGAAGCATCAAGAGAGAGTAGCAAACCTCGTGCTATCTTAAAGCCCCGGAAAGTGTGTACAGGTGGCAAGAGAAAGAAAGATGAAATAAGTGTTGACAGTCTGGACTTCAACAAGAAGATCCTTCATACAGCATGGCATCCTGCAGAAAACATCATCGCTGTAGCTGCCACCAATAACTTGTATATATTCCAGGACAAAATTAATTAAAGACGGCATATTCGAGGACAAAGTTGTCGTCTTGCATAGTTAAGCTCAGTTGTTTATCTGTCAGAGATGGCCTTGTTGTCCTCCCGGTAAAGAACATTGATGCACTTATTTCCCTTTATAGGTAAAGGAGAGAAGCTGGCCTGGACTTGGGTTCATGGTGTATTTCTGCCTTCAGTGAGGGGGAACATGGAAATTGAATTTTTGTAAACAAACAAACAAAAAAGCCCACTTGAAGCAGAAGTGATGGACAATACTCAATAAAGGCCAATATTCAACAAATGTATTTATTTAAGTCTGAGCCTTCCTTTCCAGTTGATAGACCAAAAATCTAACACCCAAGAAACAAATTGTCATAAAAATGTAATTTCTTTCTCACGTGCTCTTTATCTGCTGTAATATTTGGGCCTTTCAAAACATATATTTGTGCTTTATGCCTGTAAACATTCTTTCTCTGGCCTTCATCTAAGCTTTAGGTGTTTCTACCTTTGAGCATATAGGTAAGTCTAGAGTTGGGTGCATAGACAGGTTTTTCATGTATATTTACTCACCAACTGTATCTATAACCACACCTTCTGGTGTAAACCACTTAATAAAAATAACAAACTATAAAAAGTGTTTTTAAATCTGAAAGTATGTATTCAGTCTTTTTTATTGCATGTACTGAGATTGTGCAAAATAACTGATGGAAAGATTTGAAAATAGTTTGTCCTGAAAATACTCATTTTGACAATATAAGCAGTTTCATGTGATGCTTACTGCTTCAAACTAAACTTGAATTTTTCTCCAGTTGTCTTTACCTTAGCTTCTGTTGGTTTTCTGTGCTAAAAAATAATCTGTTGTGCAAAAATCTAAAACATTGAGTTAAAGTTCATCTATAGCCTTAAAGGAGCACAATGTTTGTGTGCATCTAACCCTTCAACAAATCACTGGTCTGGTTAACAGTAAATATGCCTCCAACTGAGACACATACCTTAATGTGCTTTACTTTTTTACCTTTTAGGTCTTTGCTTTGAAAGTTTTAAATACAACTGGGCATAAAAATATGCACCCAAAGGTTTTCACTGAAGGTCAAGCTGGTATATTTTTAAATTTGATTATGCCAAACAGGAGCACAGCTTAAACATGTTTGTACTCTTACTCTGGGTCTGTGACACCAGGAGATCAGGCTGTTGTGAAGCTGAATATTGGCATGAAATTACATTTGTAGAATACTGAGTTTCCACTAACAATACGAGGCTAAGGAAAAGTTTATCACTTTTGGAATCTCTCTTTTCTAGAAGACACATGATCATCTCCAAGTCTTTCATGGTAAATACCTGTAGGAGTAAATTTGTACACAATAGTAGTGGGCACACATGATAGCACCAAGTATCTCTCACTTCCTCTGAATTTACTACTAAATGTGCCTACAAAATCCTTGAAATTCAGGCCTGAGCTTCCTGGCTAAAATACAGGTGTATGGTTCACACTCCAATTTTAATTAAATGAAGGTTTAATATGATTATTAAAGTTAGATATGAATATGCAAGAGCAACATGTCTCTGTCCGTACCCTGTCAATTAATGTCCATAGAGTGCCACTCTTGTTTGCAACCTAATAAATAGTAATTGGGGGGATTCTAAAGATAAAGTTTAAATAAAAATCGTATACTGTATATCAGTTGTGACACTATTTGCAAATCTTGAAATGTGGAACGAGTAGGTCATTTAACCATTAGATTGACTTTGTTCCTTAAAAAATATGCGAGAGCTAATACAATGGGATTGTACATAATTGTTCAATTATTTTGACCAAAAAGTTTAATAAATTTTAAATGTTTACCTGAACTTGCTCAGTGTACTTGAAACTTTTTCACTTTAATTTTTTTTCCTAAAATTGCATTAAAGTTATCCAATGTACATCCTTTTGATGTATTACTATGCTATTCATTGTCAGTGGCTGCTACTTCAAAGTAGATCATAGCCACTCCAACTGGATCTTATTTTCATTATAGTTGCATAGAAATGTTATATATCTTCTTTTGTTTCCATGGTTTCAAATTTGGATCTTTTAATTTAATTTTTAATGTATATATACCATACGTATTCATCTATCTTTTTAGATGACCACCATAAACAAGTTTGTCTTCATGTTTCCTTATTCCAAGATGTTTGGCTTCAATATACTTTGTTCAGCTCATTCCTCAACCAATTTTTTTTTTTATTATCTGAGTTGCTTCAAATCCCCGTAAAACTGAAGTTTTACAATCTCTTCTATTCATCTGCCAGTTTCAGAGAGTGTTATTTTTTTTAAAAAGTTGCAATAGCTGAGGGAGCAGAGCTGAGAGAGTTTGCTGTGATTCAGTCTGAGGGCTCTTAGTATGAGGGCAAGATTTGAGTAATGTCTTCAGTGTTACTGCTTTAGATTCTTAAGTTTTTGTTACGTGAATGCAAGTACTTATGTACATTTTTCCCTTCTGTTATTGAAAGCTTATTCCACTAAGAAAACAAAAATTTAAGAGTCAAGTGATTGTGTTCTATCCACACTAAGCAAGCCCCATCTTGAACTTGATGCTCTAAAGGTAACAAAGAACTAGTGTGATTGTGTCCAACAGATTTGTATCCAAATCAATACTTGATTACTTCATGTTGTTTAATGTGTACATTTTAGTATAGTCTTGAGAAGTTGGTCCATATGAAATGGTCACATAGTTTGTTTCATATGAAAGTCTAATGACAAATTGTAATGATAATTGTAATATTTATTTTTCTCAGTTGAATCAGCATGTATGCTTTCTTCTGTTAAACAGTGACCTAGAATTCATCCGAAGTTTAAAATAACTTTTAATAGACTGGAAATCAGATTCGTATGCTAAAGCATCAAACCTAGTTGATTTGGAGTTACTTTGAGAAGACAAAATTGGTAAGCATGTTGACTGTACTGATGAGTTTTTATTTTGTCTGCACATAAGATATAATTTCAATTTCAGTTTCTGAAATTAGATTTGTAGGGATGTGATAGAACAAATGAGGACCAAAAGGCAGAGTAAAATTTCCAAAGGGACTGGAAGTGCTTTTGTGTTTTCCTGATGTATTTTTATTTGGAGTTAGTGATTATGGCAAAGATGGTCTTTGGTTGTAGAGCCTTTCTAAGTGTATTAATCAAGATAAACAAAGCAAAATCTGCTTAAGACTAGTGTTTACACCCCATTTCTGTCAGTTGAAGTTTTAGAATTGTCTTATACTTTGAAGTGTACACTTGTCCCTCCACATTCGCTAGGGTTAGCGAGCAGGACCCCTATGAATGTGGAAAAACTGCAAATTTCAAAAACACTGTTTTTACCTGAGGGAACACCTCTAGGAATCTCTAGGTCCTCCAGTGTAACTCTGTGGTCAATGTCTGCCAGACATTGACCATAGAATTGTGCCGGCGGAGCTACAAATGCCTAGTGGATGTTCTCTCTAGGAATCTCTAGGTCCTTCAGTGCAACTTTTGTTTAAAGTTGACCATAGAGTTGCACTGAAGTTGACCATAGAGTTGCACCTAGATATGCCTAGAGAGCACATAATTATAAAATCTGAATAATCAAAGCCACAAATGTGGAGGGACGAGTTTATAAACTTTTGTCTGATGTGGCTTTTGGTATATGTTGGTCATGCTAAAACAAGTATATGTGGTCTGATTTCATGACAGCAATTCTAGATTTGAGAAACCTGGATAGAAAAGATATGCTGGTATTTCAACTATACTGGCCACCCATTAAGAGAAATTTGAGTCCCAGTGTTACATATTACTCCAACATCATATCTCTGCCATGTCAAGATGATGCCTCCAAATTGCAACAATTGAGTTATCCAAGTTCTTACAGAACACTTATTTTTGCAAATGTCAAAAGCAATTAATGCAGCTTAACTATATATTAATATATATATATATATATATGCAGATTTCATATTTTTTTCTATTTTGCTGAGAAAAATATCCAAACTTTAGGTAGTTTGAAATATAGGAGATGAACCAATGGGATGAAATGATCTTCCAATACTATCTCTGGGTTTTGTTTTGTTTTGTTTTTCTGACAGGTGGGCAAAGTGTGGCCCTCCATATGATAATACTGCAGTGAAAAATGCTGGGAGTTTCTTTGTTCTTGGGGAACTGTAAGGGGGATTCATTTTCCATATATGTGTGAGTGTAAAGTGGCAATGTACCTGTGGGCATAGGGTTGCCATATCCTGGTTTTTGCCAGGACATTGATGGTTTTTAACCCTTTGTGAATGTCCTTCTGTGGATTTGGCTTCAGTCCTGGTTCCTGCCTCCTCCGCCCCCTGCTGCAATTTCCAAGGATGGAGGCCACTACGGTGAGGCCTCACCTCTGGTGGCGGCAGAGCCATGCAGGCTTCAGGTGGCTGGCTGGGTCCTAAGGACATGCACGGAGGCCGTGGCATCAAGGAGGACTGTGGAGGTGCTGGAGGATGGCGGAGACGCTGGGTTCAGGTAAGGCAGGTGAGCCTAATAGGCCTCACCAGGGGCTGGAGGGGATTGGAGCTGTCTCTGCAGCCTTGGCCTCCCTGGCCACGCTTTCAGCCGAGCATGAGTTTTCCTAGACTAAAATCTGCTTTCTCAGATGCATTTAATCTCTGTGTTTTTGAATTCTACTTCTTCAGATGTATTTTATTAAGTTTGTTGCTGTGTGCCTTCAAGTTGTTTCCAGAAAGGAGGTGCTACATTTCAACCTTCTGTCTAGGAAGAATGTCAAAATCTCCATGACTAAGAAGCATGGTTTTATATTATTTAAAAAAAATGTTTTTGGCTTTTAGTTGGTTGTGTCCTCCATTTTTCTTGATTGTCCTACATCCTGACCTAAATTTTGTCCTACATTTTTTCTGCATTTTGTCCCAGTTTGGTGGTAGAGAATTATGTGGGCAGTATTTTTTTTTTCCTGTTCTAATAAACATGAGCCTAAGGCTCTCCTGTATATTATGATAGACTACTGCTGAGTCATATCAATAGCAATGTGCATGCACATAGCTGCATGTGCATCTGGTTGTAAACACTGGCTGTGCTATGATCTGATACGACTGGACTACTAAGCCTTCTGCCCTTATTCAAATTAGAGAGAGGCTGGATGCAATCATCCCAAGGCAATTTTTGCCACCCTTGATGACTCACACTGTCTTCTTCTGGACACACACACCTCCAAAATAATTGTCTTTATAAAAGACTCTTCAACATTTGTAACCCATCCATTCTCCCAAAATTAGAAGTAGCCTTTTAGCCACTTCCAGATTTTTTGCAGTAAGAGTGGGCAACTGCAGTTTCTGGAAGGCATCAAGGACAGAAAATTGGCCTCTCCCACTTGTCACAATTGCCTAGCCTGGCTTAATAGTTAGACCCAACTAGAGAAGATCCATTAAAGCAAATGATTCAATGGGTCTATTCTCACAGGAAGTAATAATTGGATTTAGATCTCTGTTTGCAAGTCTTCTTTTGCTTGTGGATCTTAATTATCAGATGTCTCTCTCAAAAGCAAGCCCTACAATGGCCTGTCTTAAGTTCATCTCCCCAATACAGACACACCGTTCAAAGCAGAGAAATACTCAGTTTATTTTTATATAGTAGCCATAAAACTTGTATACATTCAACAATATATTTCAGTGTTTGTCACCTGGATGATAAAAGTTCTAGCTGTGACCCATTTACTTGACATGATTGCCAAAAACACTAGAAGATAAAACTCCCACTACATACAAATGTCAGATTTGTATCCAGTAAATGTGTGAATGTCCCATGACTAATAGAAGAATAAGCGATCAACATTATCATCTTTCTAGATTGTCTTTTGCTAGATCAGGAGAAACCAAACTTCTTTCTTCAGAAGTAGCTACATCTGACAATAATGGAAATTTAAAAGATGCAAGGTTCTGCTTCAGATGGACCTTATCCATTCGAATTTGCAAGCAGCTGAAACAATAGTCTCTAATGATTTTACTGAAGTCTGAAAACATAATCCTCCTAGAAATTCATGCAAAACCCAGTGCTGTTATGGAGTTCTAATGAGAGCTCTAGCTGTATTGCCATTTGCAATTATGTGACTGGGAACAAGGAAAAGGAGGGACAGAAAGATTTGGGGTGGAAGAGAAGCATCACAACAGCCATGGGATAGCAATTTATTCAGCCCTAGGTGGGAATGATACTTCCTGTGGATCTGGTATGAGTCCATAGGAGGCTGTCAGAGAAGAACTGAGCGCTCTTCAGTCAGCCTCCTTGGTTTCTATGCAAAGTGCAAAAGCCTTCCCTTCCTCCATAACCTGCCTATTGGGGTTGCTAAATACAGTGAGTCAAGCACCATCATAACCATAAAAATCCTTGGTTCTGTGGCTTTGCAATCAGATTTCTCATTCCCATCACTCTTGGAAGTTTCCTGAATTTAGGGAAATGTAATTTCTGTTTCAGCAAATCATCAC
>JAIPUX010001880.1:34984906-35000942 GCA_020142125.1 Phrynosoma platyrhinos | reverse complement strand
TAAATGCGAAATTACTGTAATTTCGCAAATGCATTTCCTCTAAACTCACGAATTAAAAAGATCTCGGATAATACCAGTTTCTGTTCAGTTTCTGACCAGTTTCTGTGCGACGTCGTGTGAAATCTTGAGGCGCAAATTCAGTTTTTGTTTGAGATTTGTGTGGATTAACCAACAGATTTCCCCTGTGTGATAACGTCCCTAGAGATTCCTAGAGTGAGCATAGCAATTAAATCCATGAATAATCAAAGGCACAAATGTGGAGGGTCGACTGAAATATATTCTGAAGAGAGACTTTCTAAAGGACAGTGTAAAACATTAAAAAAATTATGTGTCCTTCTATTTATTTGATTCACCATATATAAATCTAATTAAAGTTTAGAGACTGGAATAAGCTGAGAATGGTTCTGCATGGTCCTGGATAATGTTAAGTCTCTTGACTGTCACAAATACATCTGAGCTATGGCTTTGGCAACACTTTTATGCAACACAAGTGGGAACAAGAACAAATGTTGCAGGGCAGAGTGCACTCGGTCAGGTCTGCCTTTGAAAAGGAAGAATTAACTTTGGATTCCTCTCCATGGCCTCTGTGGAAATCTCTGTGACCTCATATTTTCCAGCATCAGAACTTTGATGTCTGCAAAGTCATACCGATCAGGCAGATCAGGGCATGTTATGGGTGGATCAGTGAATGCTTTGGATCTGCAGGTCCCCAGACGTGACTCAGACATGGAGGTGTGGGGGGCAGGAAATGAACAGCAGCCCTGCAACATATGTGCATAATTTCCCTCCCATTTCTTCCAGTGGGAATGAAATCATAAACACATATATTAAAAGAAGAAAAATAAAAGAAAGGGGAAAAGAGAGGAAGACACATGTTGTTCTTTCCTTTGTTATGCCTTCAACAATAGAGCTTACCCACATGCGTGTACACATTTAGGGCAGCTGTATTAATGTTGTTTCAGTTTGTACTTTCAAGCAAATTTAAAAGCATGTAGAAGCTATATTTTACTGAAATTCTTGTAAAAATTGAAAGACATATACTTCCCTCATGTTGTTTAAACTGAATAGGAGGGGTAGGACAAAAGCCACTGCAGACTGTTGGCACACTAATTTTATTAGTCCCAAATCACTGTGCATGGAATGGAATGGTTGCCCACAATTTCAGAAGACAATTTGTTTTCTGTGTGTAGGAAATGGAACATTTCCTATGGAGAAATAATGTTTCAAAAATGTTCCTTTTATTTCCTTTATGGGATTGTTTTGCCCACATCACAGGTCTTAATTTACAGGTATAGCATCAGAGATGTCCGCACATTCCACACATGGACAACCACCACAATCTTCTTTACTTGTTAAGGATGCTTTCACGTGGTTAAAAAACAACAAGTATAAATTGACCAACTCTTGAGAATCTGTTTAATGAGATTTTAAAGTGTTCTGATTTCTAAATGTATCTATCCAAGATTTGCTTTGCTAGAATGACATTGTAATTCTGTGGCCACATGGTATCCCAATGAATGCATATGTGCAGATACACACAAACATACATACATATGCTCTTTAACAACAATCCCAATTTCTGGTAATGTCTAATCTAATGCTTACTGCACTGAGATCCTTCTATTTCAGCTCTCCATTGCCCTCTGGTGGTCAGCAGCAACATTGGCACCTAAATGGGAGAATGAGGAAACCAATGAAAGCAACTATACTAGACTGGATTACCTGCTTTTCATGCTAAGTGGAACATTTATCATTATAAATGCAAAACTGTCTCTCCCCCCTGCTTTTCAACAGCACATAGGATCTGTAAAAGTATGCCAGTTCTGAATATCTGGTAACATGAACACGAAGAGTAGGACTGGGTGATGTTTAAGCGAGTGACTGAATGTTGTTGCAAAAGCTAAATGAGATGGATGGATGGATGGATGGATGGATGGATGGATGGATGGATGGATGGATGGATGGATGATCCTAGATCCCCCTCTTCTGTTGTTTCCTATGAACCATTTCTTTTCACTCCATTCAGGAATGTTAGTAACATCCCATGCTCCCAGGGGCAGCCCAAGACTGTTTGCTACCTAAAGCAAAGAATCAAATGGCATCCCTTCCCTTCTCTACAACCAGAGTAGGGTAGTGGTTTGGGTATTGCACTAGGACCCTAGGGCCAAGGGTTTAAATCTCCACTTAGCCATTGAAATCTCCTGGGTGACCTCAGGCAAGTCATACACTGTCAGTTTCGGAGGAAAGCAATGGCAAAACCTCCTCTGAACCAATCCTACCAAGGACCTTATCACATGGGGGAAATCCCATGCAGAAACAGAGTTTAAATAGGAAAAAAACCTGCAAAAGCAGGTAGATTTTCAGACGTCACTTTTAAACTGTGCTTAACCTAAACGGAAAGTTGTCAAAAGCCGCTTCTTTTTGCTTTTGGAAAATCCCGAAAGTGAAAAAAAATGACTTTTGACTACTTTCCGTTCAGGGTAACCACAGTTTAAAAGCGATATGTGTGAAAATCTCTCAGCTTTTGTGGGTTTCCCCCACCTTTTAAATTGTGTTTCTGCACAGAATTTCCCCCATGTGATAAGTCCCAAGAAAACCCCATGATAGATTCACATTAGAGTCACTACAGAAATGACTTGAAGTCACACAATAACAGCAACCCACTCCATATTTACAAACTGACTGGAGTGACAACTGAATCTTGTTTGATATGGTAATGTCTTTTAAGTTTAAGAGGACCATGACAGGATGTATGACATTTAGAGCTCTTTCTCCTCCCAGACTGGGGAATGGCCAGTGAACTGAAAGTAGTCACTGTCTCCTCCTTCTAAGTTTATATTTTAATGTGGGATCGGAGAAATGCAGTCCCCAGATCACATATAGCTCCAAACCCCTTGTACTCCACCCCCTCCCCACAGGAATCCCCAGATTTTAAAATGGGCAATGCAATTTGTCACTGCAGTTTGGCACTAAACTGTTGAATGTGCTATGTTCAATGGGCAAAAGGAACTAAATGTTTTATAGTCAATGGGAAGGTCAATATCATAATTAATTTAGTTCCTTTTAGTTTGACATCCATAATCAATGTCATAGTTAAGTACATTTAAAGTATAAGTACATTGAACTTATAGATAATATACATTAATAATAATTAGTTAAGTATGAGTGGGGGATTGTATTTGTTCATAATTAACAGGGGTAAATATACTAATATTTAACAAAGTATTATTTGTTTGTTTGTTTTTGCTAGTTTTAATGTAATAATGTTACACCAATGTAACAATAAAATAAAATAGAAAGAAAAACAGCCTTTGAGCACTAGGCCAACTTGAAAAGATTATCCAGACCCATAGAAATTCACCAATTCTGCTGTAATGGGACAGGCCTTCCTACATTATCTTGGCCATTGCTAAGTAGCATGAGAAAATAGGGAACCATAGTGGAACAGCTAAATGTAATTTTGGATGGACCTTGGTTTCTTATGGTGTGAGATTTTATGAGTCATTTGCTTTCCTCTTCTGGAAAAGTAATCTCCAAATGTGGTTGCTGTGTATATCCCTTTAAATCAGGGATGGGACTCCTATCCACCTTCAGATATTTTGGATTATTGTTCCTATCATTGCTCACAATTGCTTAAATATAATTAATTATTTTGTAGTTCATGTTTCTGAACAAAGCAACCCACATCTGATGAGAATGAAGTGTGAGGGCCACTTGTTTAAAAAATATTCCTATTATTTACTTGCTAGTACTTTACTTGTTTATTTAGTTCAGCATCAGGAATCATGTGCCCCTTCAGATGCTGTTGAATTGCAACTCCGAGGCCCTAGCTAGCATAGCCAAAGATAAGGAATGCTGGGAATTGTAATCCAGCAAGCTCTGCAGGGCAGCATTCTTTCTACCTAATTTAAGTTACGTTTACAGTGTATCTCTTATTTTCTCCAGTTAGCCTGAAGTAGTGTACCTGCCTCTCCTGTTCCCTACTTTATCATGAGGTGAGCTAGTGATGGGGCCAAAATGAGTTTCACTGTTGAGCAGCAACATTAACCTGGATCTAAACTCTAACCACTATACCTATCAAATATTAAGTCAAAGAGTACCGTAGTTGAGGCTTATGCTAATAATTGCCCTCACACAATCATGCAATGAACCACACAATAAAATCAGTGTAAAGTGTACATTGTACAGTTATAAATAATTTAGAGACCTATTGATCTGATAGCCTGCACATTTGCTTCCAGATACATCTCTGTGGGAAAAGCTGGTTTCAGTATCAACACAAAACCAATGTATTCTGCATTTCACTTACAGTGTAATATTGACCTACCTTTGTACAGCCTCAGTAATTATATCAAATAAGAAAAGTCCCAGCACAAATAAATGATCTAAAACCAGCATTAATCTAAAGTAGTATTACAGCATAGGACTTTGTGGTCACAGTTAACTTAAATCCCATTGATTTCAGTGGGTCTCCTCTAGGGAGGGCTACTATTGGATTTAGCTCTGGGTTATTGCTCTTTCGATTAATAAATGGATGGGCAGTAGGAGCCATCATTATTTTTCCCCATCTAGTCTCTATCATGGTAGAGTGAGAAGTCAATACCTTTGACTAGTTTTGTGGCTGAGACATCAGTATTGTGCTGGTCTAAGCCATCAAATGGGGAAAAGATAAAAAATGATGCCCCTACAAACCTGTTCTGCCCATATGTTCTAAATGTATGTAAGGAAAACATGCAAGGAGAGAGGTATGGTACTCCATATATCAAACTTATAGAGAACCACTTTTGAAAGAGTAGAGCTTCCTCTGTTCATGTAGACCAGGAGTAGGAATCATGAAGGGTTGGAGGAAAGAATGTTTTAATCTTAATTTTTTTACAAAAGGGTGCTCATGTTTTGGGGGGTTAGTGAGGGTCTGGGGGCCCAGGGGCCACACAGGGCATCCCCAATGACCTCTTGAAACTGCGAGATTTATTGACTGACTGATTGATTAATATGCTGCCTTTCTCTTGGAAAGGGACTCAAGGCGGCTCACAGATAAAAGTGGTTAAAAACTTAATATTTTTTTAAAAATAAAATAATCTCATTAAAACTATAATATTACATTAAAAATACAAAAGTTAAAAAACCATAAATAGATCCAGAAAAAACCATAGGAGTGAAGCTGCAAAGGGAAGGTATTTTAGGAAGCACAACCTCCAAATGATCTACAAACTGATTAATAAAATCCAGCAAATGCTGCACTCAGTGAAGGACTGGAGAGAGCATCTCATGGCCGCAGGAGTTTACCACATATTGTGCAGCTGTGGACAAGTCTACATAGAGACCACCAAACACAGTGTTTAAATACGAATCAAGGAACATGAGAGACACTGCAGACTGGGTCAGCCAGAAAAATCAACAGTAGCAGAAAATATTATAAACCATCCTGGGCATAAAATGCTGTTTGAAAACACTGAAATTCTGGACCAGGCCAACAACTATCAGGTCAGAATGCACAGGGAAGCCATTGAAATCTACAAACACCTAGACAACTTCAACAGGAAAGAAGAAGCCTTTAAAGTAAACAAAGGGGCTATGCAGATGGGTGGCTCTGGGCAGCCCCTGCTAGCCGTGGATCGGGGCCATAGCAAACACATGCTGCGGCCGCAATCCTCCCTTTTGTCACCCCTAAAAGAGCAGCAAAATGCCTCTCTTTTTAGAGGCAACAAAAGGCTGCCCTAAGAGCTGGCACCGCGGCTCTTCTGCCCCTTTCGGCGCAGCGTGTCTACATACTGTGCTGGGATGGAATCAGGCTGGGGTTGGGGTGGCCAGCGTGTGGTTGCCCCGCCCTAACTCCACCCCCAGGCTGGCCCTTAGGCTGGTCTGCAATACCCCAAAGTTTGCCTATCAGTCCTGAAAAACACCAAAATCAAGACCCAGAAAATGAAAATGAAAATCACTCAGGGTGAAGGGGGTTTCCCAGCAGACATTGGATCATAAATTAAATAGACACCCTGATGTCTTGCCATTCAACAGCAGAACAATACACAGATTAACATGTAAGTCACTTCCTCTCAACCAACAGTATATATACCCCACTCTCTATCATGCCAGCATTCTCTGAAGATGCCAGCCACAGCTGCTGGCGAAACATCAGAAATAAACTCTTCTAGAACACAGACTCATAGCCCCCAAAACCCATAAAAAACTATGGATGCCAGCCATGAAAGCCTTTAACACATCTAATTGGTGTTGTTTGGGTTGCACCTGCACATTCGTGAGTTTGCATCCATTCCTCTCTTTCCAAATATGCCAGGGTTCCCTCCAGCTCTTCTTCTCTTGAGTCCTTCCCCTTCTGCCTTCCAATGACTATGTGTCACATACAGTCTCATGAAACATTTCAGAAATTGATTTTTACTCATTTCTACTGAACCATTTTAAATGTAGGAGTTACAGTCAAAGTGCTAAAGTGCTTCAGCAGTATTAGCATTAGGACTATTTGTTTTTAGTGCTAACAGTCCTCTTTCCCTCATTCGATCTCTGTTGAGTCGCTGCACTAAAAACAATAGTTATGCTTATTTGATGGCCATCTTTACTGTGTCCGAAATAATAGAAACACATGGCAACTAATCAGAAATACATTTAATTTTGGAAAGTATTGGTTAATTTAAACTGACCCGAGGAGTGGGAATAAAAGTCTTTGTTAATTCTGGAAGCTCCCAGAAAATACTTCTGGATATGAGAAAAAAAATTATGGATCTCCAAAATAAAACTGGTTTGTATAGGAACAATACTTGGAACACAGTTGCTCAAACTTAGAAATGGACTGAAGCACCAACAGTAAAAGAATGGATTGTTAAGTTACTGCCAAACTGATGTAGGTTTCAAGGGATAAACCCACTGAAGATATTTTGAAAAATTGGAAATCTTTCATGGACTTTTTGAGCACTAAGAAATCCAACACTGTAATAATTTCTGGCTATTCTATTGGTCATTCTAGTGTAGAATTATCTAGTTATCTAGTTGAAACTGTAATTGTAGAATAAGTTAGTTTGTCTTCCTTTTGCTTTTTTCTCCCTCTCAATATAGTCTAAATTGGGAGCTCAGAGACTACTGTGTTTTTTAGTCCTTAGTATTTAAGGCCGATGCAGACTGAAGGTTTAGGCTGGCCTGGGGGTGGAGTTGGAGCAGGGCAACTACATACCGACTGCCCCGACTCTGCCCTGATGCCACACACCCGTCCGCACAATGTATGGCATGAGGGTGCCCTGTTGGCGCAGCGTGCGTATATACTGCACCAAAGGGGCGCAGAAGAGTCACTGCAAAAAAGGAGGATCAGGGCCACGGTGTGTAGTTGCTGCAGCCCCAACCCACCGCTCACAATGGTGACCCACAGCTGCCCCTTCTCGGCCATCTGCATCGGGGCTTAGTTAATTAAGTGTTTTAATGTTTTAGTACTATTAAGTTTATTGCTCATCATTTCCAGAATGATCCGGGCATGGGCTGGTAACAAGACAGAATGGGTGAGAATGGGTTTTATCACTCAGGAAAATGCTGCTGATGCTGCCAGGAGTCCCCAAGTCATTCCCCAGTCATTCCATGGCTGTCAATTTTGAAGAATGGAAAGCTACCATTCTTCAAAATCGGCTACCATAGCATGGATGGGAAATGGCTTGGAGACTCCCAGCTGCATCAGTGGTGTTTTCCTGAGTGGTAAAAAACCATTCTCACCCATTCCGTCCCATTCCCAGCCCATACCTGGATCTGGAAATGATGAGTGGTAAACTTGCTTTTCTTTTTTTCTCTGTTTTCTTTATATTTTCATTATGAATTTATGTTTTTGGTTAAAACATACACATCTACACTCTAAAGGAGCGAGAGGAGGGGAAAGGTGGAGAAGTGAAGGATATCTGTCTATATCTATATCTATCTCCTTCCTTCTCTTCTCCATCTTTCTCTTCCTCTCCCCTTCTTTAGAGTTATGATGCTATGATTCAGAAGTGAAATGACAGTTTTGCACTACACCAGTTTGGATATCATTATTTGCCTAATTATACCAATTAGTACCCACATAGCCTGGAAGTTAGGAGCAAGCAGGTGGAAGGAAGGCAGTGATCACAAACTGCAGAAAGAGCAGCGAGAGAAAATGGAGGACTGCAGCAGATGTCAGCATCTCTGAGCAAATGCATATACTGAAACCTAGTGTAGCCAACAGCATTGATTAAGGACAATTCAGAGATTAATAAGGTCAAGTCCACAGGAGTATCTTTACACTACACAGCTCAAGGCTTTCACAGCTGCATGAAAATTATTTCTGAGTGCATCTGAAGTCTATGCCATGCTAGTCTTGCTTTTGCTCTCCCCACCTTCCATTTGTAGTACAAGTCTGTTCAGCCATTCAGCTCCTTGCTTTCTAAATCACACAAATCATATTGGTATAACTACATCTGTGAATCTCTTCTGCCTGGAATAGCCCCCCTTCTTCATTAGCAGTCAAAGTACTCTGGTGAGCTACCTCATATCATCTGACCACTTTGGGTTTTTTGTGCAAATAAGGTCTGTGTGGTTTACTGCATAGACATTATAGGTGGTTTATCTGTTTAGATTTATAAATTTAAGAAACAAAAACAAATCACAGTTCTGCTACAGAGCAGTTAAATTTAAGACTGGCAGAGGAAAGCTATGGACTTTATTATACTAAATGTGCAGATTTTAGTGTATTTACTCTACTGAACTGACAGATTCTTTGCCAGTACCTTCCATCACATAATTTTGGTAGCCTAGCCAGAATGGTACAGTGGTTTAAGTGTTGGACTACAACTGGACATCAGAGAGACAGCATAGTGTAGTGGCTGGCTGTAGTTGGACTAGGATTTGAATCCCTGCTGTGCTGTGCCATGGATGGATAAATAAATAAATGGAAACCCAGTGGATGATCTTGGGCAAGTCAAATTTTCCCAGCCACAGAGGAAGGCAAAACCAATAGCAGCTAGCTATTGCCAAGAAAACCCACTGATAGGTTCACATTAGGGTCTCCATTAGTTGGAAATGACTTGAAGGCCCACAACAACAAACTGAATTGCAAATGGCATGTAAATATTCTCCACTGAGGGTGGATGAAGAGACAGCATGGTGTAGTGGTTTGAATATTGGACTAGGACTCTGGGTAACAAGGGGTCGAATCCCAGCTTTGCAATGGAAACCTACTAGTTGATTGAGAGCAAGTGATACATTGTCAGCTTTACAGGAAAGCCATCATAAACTTCCTTTTTTAAAAAAAAATCTTGTGAAGAGAACCCTAAGAGAGACCTATAATAAATTAAAGTTGACTTGAAAGCACATAATGACAATGAACCTGGATGGCTAAATACTGTTGTGTGCAATACCTCTTGGCTTGTTTGCAATCTACATGCCCCAAAGTTTTCTAGAGATGTGATTCTCCTGTATTTTGCTAAAAGGAGGTGATGTTTGATCTGGTGGCTTCATGATTTGCATTCTCAGTACAGATCAACCATATAAACTTTCATCTGCACACCCAAGGAAATACAAACCACTCCCTTATGTTGCTATTGCTGTTGCAACATAAGACAGTGGTTTGTAGCTCCCTGTATCTCACTTTTGTGTATAAGTAGAGAACAGGTGGGGAGGGGGGCAAAATTATGGATATTCATTATGACTCATGGATAACGATGAAGCAAAGAAAAGCAATGCTCAGGATTTTTGGGGGTCAATTTTTAAACTAAAATTTCTAGATTTATATATAAGTATATACAGTAAATGAATAACAAAACCACATAAGTGGCATGTTGCCAGGGCTGTGTGTCTTTTTCACCCATTCAGCACTTGTTGGGGCATTGGACTTATTGATCCTTCCCTAGGGCCTTAAATCTGACTCTTCCCTAGGGCCTTAAATCTGCTGCAACCTACTACCCCATCTCTCCCCTGCTTACCAGTTAAACTAGGGGTGGTACCTATTTTGTTTCCCCTCCCAACTGAATTGCTGTACTGATGGATGGAGGGATGAATTTCTGGGGGTAACAGTAGGGAAAAATTAATCCGTTTCTGTGACCTATTGCTGCATTATGATTAAGGAAACTTCTGTATTTCCTTGAAAAGGAAAACTTCTGTTTTTCCCAATAGAAGTTCTTTTCCCATGTTTAATTGCATTGAGTAGAGGCATTTTTCCTCCAGGAGAGAAACAGAAGGAGAAGTGTGTATGGGGATATAAATAAATGAGAAAATGTATTAAGAAAATGTGTTTATTGCCTTCTTAAAAACTTTACAATCTGGGAAGGAAGGAAGGCCTTCTCATACCACAAGTATACAAGTATATCTCAGTTAACAAAACAGATGTGTTCCTAGGCATGACTTTGGAAACCATAGAGCCCTATGAGGATGGGCAGGAAAAGGCAACATGAAGCTGCCTTTTCCCTAAGCTGCAACAACCACATCGCTATACAGATGGGCAGGAAAAGGAGACATGAAGCTGCCTTTTCCCTAAGCTGCAACAACCACATCACCTGCCCCAGGGATGACCTAAATGGGGATGGAGCAACCGCACTGGGGGGCAGTCAATGCAGTTTTTCCGAAGCCATATTGAAGCCCAACTGCACTGCCAGCCCTGAGGATGCCATGAAGAGAGACAGAGCAACCGCACAGGGCCAGCAGTGGCTGCTTTAATTTCCCCCCCGTTCTCTCAGACACATGTACAAGTGCGCAGGGACACATCCCGGCAAACCTGCACACCTGTGCAGAACATGTCATGGGGGGAAGCAGAAAGGTGGCCATGGGCCACCCTGGGAAGCTTCACTGCGGGGCCGAGGTATCCCCACACCTCGGCCTCGCGGCGCAGTTTCGCCACCCCTGAAAGGAGCGCTAAATTGGCACTCCTTTCACAAGTCGCGGAGGGCCGGCTGCTCCGAGGACGACCTGGGAAAGGGGTTGGGGCGCTGATCATGCGGCTGCCCCTCCCCTTCCCTGCCCCCAAGACGGCCCTTTAAGCTGTCTGCTTAGGGGGATAGTCTGGTATACAGTCTGTCACTCTCTGTGTACAAAGGTGACTGAAGTTCTGCATCCCTGCACACCTGCAAAGAACATGTCATAGGGTGACAAACAGTCTGTCATTTTGTCTGTACAAAGGTGACTGATGTTCAGCATCTCTGTGCACCTGTGCAGGGCTGTCATACTCCCACATATCATGCAAGGATTCGCTGACCTCTGCTTCCCCTAAGTAGTGGGTGCCGTATACAGGTACCAATGTCTGATTGTGCCACCCTTAGGGTGGAGGAATGAGTTTATTAACCAAAAAGACACGTACTCTGTTGTCCTCCACAAAACATGTCCCACACAGATCAGGGGGGAGGGGAGAGGTACATGCAAGGAAGGTTTTTGTGGACAGACAAGATATATAGAGATGGTGGTCATGCAAGGGTCATGCTCAACAGGATACACGGACAAACATTGTTCCAGGAGCCCTCCTCCCCATCATGCCAGGAAGCAGTGTGCAGGTCTTATGCACACTTGCACAGAAGAGGTCACAGAAGCCTCTTTCATGCAAACTACTGTGCATGCTGAAAGCAAGCATACATATGTCAGAATGCATTTATTGTCATGATAGAGAACAGTTTCTAAGGTGCAAACGTTGGATTACAATTAGGGTTAGGGTTCTAATATTAAAGTGCACCTGCGCTGGTGCATCCACACCTAGAAGCATAGGACACTTTAAATCAAACCCTGCATCATAGGGCACATGCTCTGGAATGCCAACTCAGTTTCCACCGCACATGTAGCAGTGCATTTATGTGGCCATTTTAAATCTCTGGCTTCCCTTTTCTGATGCACTGGTGTCGCTGCGTACATACGCATGTGCGAAGGTGCACATCTTTGCAGAAGAAGTGGGGGAAAGCTCCTCCTTTTTGGAGTTTCAATGATTAAAAAAAAGTTCTGCAGGTTGAGGACCACAGTGGAGATATATGGATCCGGGCCACATAACCAAGAAAAGGCTGATGCATTAACAGATGTTCTCCATAATCAGAAATGCCTGTGAACAAGGTGTCTCCATGTACCTAATCCTACTTTTTCTTGTTCCAGTTGCATGGGCAAAAAGAAACATCCCATCCTCATTCCCACGCATGCCTGTTCTGATGATGCACAGAGCCAAAACAGGCAGAGCACAGTTGCAAAATCCATGCTCCAGAGCAATTTCCAGAATACACAGAGTCCCCATTTACTCTGGACCAAGACATAAACTCCAGAGAATCCCCTGGGGATGTGGACTACACATGTGGTGCAGGGATGGGAGAGGAGAGTCTGTGGGCAGGCAAGCCACTGACCTCTTCCTTCCAGTAACTTCCAACTCTCAAACCATAGCACTTTCACTTCTGAGTTTGCACTGTTGCTTCTTTGGCACAATTCCTTTATTTGCAAACATGCAAATTTGCAGACATGCATATTGATTGCACAAGGACACATTAGCACAACAATACCATCAGTATAGCACAATGATGTAAATCAATCACAGAAGTGTGCATTTGCACAACAAACTGTATGAACTGTGCTGCCTATGGGCACACTGTGGGCATCAGATATACGGACTGCACATCCTCTCTGCAGATCCAGAAACCTAGATGGTGAGCCAATTTTTTCCCATCAGTGAAGGCAGGGCCTTGGTCTCTTGGGCTCAAATCCAGGTGGGGAAGATGGAGTGCCATGGATTAGCAAAGATACCTCACTTTCCCCTGTTTCTGTAGTACCTTAAGAAGCATCTGAACCTTATACTATTGATAGAGAAGTTATCCTGTGAGTTGACCTTCAATTAATTCAGGATGAATCTCTGTTGTTCACATGCATCCCAAATGTTGAAAATGCAAGCAAGCTCAGACTGAGAACCTGATCCTTCAGGGGCTACATTTGCCCTATTTTCCAGTTCTCCCACCTCCACAGTTTGCACACACACACACACACACACACACACACACACTTTTAAAAACCCCACAAGTGACTTGAAGATTACTTCTTGGGTTTTATTTTTCTTTTCAGATGTTAGTAGGGGCCTGAAAAAAATCTCTCTCCCCCCCAAAAGAAAATTACACTGAAAAGGACAATCACACCTCTGTAAATTAATTTTCCTATTATAAGTGTTAAACATTAACACATAGTCATTACCATCTCTGGAAAATGCTGTGATTACAGGTATGATGTAAACAGGGCCAATGGGACATGTGAATACATTGGTACCGATTACTGGGGGCCAACAGTCTGGAGGAGAATCTGGAACCTAAGTGATACATGTTTTGGCCTTTCTCTGTAGCATCATTAGCCTATTTTTAAAAGAAAAAAATGGCAAGTCAGTGAATTTCAGAGGAAAATAATAATGATGTTAAACAAATTTCTGTATGTCAAAATACTATTATTATTATTATTATTATTATTATTATTATTATTATTATTATTTTAAAAAACCAACTTAAATATTTTCCTTGCCTTGGCTCAGTCATTACAGAAGGGAGACTGCAGTCAGGAATTCAGAAGAAGACTAGGGCTTGGAAGGGCAGCTATGAAGGAAGTAATCAGTACTTTGAAGTATAAACATATATAATTGAATTTTAAGTTAGTATAGTTCATGCCATCATATCTCCAGTTTCTATGTACAGTTGTGAAAGCTGGGCAGTGAAGAAAGTAATAGGAATAAAATCAATGCATTTGAAATGTGATGCTGGAGAAGAGTTCTAGGGATATTGTGGATGCTATAAAGACAAATATGTGGGTCCTAGAGAAAATTAAGCCTGAAAACTCCCTTGAAGCCAAGAAGACTAACAGGGCTTATTCACATGATAAAAATAATCCAGGATTAATTCAGAATGAATCTCTATTGTTCACATGCATCTCAAATGCATCCAATTAAGAGAGGATGAGCGGTCCACATATTAATGTGTTTTTTTTTTGGGGGGGGCTGCCAAAACCCCCACTTACCCCTGAGTAATTGATGTCAGTTTTTCCCCCAAGTTTTCCTAAAAGATCCACACCATCTGGCATCATGGACGGGGTGAATAACATGCTTTGAATACATGTGCATAGTCAACTCAATGTGTGTGTGTGTGTGTGTGTGTGAAAGTTTTTGATGGGATTGCTAGTGTGCTCTCAAAGCCCACAGTTAAAAGCTATGGGGTTAACTGAACAGCTATCCATCAGCTCCAGTGCCAAAAGTTAAAACAGGCCACATGCCAGAAGCAAAGTGCGTGGCAGCAGAGAGGGTGGTGTAAGAAAGAAAGGCTGGACAAAAAGACCAAATGAAGGTGTCCCTCTTTGCTTCCTTTTATCTTTCTAGGAAGGGGTATGTACGAGTGAGTGGGCTTTTTTCCCCCCTTAGGAGGACTGGATTGGGTTGGACTGCACTTCCCCTGTCTGGGCCCTGAGGGATGGGGATGGGATGAGGAGTCAGGGCTTATGCCGCCAGCGTGGCAGTGGTGCTGGCAACAGCATAGTCCTCGTCTCCTCAGGACTCAGTCTGTACATGGGGGGAGCACAACAGCTGTAGAAGAGAGGGGGTGCCTGGTTGGTACTGAGACTGTGGCAGTGCCCATACTGGAGAAGGATGCCGGCACGTGTGAGCAACCAAACACAGAGAGATTTGGTTTGCCAAAAGATGTGGTTCCATGGTGTAAATAACAAACCTGGAATGTGTGAGTGAGGTTATTAACATTGTTGCACTACAAAAAATGATGTGTGAAGGACCCCTGAGACTGTTGTATTTTAGCCATATCATGAGAAGACATGACTCACTAGAAAAAGACAACAGTGCTTGGTAAGGAAGAAGGCAGTAGGAAAAGAGGAAGATCACACTACAGTTGAGTATCCCTAAGCTGGATTGTTGATAACAAGTTGACCTGGAGGCATTTCTTTCATAGAGTCACCATAATTCAGAATTAACTTGATGGCATTTAATAACAACAAAGAATTTGAGCTGGTTCCCCCCTCAAATTGGGGCCCAAGTGATGGAAAAGAAGCTGCAGGTGAGCAAAGGGACATAGTAGCATAAAAAAAGTCAACAAGTGACCATGAAGCCATGCAGAAGAAACCTATTTGATTAGACATAGAAATTGCTAAGCTCCTAGTAATTTTAAGATAAATGTGTACAAAACTTTCTGAGCCATGTTCTAAAACATTTTGACATATTCTTCTAATAAGATAACACCTAGAACACCAAATTAAGATACTAAAGGGCAGTAAGACCGGCCAAAAGGACCGGCCTGGGGATGGAATGGGGGAATGGCGACCGTACGCCAGCTGCCCCGACTCCGCCACGATGCCACCGTCACGCCACCCAGCACCAAAAAGCTGCTGCGGCAAGGGCAGCTTTTTGCTGCTCTAAAAAAGAGCAGCATTTGCCAGTTCTTTTTAGTGCAGCAAAGCATCGGATTGGGGCTGCAGCGGGACACCACCTCTAAGGGGCTCTCTGTTCAGCCCCTAAGTGTGGCAAACCTTGGCAATAGTGCTTTCTCTTTACTGGTGAGTTTGTACAACTTTCATATGACTGCCATAGCCTTTTGTTGCTTGGTTGTTACCACTGCATGTTTTTGTAAAATTTTATATAAAATTGGTTTAATTGTTTGTTCAGTGTGGACCCTGGGCTTCCAAGGGTTGTGGTGCCGAGCTCAATCTACTACCAGGCTCCATTCATGAACCTTAAAGGGTTTTTTAAAAAAATCCTGCTTCCAGTGTTAGGGAATGGGAGAAAGGGAAAAAGAGGGGGTGAGCATGTGGGGGTGACAGAAGAGCCACAGATAAAATGCAAGACCACTGATAATGGTGGCAGCAACTGGAAACAGAGATTGACTGCTGCCAAACTGCAGTTAAATGCAGTTTGGCATTTGTCCCAGGTAACCAGCTCTCCCAAAGCTTTTTTGTCCCAGGTAACCAGCTCTCCCAAAGCTTCACCAACTCTTCTGGCTCCACTACCCTGGGTTACACATTTTGAGAAGAACATGATGCAGGAGTGAAAGCATCTAGGCAACATCCAGTTCACTATGGAAAAAGAAAAGGAAGGAACACTGCCATT
>JAIPUX010001880.1:34906518-34923258 GCA_020142125.1 Phrynosoma platyrhinos | reverse complement strand
TGTCAGGAGCACCAACAGGGTCACACTACCCACACTGATTCTCATGTCAAGGAGAATGTGCTAAGGCAAACCTATTAGGTGGTTTTCTTGGCAGATTTATTCAGAGGTTTGCCATTAGCTTCCCCAGAGGCTGAGAACATGTGATTTGCCCACAATCACCCAGTGGCTTTCATGACTAAGCAGGGAATCAAACCCTGGTTTCCAAAGTTGTAGTACAACACTCAAACCACTACATCACACTGGCTCTCAAAGCCTGTTTTACACTGCTTTAAAAGTCAAGCAGCGATTTGCTCCAAGATTTCATCAAAATGTAGCCCAACAGCTGCAGTGGTGTCACTAGGGTGAGTGTGATCTGGTGTGGTAACTCATGGTGCCACCCCCATTGACCTCCTCCCATTTTACACCATACAGAATCCTTAGTAATGCTTTTTTGCACTAATATTACTCATTAATCATAATTCCCATATACTACTGAATGTAATACTAATAGCTGTGACATAAATAACTAGCAAAATTAAAATTATACCTTCAAACTATGATATCATATGCACAACCTAAATGTATTTACATATACATAGTGAAGATTTGGCTAAAATGTGATGTTTTTAAATAAAAATTTAAAAAATAAATTCAAAACACTTTTTTAAAATTCAAAATTTTGAAATTTTAATTTTACAAAATTCTGGGGCCTCTCCTTTCTCCTCCCACTGAGCTTCAGCCCACTCCCACCATCTCTTAAAGCATTTTAAAGGGAAGCAAATGAATGCCACAGCCCATTTCTGCCAAAAGGTAGGTGTTTGAGGACCAGTGGCATCACACACACCCCTTTAGGGTGTCACCTGGAGCGGTCCGCACACCCCGCACCTCCCCTAGTGACATCACTGAACAGCTGTGGTATATGCAGTAGAAATCTACTAAAATGGATAGTATTAATTCATTCATGCACACAAATTTACCTAGATGTGTACTGCAGGCAAGACACATTGATTCCACTACTACACATAGTGGTCTTTGAGGAGGTCAAGGAGCTGCATTCTAAATAAAACAAGAATTCTTAACAATCCAGACTAAGGAAACTGAATCATGACATTCCTAAAAGGCAAAAATGGAGAGAGTGATTCCATAGATCAGAGAAATTATGTACATTTGGACCATACAATCATCTCTATTTTACCAAGGATCCACATCCATTAGCATTAGTATTTCAACTGAATTCTGGATAGGTAATGACATCTCAAAATGAATCAATAGATACAGGTGGCTCCTGCTTTTTAATGATCCACTCTTTTGACAGTAACTATGGGCCAAAACAGACAGCCCGTTTAGACCTGCTTGGGGCTGGCTTGGGGGCATGGTGTTTAGACACACCATGCCCCCAAGCGGGAGAGAAGCCAGACCGGTGATTACATGCTAGCCAGCTTCTCCCCCACTTGGGGTGTGGTGCTTAGACACCACTTTTCCCAGAGCCAGCTTTTTGCAAGGATGAGTTGACTCTTTGGGAGAAGGGGTGGCTTTTTTGGGCCCAAAAAAGGTGTGGATCTCATTCACTCTTTTTGGGGGCAGAATCTGATTGGATTGGGGCTGGGCATCTGTTTGCCCTGGCCCTGATCCAGCCTAAAAGCCTTTTGGGCTGTATGTATCCCCCTTAGAAGTACTTGTCTCCTCTACTCTGCCCATCCCACGCTTTCAAAACCCATCCAGAAATGTCCTCACAGAAAAGGTAGCGGATCATTGTTATGAACTTTGTGTAGGCATATTTCATTTGAAAGCTTTTTTCCTTATTTTGCCTGACCCTGATCCAGCTGTCCCTCACTCCTCTTCTTCCCTTATACCATGCATTCTAACCATGCACACCAGTTTCCTATACTATAGCAGACTCACTGCCACCCTGGTTGTCTTAAAGACTGCATTTCAACCATTTCTGGGTTTTGACAGTGCTATTGGCTCTAACCCAGGGGTAGGCAACCTTTCCCCTTTAAGGGCCAAGGGACTTCACCTCCCAGAATCCCAGGAGCTATTGGCCAACATGGGACTATTGGCCAACATGGCTGAGGCTTCTGGGAGCTGAAGTCCCTCGACCCTTAAAGGGGAAAGGTTGTCTACCCCTGCTTTAACCTGTCAAATAAGCAGGAGGTGCCTGGACATGGATTTGTCTTTTTCTCCCTCTCTCCTGTTCCCTCCCACCCTCTTTTCCAGCATCCATGCATACATAGTGAGGAATTCTGTAGGTAACCTCTGTAGTTCTACAAATGTGAAATGAATCAAAGCATAAAGTGCAGTGGTTATCTTAAAATAATAGCCCTGCTAATATGAGAAAAACAGGGAGCATCATTCCTTGAGAATAGTTTTTAATGTGCATGTTCAGCAGATTTGCAAGTCATTGTTTTTATTGGCTGACAGCATATTCTTGACAATTTAAAAAAAAAGCATTAGTGTGATTTATTATTGCTGTAATTTCATGGAATGTTCAGAAATATTTTCGCTTCTCACAAATACTTTTTAAAAAGTTGCCTTGCTGAGCCCGATTCCTATTTTATGTTTATATTTATAGTCATATTTTATGATTTATAACTTGAAAGCTCACATTGTATGAATTAGCCATCACAGATTTAAAACCTGATGCAGATAGAGCTTTTCCCTTAAATCGAACTCCATATCAAAAGATACTGTTTCCTCCATTTCCATTCTTGTCTCCTTCCATGTGCCACACCTCTCACAAACTTTACTAGTATCAGCTCTGCTGATGTATGACAGCTTCCTGATGTCAAAGTCCATTGATCAAATGTGTATTGATTTTTCACTCAGCTGGTGCTGGATAAATCTAATTTAGAATTCAAATGCTGACAGAGCTGCAGAGTAATTTTTGAGATATGCAGTAGAAAAGCACATGACAGCATTTCGTTGTTGGCAGAATGTGGCCCAGAATATTTTATGGAAGGAAATCTTATTTTCTTCAGATAATAACACAATTTTCTGATTTTAAAATCATAAATGAGATTTCAGGTCATAGAGAATTGGACAAAGAGTGGGATCCCCTTATTTACATCCCCATTTTCTCCAACATGCTCAGGATATCAGTGTTATCCTCACTGCATCCTTGTGTGCCAAGAGATAGTAACCTACACCAGGCCTACCCACAGCACATAATAGTTGAATGTGGATTTGAACTCAAGTTTCCAACTCTTTCTTCACCCTTTCCAGATCTCCTTTACTATATGCACTAGGGACATGCTTCAGATCTGGGTGAATCAAGAACCATATCAAGCTGATTCAGATGTCCAGACTTTTCTGAAGCAGAATCTAAATCAAAACACTCCTGAATAGTCCTTTACAATTTGAACTTGGTAGGGGAACATAGAAATCTAGACAGCATCCCTCCCCATAGGAATACTGCGCTATAGTAAGACCACTCCGGCTGAGGCAAGAAGTATTGAAAAAGAAGAAGGCCCTCCCTCCATCCACCATCATCTGAAAGGAGAGAAGGCAGGCTGGCTCCATTGGGCCTAGCCACAGTCAGAGGAAGGGCTCTCCCTCCATCCACCATCATCTGGAGGGAGAGAAGGCAGAATGTGTGCTGTCTTAATCTTATTATGTTTATTTCAATATGGTATTTTTTATATTTTTTATCAAGCCGCCTTTTATATTTTTTATCAAGGCAAAGGGCATGATATAAGAAATAAATTATTATTATCATTGTTGTTGTTGTTGTTAGATAAGGAAGGAGGGAGGACTGTATTCGCAAATATTTAAGTTCCCATTGTCCCCAATGGCAGAGTGCCATTGGAGTCAATGGGAACTTGAATATTTGTGAAATTTCAGATTCGGGGGGGGGGGGGGGGGGGGCAGAACATATCCGCCGTGAATTTGGAAGGACAACTGTATTACCTAGACAGAGAATACAATACTATTGTCATTTAGTGGGATTATTCTATAAACACTAAAATGGGGTTGTAGCATGACTTGACTGATTTGCCCAAAGGGGATTGATCTCCATTTATGAGTCTGTGGGGTGGGGAGAATTTGACTTAAGGTACTGATAATGCATTATTCATGCACCATCTTTAACACCATGCAATTGACATTATCATATCCATAATGTATTTTTCCTATCACTGATAAGCTTGCTGTTTAATTTGAATAGCCTAAGGGGTGCTAAGGATGGCTGAGTAGGCACCTTTTCTTGAATGACTGATTCTTATTTTTGTAAAGTAAAATGGAAATTGAGATAGTAGGGAATGAAATTGGACTAATAATGGACAGCCTTTGAAGATCTCTCTAGTGTTCAGCTCTATGTAAGCACCAGGATAGTTTTTTCCACTTTAAAAAAAAACTTTAATAAAAGTCTTCTTATCCTTGATTGATTGTGATACCTCAGTGTCAGAACAAAGCTGTGTGATCCAGAACCCTCCATAGAAATAGCACTTCTGCTAGAGACTGCAAGCAGATGGAGCCCTGCAAGTAATGATGCCAAAGGCCCTCCTCCACCCCCATTGCCTATAGCAAAAGTTCCTCTGTCTTTCCATGTGGAGACTTGCTCAGTCCCAGCTCCATATGTCTGTGCTGAAAACAGTTTCACTGTTGTTTTCCTGATGATCCTCCAGAAAAACTCCCACCTACATAAATAGTTCAGCTTTTGCATTGTATGTCAAATATTCCAGGTTCAATCCTTATCTTTAGGTAACACATGAAAAAAAAAACTGTTGGAACCCTGGTGAGTTGCTGCCACTTAGTTTTAACAGTACTGTGTTAGATGATCCAGGTAAAAAAAATAGCCTCACATGTCAGGGACATTATTATAATCGTATGATAATCCTCTGTCATCCCACTTTTTCAACTGCTTTTAAAGCTGAATCCAAATCTCAGTTGCATTCCAACCCTTTGTCCTCAGCTTACTTCAGTTGCTCCAGACTGTCTTCAAAATGCAAAAGTAGTTGTACTCAAATAAATCATGAGGGGTGAGTCAAGAAGAGGCAGAATCTTGCCCTTCCTAGTAGGCACTGGCAAAAGCAAACTGCTGCAGCCTTTCCTAGCTTGTCTGTTCTTCCTCATTAATAAACTTTGCCATCTTGGCCACACTCTGATAATGCTTGGCCATACATGTCTCAGTTTTCTTCTGTAAAATGTTGGAAGATATGGCCTCACATGTTTTTATAGTGGATTGAATCCTGAGCTATACTCTTAAGCCATTTTCACTGGTAGAGATCTGCATCTTGTGTCATTTGTGCCTTCTACTTATGGCCCTTGAAAACCTGTTCTGGACTGATTTGGAATCCTCTGGAATTGTGCTTATGGGGAGGTGGCTGCAGGAAGAATGGTGAAAAGAAAAAATTGGTAAATGTGTGCTATCAATGGAACCATCTTTTTAATCACAATCATTTCTTTGAATAGAAAGAGCCCTTAACATTCATTGGACTGAATGTCTGATTCTGAACCACTTTTCCTCCCATTCTTTCCTTTCTGGAGAGCAAGATATTTCAGTGAGGCTTGCTTCCAAGATATGTTTTGAGCCACCATTTTAAGGGAGACTTCCATCCTGCCCTGTGACATGTCCTGTGTAAAATAGAAATGTGTGTGTCTTTTCACTCTCATATGCCCAATCCATAAACAGTGTAAGCAGACCCACTTTGTATGCCTTAGGAACACTATTTAAACATGTGCATGAACAGAAACATGCAGGCAATATATTTATTCAAAGTTAGAGCCACTGAGTTTAGGTAGACCTAAACTCAGAAAGTATGCTGACCACAGCTTCTAAAACTGAGCAGGCTGCAAAAGCAAGAAGCTACTTTGAAAAATAGGGAATTTGTCTCTTGACATTGCCATATGTATTTTTCTTTTAACACATTAACTGTCTGCTGAAGCAAATTGGGTTCATTTTGCTTTACATGAACAAATGTGTGTTTTAGGTGAAGACTCTGATTTTATGTCCTGCTCCCTGCAAAAAAAGCTGTGGATGAACAACTTCTTGTTGTCTTGATGTAAGCAAGACATTTCTGCAGTTTTATCATGGCAAGTCCCTTTCGTGTGACACTAGGGAGCAATCTCCTTTTAATACTGGCACATATCCACCAGTGCCCAGATGGCCCTGATTAATCATCTAGGAGCACAGATATGCACAAGCAGACACCACCCTCTTTCTTCACATATAACAAAGCTAAGGCTTAAAGGAGAGAAAACAGAATGATGCAAAACAAGCAGACATCAACTCTTTCATAGCTTTCAACAATGCTTTCCCCTGTATATAACAATTATATGCTTACATTCAGAAAGCTGCCTGCAGAATAATGCCACTTTCCTCTTCCCTTCTTTCTCTGCTTATTCTTGTTTTCTATGGGAAAGAGAGCATCAAACATTTCTGAAAATCTGGTCACTTGTTTTGTTGCAGGGCTTTTTTTTGGGGGGGGGGGTTGAACATCTAAACTGATTTTATCTTTATTTTTAAAAAATCTCATCTTGCCTTCCTCAGTCTGGCAATCTGGCAGTTGTAGTGAGATCTGCAATGTAATTCTTCCTGCACCTTACAATTTGGCCAGTGGCATTGCTGTAGTTGGTCAGCCATTGTGGAGGGGGGAGGATTGCCCTTCCTTTGTCCTTCCCCCCCCTGGCTGCTCACCCACTCTGACCACTGCTGAGGATGGAGGCACTGTACCCTCCAGAGTGTCCATTCAGTATCCAACATAAGGCCTAAGCAGACTGCCAGAAATAGTGCACATTAAATTGAGGCACTGCCCTGGCTCAGTGCTAGGGAATCATGGGAATTGCATTTTTTTCTGAGACATTGAGCCTTCTCTGTGAGAGAGCTCTGGTGCCACAATAAATTACAGTTCCCATGATTCCCTAGCACTGAGCCAGGGCAGTGCCTCAATTTAATGTGCACTATTTCTGGCAGTCTGCTAAGGCCCTCAGTTGCTTGCCCAGCAGCTGGACCAGACTGAAGACACTGCACCCTTGGAAAGGCCTTCAGAGTCCCACACGGCTCATGGGAGAGCAACCACACCAGACTCTGAAGGCACTGTCCCACAGCAGTGGCCGCTGCTGAGAGGGGTGGCACTGCAGCCTCTGGAGGGCCTGTTTAGGGTCTGATGTAGCTGCTGCGTGAGCTGGAAAGGGAGGCTACACCTTTTCTCACTCACCCAGTAGCTGTGCCAGTCCATCTGGATGTACCACCTCATTTGGTCTACACCCCTTTTTGGAATGTCAACCGGTGCAGTCCACACACGCCACAGCCTAGTGATACCTCTTGAGTTTGGCAAGTACATTTTCCCCTTTCTGGAAGTTTTTTTTAAAAGATTCCTCAGTCATAATAATTTTAAAAGACATAGGGGGGATGCAGACAGGCGGCTGTGGGCCGCCCTGGGAAGCAGAGGATTGGGGCCGAGGCTGCCCCACACCTTGGCTCCAATTCTCCCTTTTGGCACCTGGGAAAGGAGCACCAAAACAGCACTCCTTTCCCAGGTGGCGAAAAGGATGCCTAAAGAGCCACTATGTGTCTCTTTTGTGCCTCTTCTGGTGCAGCGTGTCTGGACACTGAGCCAGGAGGACGTCATCAGAGCGCTTGCCATGTGCAATGGCGGGCACTCTGATGATGTCCCCGGGAAGGGGTTGGGGCGTCCAGCTGCTCCTCCCCTTCCCTAGCTCCAAGACAATGCTTTGCGCCATCTGCAGAGCCCCATAGTCATGCTAATCTGTTCCAGAATCAAAACAAAAATAAAAAAATGGGTTGAGTGAAAGACTCTAGAAGCTAACTAATTTATTTACTAATTTATTTGCACACAAGTTTTCATGGATTTCACCCAACTTCTTTAGCATGTCTAAAATACATCTGAAAATCTTGACTGAAATCCACAAAAATGCATGCCAAAGTGAATTAGTCTCAAAGGTAAGTAAGGTAAAGGTAAAGTTTGCTAGCTTCTTACTTCCCTCCATTTTTGTCCTCCTCTAATGACTTTTAAAATCAGCTGCCTTAGGTGGATATCTCATTCTGCGCAATGGTAAGGTCCACCTGTCATTGGCCTCAGCATTAGAGGCCTTTTAATTTGAGAAAATAGAATTAGCTGGTTGACTCATACAAATATGAGTAGCCACCAGCAGCAAAAACTCAAAAGGTAGAAAATGCGTAAGTAATAAACAAAACCACATGGCCACAGGCTATTTCCTATTACGTCCATGTCAATGTCGTACATGTAAATTAGAGAGCAATTTACGAACCCGTATTGCAACAATATTCATTCTAAAATCCAACCAATAAAGATCACTTTCAATAAACTAAACTGTTTTCTTCATTTCTCTAATTCTGCGATAATGCTGACATTGTCACATAGAATGAAATTCAAGAATAGCCATGAAAGAATAGCTGATATCTTCACTGCTTCTTCCTCTTAAAATCTTTTCATCTTTCCCAGTTCTCCAGCTCATCAGCTGACCAGTTAGAGAAGAGTCTCTTAGAGCTGCCTTCCCAAACCTGCAGGCTGCCCAGATGTAAATAACTATAACTTGTATAACCCTTAGCCAGCATACCCATTGTTGATCCTTACTGGAAATGACAGGATGTGTGGTCTAGGTCACCTGGAAAATACTGCAGCTGGAGACAGCTGCTTTGGATTGTCAGTCACTAATATTTCCCACTCTACTGAAGACATTAGTATTTTTGTGTTTTAAATCATCAAGATTTGACTGCCCAGTTTCAGCAGTGCCTTATGCACATTTTTCCTCAAATAACAATAATAACTTTGCTTAATATTTCTGTTGGGCATAAATAATCTAAAGGTATCAGATCCTATTTAATCTTGAAGCTAAGCAGGATCAGCCCTGGTTAGTACTTGGATGAGAGACTGTCAACAAATACTAGGTGCTTTGGGTTATATTTCAGAGGGAGGAGCTAGCAAAACTATCTCTTGAGTATTCCTTACCTAAGAAAACACTATGAACTTAATGGGATCACCATAAGTCAACAAGCAACTTGAAAACACATACTCACACTATTTCTGTAGAGTAGTCTATTTTGAGCCCCAGGACCACATGCCTTTATAATCTGTTTTGACTTTAACTGATTTTTTTTTTTAAAAAAAGGTCAAATGTATAGGGGCTGATAAAATTCTTATTATATTATATAAATCATCCTAATCTCTACACATTGTTGGTAATGATATTCACATATTCTTATTACATTTTTGCCCTTTTTGAGAGGCTTAATTAGAGTTCTATGTTAATCTTCTGCAGAGTTTTCATCCTACTAGCCAGGCATGTTGCTTTGTCAATGTTAGGAGAAGCCGATTTCTTTACTGGAAAATCTCATTATATAGTTAACTTGTTTCTAAGCTCAATAACACCCTCTTAGCTGTGCCGTCCTTGTCAATGTAATTGTGCCTGCTGATATGAACTGGAAGAAAATGAAACTGCTTTTTCACTTTCTTCAATGGAGATTAATTTGCTCAAATTTCCATTTTCATATTGTCCAGTTCAGACAATCTCAGGTACAGTGGTAATTTCCAAATGCTGTAGTGTATTCTGTATTCATTGATTTGCTTAAAATTCAATAGATCTAAATCACAGGATTCCCAGTTTTGCATTTCCAGTACTGTTGGACCACAGCTCCCAGAATCCCTGACCATTGGCCATACTTGTTGGGGCTTCTAGGAGGTGAACTCCAACAACAACTAGGGACTCAAGTTTAGTAATTCCTAGTCAAAATGATGTTTGTAATTGCATAGTGTATGGTGTTATTTATTTCCTCCAGACAATGGCTAAACCTAATATATAAATTCAATTTGCAAGCCATTATTTTAACATACCCCAGATTACTCACAGGATGATCCATCTAAAAATTTACACTAGATTAGAAGAACAAAGGACATTCTAGAAATAATGATATGGCCCTCATGATGGCATGCAGTGACATCACTAGGGTTGGCATTACCCGGTGTGATATTCCCTGGTTTCACCACTCCCATTGGCCTGCTCCCATACCATATCATACAGAATCTTTACTAATGTTTTTGTACTAAAGTTACTCATAAATTGTAATTCTGATATAAAACAATGTGATGGCAATAGCCATGACATGAAGCTAGCAACATTAAAAGTCTATTATTAAATTACAACATCATATGCACAGCCAAAATGTATTTACTTGCTCATAGTTTCATGTGGTTAAAGTGAAAATTTGGTAAGATTTGATGTTTTCAAAGAAAATTAAAAAATAATAAATTCTTTAAAAAAAACTGTCGCCTCTCTTTTTTCCTCCCACTGAGCTTTGACTCATTCACACCATCTCTTTAATGTTTTAAAGGGACCAGGTGAACTCCATGCTCTATTTCTGCCAAAGGGCAGATGTTTTGGGAGCAGTGGTGTCACTCCCTTTAGGGTGTCACTTGGTGTGGTCCACACACCCCTAATGGCATACAGTATATGACCCAGATTTTATACCATACATCTGTTAAGTTTAGAAATACTGTGACCTCTGTTAGACCAATCAAATGGAGACAAAAAATGTTTGCAAGTTTTTGGGGTCACTAGATCCTTTAAAAGTTACAAAAGGCAGGGGGCAAGGAGCAGTGAAGACTAACCTGATGTTGAACCCATGGTGTTTTCATTATATTCTTTTATGGAATGGGTTAGGGGGACGTTATGAGCTTCTGTTTTTGACAGTGTGATTTATATGTTGAAATCTCCCTCCTAAGTATCTCCTTTGTTGTGAAATTCACTATGGTGCAAAGTGGACAGCCAATAAAAGTGACCTCTGGCTGTGATTGCACTGGGACTGCAGTGACTGCACTGCCCACTTCCAAAATGGGCTGCCAGAGTCCCAAGCTGGCTGCTGCCAGGAGTCGGATGATCTCTGCTCCTTTTTGGGGCAGCTTTTAGCCCCCTAGTGTGGCATCAGCATGGCTTCTGGCTGCTTTGGAGGTGTGTGCCATCTAAATGCCATGTCCCCAAAGCAGCCAGAGACCAGTGCATTTCAGGCCTTTGTGACACTATCTAAGCCACTCCTTTTAGCCTCACATAATCTCACAGTGTTGTTGTGAGGTTCATATTGTGTTCCAGAGAAATATACAGGATAAAGTAAAAAGTGGGGTATCAAAACGTTTTCAGTAGCTGTTCTACTGGTAGAAAACATGTTTTCCCACCCTATTTTCCTTTGTATTATGTCTATAAGATTATAAACCTGTGAGCAGATGATCTCTTCTTTGTTATTGAGTGCATATAAACTGCTCTAGGTGCTTTTTCAGCTGAAAGGCAGAGTGAAGTGCTTAACAACAATAAAATTACTCAATAATAAGTATTATAAAACTATATACAATTATATTTTATCTTGTTTTGGCGCCATAGTCCTATTGGTCCACGGCAGCAAAGCATGAGAAATGCATATAAGCAAACTGGACATGAATCTGGTATACTCCACACATTTGCACTTGCCATATACAAATACTTTTTGCCTGGCACTTTTATGTTACAGCAAGGGGGGAAATGGATTTTCCATGCTGGAATTGACATCTAGTTCCTACTGCAGTACTCCCCCATCCTATGCTGGCTGGAGGATACTGGGAACCACCCATTCTGGCTAGCAGATCCAGAAGATTATTGTTCAAAAATGGAACTTTCAGTACTCTGAATTGATTCTCCACATGCTCCAAGAAGCTTGATCATGACAGCTACACACACTGGCCCATCATCAATATATCACTTCCGTGGTGCTTTACTTACAAACTGCTATCCATCAGGTGAAGAAGCCAAATGAAAACCCATGGATGCTCAACTGAATGGGCATGGGCTATTCCACATGATAATTCTGATGGTTTAGGGCAGGGGTAGGCAACCTAAGGCCCAGGGGCCGGATGCGCCCCCCCCCCGAGGCCTTTGGACCGGCCCCAGGCCAGTCCTGCCGCCACTGCCACCGCCCCCCCCCCCACCCACCATGATGATATTGATTATTGTTGTTATTACTTATTCTTGAGGTTTTCTTGGCAAAATCTCCACAGCAGTTTTGCCATGGCTTTTATGGGGCTGAGAGAGTGTGCATGCATATTTTTTAATTTTTTTAAAAATATTTATTTATTTATTTATTTATTTATGGTGCTTCGGCCCCCCAATTGTCTGAGGGACAGCAACCTGGCCCCTGACTCAAAAAGGTTGCCTACCCCTGGTTTAGGGCTTCCAGTGGATCCTATGGAGAATTTAATGGTGGGACAAGAGGCTGTAGCCTCCTGCACCCTCCATATGGAAATGGTGGTGTGAAGATGCCAACCTTTGGCTTCTCCCTGAATCTCTATCTTAATGGGAACTCAAGCGATAAGCCACTACATATTGCAGAAACAAGTACTGTAAGGAAAAACTAATCTCATATGTACCAGCTTTCTTCAGACATTCAGATTTAGTTTACTGTATTTTTTTAAAGCCACTAATCTTTTCTGGAGCAGAATCTGCAACAACAAAAATCCCCTGACTATGCTTTCTTTATCTTGTATATTTGTGTTTGTTGACACTGCAAGCCATTACTGGTTTTTAATCATCAGAGGCACATTAGTCAAATTATGCAGTGCTATAATGGAAATTTACATTCACAAATCATTATGTAGGAATGCTTCTGAATTAAAAACATATTTCTAGAAAATATCAAATGGTATGGGAAACATACTGCATAAATTCTCTTTTGCAGTTATGAGAGTGTAAAAGACTGAAGCCATCTGTGATATAATACATATAACATAGGTCTGTATCTTTTTACAGTGTATTTATATATTAAGTAGTTCCAGTGTGTGTAGTGCTTGATCAGGAATTATCAGTAGTTAAGTACCTACTTGTAATAAGGCTGGGGATCAAGACATGAGTGTGTGTTTACAACATGGCTGAATGAAGAGGGAGGTACAATTTGATATGATGTATGAATGAGAATGAAAGTGACAAGGACTGAGATTTGGAAGGATAATTAGGAAAATAAAAATGAGAGACTGTGTTATGACTTGAGAGGAAAACATATGTGAAAGATAGGATTAAGAGTAAATGTATGTAATAGTATCTGATAAGGTATAGATATTCAGTATAGATATCTACTTTATTGTTTACTCAGTGTAACCTATAATCAGACAGAGATGGTAAGACTATTTGAAATGTTTTTGAACAGTTGTGTGTGTGGGGGGGACCCTTGTTTCTTGAGTGCTGAGAAAGCCAGATGAGAAGAACTATGGACTGACAAGAATCTACATAGTTTAGGAGTTATTCTACCTTATCAAGTGGTTGTTGTTGTTTTTTTCCAGAAAAGCAATATTTTCTGCACAGGAAACAGCATTTTCTTCACAGAAAATGGTAGTGATGGGCAGAAACATTATTTCTAATGGTTAATACTCATTTATTGTTACAAAACTTGTAATATTTATAAATATTATTTATGTTTTTCTAAACAGAAAATTCTATTTCTTGTGTAAAAAAACCACCTTAATTCGGGCTTATTCTGATTGTGGATGTTTTGCACAGATTGTGGTTGTTTTGCACAGAAAACAACATGTTATGTTCAGAAAATAATATAATACTACTCTCTGTGTATAAAATACTGTTTTCTGTGTAAAAATACCATATCTAAATTGTGCACAAAATAAGTCCTCAACAGCGAATAGTCTCTGAATAGTTTTCAAAGCCTTTCTCACAGTGAGCAGAAAATTGCTAAATCTCCTTATTGCTTCCTTCAAGAAGAAAATTAGGGTGCATCTACACTGTAGAAATAATGCAGTTTGACACCACTTTAAGTGATGTAACTCCAGCCTATGAAATCCTGGGATTTGTAGTTCTATGAGATATTTCATTTTTTTTTCTGTCTGGAGCTCTTGTGTCACAACAAACTGCAAATCCCAGGATTCCATAGCATGTTGTTATGGCAGTTAAATCAGTGTCAAACTGCATTATTTCTTCAGTGCAGATTAGACCTAAGTGAAAAATTACATCACTATAATCAGATATTCACATTCTGGAGGATGCTGAATAGTCAGATACAAATATATAAGATCTGCAGGCTGTAAGTAATAAAATAAATAAAATAAGTAATAAAATAATTAATAGAATATTCTTTATTGTCTTTGATAAGCCATGCCTATTGTTTTCACTACTACCATAGGCACTATGTGGGCAGACTCTAATTGATAAAAGCTCTGCAACATTGGGAGCTGGACTGAGATTCCAGAGTGCTGAATGGGTGCTGCTTTTTATCTAGCAGTGCCTGCTTTGTGTGTTTGTTCCTGAATTCCTAAGATTCTTGCTTTTATTGTACATTTGTAAATATTTTTTTCAAAGATACCATAAATCTTCAGTCTTCTCTTTTTCCCCACATAAAAGAAATGTAGATACATCATTCAAAAACTGTCCTTAACTGCACACTGAGATTTGAGGAGAGACCTGCTTGATCAGACTGAGGAGATTATTGCATTGAGTTTTCAGCCCGATCCGTGGACAGGACTGGATTGGCCTGGAATGCAGCAAAATGGGTTTTATTGCACACAAAATTGCTGCTGTGCTACCAGCTGACCATCACCTGTCCCTGAGCTGTGCTCTGCTGGTCGATTTTGGTAGTATGGAATGTGCTATCCCCTGATAGTCTCACCTCCTGTTTTCAATAGTGGTTAGCCAGCCAGATATTCCCCAGAAAACTCATAAGGAGAACACAAACATTGCTTGGGAATGCAGCACCAATGTACATGTATACCTCAGTTAATGAAGTAGATGCATTCCTAGGCATTACTCCTTTCAGAGGAAATTTGTGACTAGAGGCAGAAATATCATGGAAAGAATGTAGCTCGGTTCCTATGCCCAAAAAAAAAAGAAGAGCACTTCATTGTGTTTCAGCAAAACTTTTATTAAAAGCTAACAATATGACCAATATGTGTGAAATGAAGCAACCAGGTCAAGTAAGGCATGCATAAGTAAACATTTTGAATGTTCTGAAGACCTCTTGAAGCTTTTTCTAAAATGCATTCAGGGAGGATTTTTTTCTTCTCCTCGCAGCATTCACTTTTCTTGTGATTTCAATTTTGGTACCCAAACATAGATCTATGCTGTTTTAACATGCTGGGGGTAGCTGGTGAGGCAGGCTTATCTGCTTTCTCCTTTTCTCTCATTTTCATTGTTTATACATGCTTAGTAAGGGAGTCTAGAGACAGCGGCCATTTACATTGCCTGTTATAGGCAGGCACATATATTATTGGTAAAATCAGCTAGAGTCCCATTCTTTCCCCAACTCAAGCTGTGTTTATTGCATAATTTATGCTGCTGCAGCCCAACACTGAAAACCTATGTTTCACCATGCCAATGTTGTTAAAAAACACTTCCAGCTAGACAGAGGATGATGAGGAAAATACAGAGGATAGTAATGAGGGGCTGGGTGAATATAAAAATGCCTTTATATAAAGGAGTGCCACTATCAGAGGCTATGGGGGGGGTTGCAGACTGCCAGAAATAGTGAAAATTGAGTCCACTTTATGGGTTAGGGTTAGGGTTAGGGAATCATGGGAACTGTATTTTATTGTGGCACCAGAGCTCTCTGACAGAGAAGGCTCAATGTCTCAGAAAAAAACAATTCCCATGATTCCCTAACACTAACACTAACCCTTAAAGTGGACTCAATTTGCACTATTTCTGGCAGTCTGCAACCCCCCCCCCCCCTTTGTTAGCTGAGGTATGCCTGTAGTCAAATAGACATATACTCTATATTACTATGTGCTGTGGGTTTTAACTTGGGTTTTGTTTTGTTTTTGTTTGCAAAAGAGAGCACAGAGATTTAAGCTGGGGCATGCAATTAAACAGCACAGAAGGAAGCCATATTTTTGACCTATTAATGGAATGTGACTGGATATAATCTGATGATCTGAGTAGCATTTCCTGGCATCCTTACATTGTTATGAATTGAAGGGCACTCAGCCTGTTGAAAGCTGAACTATAATTAGTGATCATGAGAAATAAATCAGGTCATATGTGTGTGTTTTGCTCATAGTTTCTGCAGCAAAGGGATTTTATTCTCATCAAAAGGCAAGGTAAATAGTAGCTTATTTAGAAAGAAGAACATCTTTTGATATAGCTTCTGCATAATTGAATCAAGTAACTAATAGGAAATCTCTTTATTTATTTATTTAATATATTTTAGGCCATCTCTAAAGACACTCCCCCCAGCAGGTTATGTTATAAAAACCCATATAATCAAATTCCACCCAATAAGAAAAGAGAAAGAAAATAACAATCAGAAAAAAACATCAACAATCAAAACATCCAGCCCAGGCAGCAGTAAATGTTGAAATGCAATTGCATTGAAAAACCTAGCCTAAACCTATAGAATATACTCAGGGAAGGTCCAGATGAAACAACAGTCTTGGCTTTCGTAAAAGCTTGTAATGATGGAGCCCCATTGGCAATCCATTTCTGAGGTATGGAGCAGCTGTGTAAAAGGCCCTGTCTTATGTGCTTGCCTGCTTAATGCCTCAAATGTGGGCAAGAAAGAAGGGCTACTGTGGCTGATATTAAAGTGAAGCCAGAGTGGTATAGGTGAAGAAACTCCTCCTTATAATGGTCTCAAAACATTTAAGGCTTTCAAGGTTAAAACCAGCACTTGAAATTTAGCTTTGGAACATACTGGTAACCAGTGCAGTAGAAGTGTCATAGCACCAGATATCACTATTTTGTGGATAAATGAGGCAAGATCTGACTTACCCAGATAGAGACACAGCTGCTATTCCAGCCTAAGCTGATGAAAAACACCCCAGGACA
>JAIPUX010001880.1:34892858-34904673 GCA_020142125.1 Phrynosoma platyrhinos | reverse complement strand
CTCAAAAAGGTTGCCTACCCCTGGTCTAGACCTAGGACATAATTCTTTAAATCAGCATTTCTTCAAATTAAATTGTACCATTTAATTTTTTCCTACACAGAATACAGTTATAGTGGTGGATGAACTGTGACATCAGATATACATATTATAATGAAACAGACTACACAGATACCTAACAATAAGCCACAATTGAGTGTTACAAGGTTAAATGAGCCTCAAATTCATATGCTCCTTTAGTGTGGCTGTGAGCAACCTTCAGTATGGCTGTGAGGAAGACATTGTAACTATTTTGTTTGTTTGTTTGTTTAATTTATACCCCATCTTTCTCCCAGATGAGATCCAAGGTGGCATCCATTTATGTTTTGAATTATCATTGATCACAGTTTAGTATTATGCCCTAAACCTACAAACATTGACTTCCTACTTCCCAGTTGCTGGTTGTAATTGTTGTTTTTGTAGTTGTTGTAATTGTTGTAAATGTTTGTAGATCTTTAATTTGTATTTAAGTTTGTTACTCCTTTTGTTGTGTCTATTTTGTTATTTTTATTGTTATTATTAAATAATAAATAGAATTGTTCTTTTTTTAAAAAGCCCTGCCCCTCAAACCTAATCTATAGTTTATCAGCTTTCATTTCTTTAAAGACACCAGCATTTTTGAAGTTGGGTTGTTTCAACGATTTGTAGTTAAAATTAGCCACAATTTGGCAAGATTTGAATATTAGTAGTCTAAAATGGAAGTAAAAGCTTCTGAACAACTTGAAGCAGTGCCAAAGGAGGAGGAGAAAGATGGTGATGGCAATGATAATGATGATGATTTCTTAACTACCTCTCCCCATGGATTAAGGGGGAGAACTGCAACAGATTAAAATACAAAGGATAATATTAGTTAAAAACACAAGACAACAGTTAACACAGGACATCAGTTTAAAAGACAGGACATGAGTTTAAAAGAACATATAAGACCAAAACAATCATTCTATAGTTTAAAATTCATAATTTAAAAATAATTTGGATAGGCCTGCCAGGAGACTGGTTTTTGCTGCTGTTTTAAATTCAGACAGCATATTCAGCTGCTAAATTTCTTCAGACAGCTCATTCCACAGTCTAGAGGTGGCTGAAAGAAAAGACATGCAAGTCGAAGGCTCATGGTAGTTTAGAGATATTTATGGCCACAGATATCACAATTCACTAGAAAGTTTAAGCCACCAGTTGGAATCAATAGGAACTACACTAGGCAATTACTATTTCCACACTTCATTATCCCTCCCCCACATAAAATTAAAGTATTTAAATTACGTTAATGGATACTACTTTAGTCTGTGTGTGAGTATGTGAATGAGAGAGAGAGACTAGATAGATTACATAAACTGACAGAGCAGATAGATTGGCATACATACACTTTTGTTCACTCACCTTTGTTCACTCACTCTCTCACACATATAAATTCTGGAATAATTCTGAGTTCAAATCACAACTGAAATTTTTCAGGAGGAGTAGAAATCATGTGGCCCTCCCATTCTTGTTGGAATGTCAGCCCTAGCCCACATAGTCAGTGGTGAAGAATGAATAGCAACACAACCACAAACCACACACACACACACAAACAACCACCACCCTAAGATATGAAGACTACTACCTGTCTGCTGTTATTCAGTAGTGTCTAAAAGTAACTGCAGGTTCACATGAAACCCACCCCATTTGGGGGAAATTTTGTTAATTATCAAAAATATAGTGGCAGGAGAACACTAAATTTATTTTCATTCTGTGTGATTTGTGCTTGGAATTTGAAAAAAAATCTTTTCTAATATACTTCATTCCTTGCCTTGTTAGTGTGTTTAAAAAGCAATTTGTTGTTACTCATTGCAGTGCTTAAAACGTTTCATCTTCATTACTTTTTGGGTACTATCTGTTAACCTTTTTTTTTTAAAAGAAAAAACCCACTGGAAGAAGAATGACTCAAAGGTTGGAAAAATTCCTCTATAAATGCTTTTAAAATGTCAGTACCAAAAAGTAATGTGCAGTGACACATATTAACTTTCTAAACACTGCAACAAGTTACTTAATTGAACCAATAAACTGACTTCATTCTCATTGTTACATTACTTTCAAAATGAAACTTTGTTGTGTGTCCTATTACCTCCACATAGGAAAGCAAAGCAAAAACAAAGCAGCTTCATTTATATACTGCTTCATATCACGCTATGGGATGTCTAAGCGGTTTACAACTGTGAGCTGATTGCCCCCCAACAATCTGGGTACTCATTTTAGCAACCTCAGAAGGATGCAGGCCTGAGTCGAGCCTCAGCCCTGGCTGGTATTGAACTCGCAACCTTGTGGTCTATGAGTGAGAGGCTGCAGTACAGGCATTTAACCACTGTGCCACCAGGGCTGTTAACTATATAGACTCTGTTAACTATATAGTACTGTTAACAGAGTCTATATAGTTAACTATATAGTATTATATAGACTCTGCCAAAAACTACTTACATTGGGAAGTTAATTGATGCTAGTCTATGCAGAGATTCATCCCAAAGAAATATCTTTCCCAAACAGCATCTTGCAAACATTCAGCATTCTCAAACATTACCAGTTGTACATCCCTCAACCTTGTCTTTTTGAAACTGCAGTTACTTCCATAGAAGACCTAGCATTTTCAAATGCTGCTGATCACTAAACAAGTAAAGACATGATGTCTTTGCTTTTAAAGAGGTTTTGTTGAAAGATTCCTTTTTTCCATGTCAAACCATTTCAATTTAACCATGCTTTATTCTTGTAGAGCTAATTATGGGCCCACTAGAACTTGCCATAATGGTTACTTCTCTTTTTGCAGGAAAGTGAGAAAATGTCGTGGGACAGAACCAAGGAATAGACGAGAACAAAAGGTTCTCTGTTTGGGATTTTACCCCTCTCATCACGTCAACTCACAATGTCAAAGAAGGGTGCCAGTTTTCGAGCTAAAGGAGAAAGACCGGATGCCTATGCTGCCTTGCAAGCTGCTAATGAAGAGCTCAGGGCAAAACTTACAGACATTCAGATAGAGCTCCAGCAAGAAAAGAGTAAGGTGTGCATCTTCCGTCACTCATTTCTCAGAAGGAGTGTCACCTCTTTACTGGTTGTTTCCAAAATATGCCCACTACCATGTGGTGGATGAGCTGGAATGTACTACCATATTTCATTGATCCCTTTCTGTCCTGAAAGCAAACCACCATGTGGTTCAGTATATTTTATCACAATATGATTTATGCATTTTATTAAATAAACCCACTTTTGAAATATGCAAAGAGTACCCACATAACACTATAGTATATATCAGTATATTAAATTTTATTTTGAAATAGCATTTTTCATCACAATCTGATTTATGCATTTTAAAATGACCCATTTTTCAAAGATGCAAGGTGTATCCAAATAACACTACATTAGATATCAATAGTTTAGATTTTATTTTGCAGTAGTACATTTCATAAAAATATGATTTATGCATTTCATTGAATAGACCAATTTTGAAAGATGCAAGGTATGTCCGTACAAGACTATACTATATATCAATATAGTATATTCTCTTTTGCAATAGGATATAGTCCGGGATTTGTAAGCTAAGAATCTGATCACAAAAAAGATGCAGTTAATATTACATATGTCCCTGTTAATATGACTCTTGAGGAATAAAGCCTGAAGGTTGCATTAGATCCATTTCTTTCTTCAAATGTGAGTTTTGATGAATTATTTAGAGCTGCTCTAATTGGTCCCCTATGGAGGTCAAAGCAGCTGTATTGTCAGCATGTACCATACACTGAGAAGCAAAACTGCCAAGATTCAGGGACAATGGCATAAATCCATTTAGAGTAAACATTAAAGTGGCTGACTTGGCAAATTTATATAGAAAACAATCTAGCCCTTAAATCTAAAATCAAATTATCTGTGGTTACTGGGTGGATGACAGCCTGAAGCATGCATTTGCTTTTTAGAATAATCTACCAAACCTGAAGACAAATTATATTTTATCAACACTTTGCTTTGTGTGAAGAATAATGACATGCAGAAATGGTAACTGGGAAAGTATAGCTGCCTTTGGTGGCCTCGTACATATCATCAGAATAGAAAAAATACCTCCCAGTTGTTGTTATTTATTATCAAGTCCATTTTGACTTATGGCAGACTCTACAAATCAAAGAGGTCTAAGAGCCAGGATTATCAGCTGCCGTGCTCGGGGTTTGCAAACTCAGGGCCATGACCTCCTTGATTGAACCAATCCACCTATAATGTGGTCTTCCTCTTTTCCTGTTGCCTTTTACTGTACAGAGCATTATTATCTTTTCCACTGAGTCCCAATGTCTCATGATACATCCAAAGTATGACAGCCTTAGTTTAGTCATTTTGGCTTGTAGGGAGAGCTCAAGCCAAATTTGTTCTAGGACCCAGGACACATTTACACTGTAGAAATAATGCAGCTTGACACCACTTTAAGTACTGTAGTTCCATTCTATGGAATCCTGGGATTTGTAGTTTTACAAGACTGCATAAAGACTCTTCCAGATAGCTTAAAACAATCGGGATAATTTTTGCCCTGGCAGACCCATGGTAGCCTGTACCACACCATATTTTTCAGCCCAAATGGCCAAAGATATTACCCTCATTATGATCTCAAAGTCCGGGGTTTTTTGGGGGGGGGGAGGGAGGCACTTGGAGGTATCAGGAATCATGAACTGTTTCCAGCTGAAATACAGTTCCAGGAGCATCTTGAAGTGTTTTTTTTAATATATATATATATATAGAGAGAAATATTTGGGGCCACATACTACATTTCCCACACCCCAGGCTTGAAAACTTCAGCTGGTGCAAAATGCCATAGTCTTCCTCCTGTCTGATGTCCCTCCCTATGAGGCCACATCCAGCCAATATTGAAACAGCTCTTCTGGCTATAAGACTTAAGGACTGCATTTTTCCATATACATCTACTTAGGTACATTCAAGTCAACACTGAAGTACAAAGTACCATAGGAAAAAACACACGAAAAGGGTTTTTAGTGGTTGGTACTTAAACTGTAGAGTGATTACTGGAGGATCCTCCCTGGCCATTATTAAAACCAGAAGTCCTTAGCAGAAAACTCAGGTATTTTACTGTTTTATTAATTTAAATATTAGGTTATTGATTTTTATTGATTTTTATTTTTGCTATGCCATTTGGTATTTTATTCAATTGTTGCTTTAATTATTTTGTTACTGTATTAAAAGACAGGTGTTATCCACTTCATGAAGGACTCTTTGCGTTGAAAGGTGGGATATAATTATTTTAATAAATAAATAAATGAAATAAAATTTGACATGAATGGCCAGACATTTATTCAGTGTTTCTATAACCAATGAAAACTGCTTGTATAAATTTTGCACATGGCCATTTTCAACCTGAATGAATCCTGAATTTTAAGCATTATTTACAATGTAAATTTCCAAAGAACATATTCCATACTGTAGCTTCTAAATAGACTGTAAATGTCAGACAAAGCCTGTTCTATATGTTCAATAGGTCACTTGAGTTTGTATCTAAGCATTACCCCTGATTTCTCTGCAGCTTGACAAGCACTGTCAAGAATACCGGATGAGACTGTTTTTAGTTCAAGTAGTTAGCTGCTGTTTCTACTCAAAAAAGGAAGACAGTAATGGATTTAAAGATATGCTTGTGTATTATTTCTTTGTTGTTTTTTTCTGTGTATTTTCTGACCCCAGTCAGAATGACATACCACCAGAGCCATCCCTACCATTGGGCAATGTGAGGCAACTGCCATGGGCAGCATATTTGAGCTACTGCGAAAATACACTGAATTGTTAGTTTTTAATTTATGATTATCACATACCCTCAGATTGTCCCAATTCAAGTGAGGCAGCAATGTTTAGTTGTTTGTCCTGTCGAATCCTCAGTTCTTTTAAAAATGTCCCATTTTTTCCCTGTTCCTCCCAATTGATTTTATTGATTCACCTCTGAGTTCAAAGTATAGGTACTTATATTTTGAACTCAGTTAACTCAGCAGGGGGAGCTTGCACTCTGGAAAGGAAGGGGTGAAATCTTGCCCTTCACAGGGCTAGTCTGCACATAAGTGTATTATGCGAATTGCTGTGGATTTTCACACATTTGAATAGATGGTTGATTGTCTTCACTTTTCTGTGCAAATTAGCATCTCTTTGTATCTATTCACACCCCTGCCAAAAATATGCAGCCATCCAAATCCATGCGAAGCAGACAGATGGCAACACATGTGATAATGTTCATTTCTGTAGATACTTTGGTAAAAAGCACAAAGCCTTTTTCTGCTGAGTTTAAGGAGTTCTTTGCCCTCCCTCCACAACAAGCCCAGACTTGACCTGAGACTTGGACTACAAATTTGAGACTTGACTTGAGATTTGGAGTAAAAGACTTGAATGCATCGCTGCTATGAGGTACCCCAAGCCAGGTAGCACAACTTTGCTTTTTGGCAAGGGTATTATAATGCAAAGTCAGGGTGAGGAGGAAATGACAATTTTGCTTGCCTAATGTCTAACAGTGCACCTATACCATAGAAATAATGCAGTTTGACACCATTTTAACTGCCATGGCTCCAGCCTATAGAATCCTGGGATTTGCAGTTTTGTGAGGCACCAACACTCTTTGGCAAGAAAGACCTTGTAAAACTACAAATTCCAGGATTCCATAGGATGAAACTACAACACTTAAAGTGGTGCCAAACTGCATTATTTCTACAGTGTAGATGCACCCTAAGTTGCTATGTTCACTCTGTAATCTCACTGAGTGGAAGTCCATGGAGGGGAGTTGAATAAAATCATGTGCTGTGAATGGGGTTAGGTGTTGGACTCACTGGTTTCTTGGGACCCTTCCAACTTGGTTGTTCATTATTCTAAGGGTGTAGCAGAAGATGGGCTGTTGCTAGCCACAAGACCAGTGGAGGAAAGTGAAAGGATGGTGCTACTAGGGAGAAGAAGAGGAATCAGAAAAGTAGTAGTAGTAAACCTGGCTGTAGAAATAGTAGGCATTGTAGTGTGAATAAATATATTAGAATATATGCTCCTCATGTCTTTTGGCTTAGGTTTCTAAAACAGCAGGCCTATATGCCCCTTTTGAAATGGGTGGGTTTTTAAAAAAATGATTTGTGAAAATAGCACTGTTATTGTTCAAAAATCCCCATTGGGCAGTATTATGAATTCCAAACAAAAGAAACAATTTCATTTATTGTTCAGTACATTTCCAGACACCTCTGTCAATGCATGTTTACTCCAAAGAAAGCTCTACTTATTTCAGTGACAACAGTCTCAAGTGTGTTTTAAGACTGCAGCCTTAAACTGCCAAGATCTGATCCAATTTTAGAAATCTGTTACTACATGTTGAGTACTGATATCTTGAGTGCTGTTACAAATTTATATATTTGTAGTCTCATATATATTATTTCACTGTTTCTTCTGTGTACTCTCATCTGATAAAGTTAAGAAGATTGGTCATGAGCATTTTAGCATACAAATGCAAGCTTCACCAGACTTCACAATTGATTTTATTGCATGTTTGCAAAGCAAGCAATCACTAATGGAAAACAAGCAATGTGCTGAGCTTAGATGCACCTACATTTTTGTTAATATCAGCTGCAGACAAGCAATTACAGCCTAGAGTTCTGAATATATTGCATCTCTTTGTAATTCACTTACAATTAGGAGTATTAGTACAAAATCCTCATGTAAATTCAGTGTCAATATCTAGCTCAGCAGTATCACAGTGTTGAATTGCTTGTGCAGCAGCTTCACAGCTAAAAAGACATAATTAAAAGCTGATTTGTACATTAAAAAGTATATATATATAGTTCCTAAAATACTTTTTAAAAATCTCACAATATTAATTAATACACAATATTATATAAACCTTAAAAGATCACAAGGAGATTTTTATAGATAGATAGATAGATAGATAGATAGATAGATAGATAGATAGATAGATAGATAGATAGATGGATGCCACCCAATAACAACTCACAAGAAATAAATCAAATAAAAAATGCAATCTTAAGATACAATAACAAAATAAATAAAATGGCATTGTGTGCATCACATTGACTCTGACATTGACCCTATCACAGGACTATTTTAGTTGTGATGGGAAAATGTTCAAAAATATTTTTAAAACAATAAAAAAATAACTCCACATTTCTTTTTCTTTTTAAAAATATGTTTATCCATATCATCAGAGATATAATAAAAAATATGATGTTTCATTGACAGTTTCACATTAATAATTTGATTTTTTTACAACTTCCATATCTTACCAAGTATACAGTAATTATCCTTAATGATGTATTACATATCTTAGTTACAATATCTTAATTTCTTTTTCTCAATTAAATTCATCCTTTTTTTAACATGTCCATCAGATTTTGTCCTTTCGTTCTTTACTTAAGAATATGTATTTCCTTTTAATTTGTTTCATGTATATTCTGAATCTTGAGCCTCTTGTTTCTATAAACCTCATGACTTTTTTTCATATACTGGTTACCTATAAATCTATTATTTCAAATTTTCTATTTATACATGTCCGTACATATACAAATACAAATACTTTCACGTAATTTGTATAATTTGTATCTTATTATTACTGCACCTCTATCTGTAAATATGTATTTCAGTATTACAGTATTGCACCTCTAAATTATTGTTATAGTTGTTTCTTCTAAGTTTCTTCAATGTTGTTTCCCCATCAGTTGTCAATCCTTTACTACTTTTCCATTTGGATTACCTTTTATTAAATTTGTCAATTTGTCCATCTCTTTCATTTCATAATTTTTTGGTAACCATCCTTCAATAGGGGATTGGACTGGATGACCCTTGAGGGCTTTTCCAACTCTATGATTCTATGATTCTAACATGCATTTCCTAGGGGGGGTTGGTTAGTCAAGGAATACTCAGAGGTGGTTTTGCCAGTTCTTTCCTTTGAAATATAGCCTACAGCACCTGGCATTCATTGTTTCCATCCAAGTCCTAACCAGGACTGACACTTAGTATGAATTAACCTGTTCTTGTTTATTCATGCATTTTTTTCTTGTCATTCAAGTCTATTGACAAGATAGAAGAGTGTTCCCTTCTGTTGCCATCTCTCCAGTATATGAGCAAAGCCCTGAGATGGAATTCTCCTGCGGATTGCTGTTAATCCCATCTTTCCTGTGCCACAGACTTCCAATCTTACTCATGTCTACACCACCACACTGGTTGCTGGTGTTAAAGATTAAAACAAACATGTTAAATACATTCACAAATTTCATGTTATTCTATTGGCCCTTAGCTGTCAATAATAAAATCTACACTGATGTACAAGAGTTGAAATTTCCCCAAAGGTCTATGTAGTTGAACCCTAGGTGTGTGCAGAAATCCACAGCTAAAGCATCCGTGATGTATTGGTAAGATACACCTAAAATATACTGTGTGATCCTTTCTTCCTCTTCTTCTAGGTCAGCAAATTGGAGAGGGAGAAAAACCAGGAAGTGAGGCAGATCAAAGAACACGAACAACATAAAAACACAGTGATTGTAACAGAACTCAAGGCTAAACTCCATGAAGAAAAAATGAAGGAGCTCCAGGCTGTTCGAGAAGGGCTTTTAAGACAGCATGAAGCTGAGCTTCTTAGAGTCATAAAAATTAAGGATAATGAAATTCAAAGACTACAGGCCTTGCTTAATGCCGTCCGGGATGGGACGCCTGATAAGGTTAAGACAGTGCTCTTCTCTGAAGCAAAAGAGGAGGCCAAGAAAGGATTTGAAGTTGAAAAAATCAAAATGCAACAGGAAATCTCAGAGCTTAAGGGGGCTAAAAAACAAGTAGAAGAGGCTTTATCTATAGTTGTTCAAGCTGACAAAATTAAAGCAGCAGAGATACGGAGTGTGTACCACCTTCACCAAGAAGAAATCACCAGAATAAAGAGAGAGTGTGAGCGGGAAATTCGCAGATTGGTATGTGCAGATTTCAGTCATTCTGGTGGTTTTAACAAGGGGAAAGGGGAAGGGTGTCATCATACTGCCATCATGTTTATGCTAAAAATAGTTTAGATACACATGACAAAGCATCCCACTTTTGGGCTATTAATCTAGACAGACTTTCTGATCCTTCTGAGGTTCATCCAACACTAATGAAAATGCCTGTGATGAGGCTGTTGCAGAAACATATGCTTTGCTCTAAGTAGCAGGCTGCCAGGTTGTCTCTTGCTCTGTCATTTCATATGTTTAAATGATCATTTCAGTTCCACAAGGAATAAGTTTCACATCAGTGCTGGTTAGTATGCAGAGAGTTTTTCTTTGTTTTGTTTCAAAGCTTTAAAATTAAGATATGTGATATAATTCAAGGACTATTTGCAAATTCAAAACTACTTACCTTTTCACTGAATAAAATCTGGTAACTACTGAGACATTAAAAAAAACTTGTTCATTGTAATAAGATTAAAACGTGAAATATTTTCATCTTCATAACTGTTGACATCTTTTTCTGTTTTGTCTTGAGTTCATATGAAAGCAAAACTGAAAGACAGTGTGTTCAACATTCAAAACAGTGTTAAGTGCAGTTATAACCACTTAATTCAAATGCTTAATAATGAGGTACAACAAAATTCTATCCAGGTTTACTCAGAAGTAACTCTTATGGAATTCATTTCAATTTAGCCCCAGGTACATGCATAGGACTCCTGTCTCTTGGGTTATAGCCAATGAACAGAAGGCTGTGCATATGTCCTGCATACAAATTTGTTGATATTTTACAGTTTGTTTTTTTAAAAAACAACAACAACAACAAAGCAATTACCGGTATGTATACCACAATTTCATAGTATATTTTTATGCAGCTAAATGAACAGATGTGGCCTATACTCCATATCTGGGTTATACAAAACTTGTAAAACAACACTTGCACAATCTTTTATTTGCATTTATATTATACAAAAACTGTCATATAAATATTTTATATTCTATGTATTATATCTTTTATTTTGCATATTGCTATATATTATGTAGAGCATATGCTATATGTTTTACGTATTGCTGTATAGCACATCTTTTTATTAATGATACATATTACTGTATATTATTTTTCTATGATGGCATACATGTACAGGATATAGTTTGCATACAAATTTAGGCAAAATAACATTATAATTTCTACTTGGAAAACTTTGACTTTAGATGTTTTGTACACCATTTCTTTAACTTTACAATTTCTGTCTCCTTTACAACTGTTTGATTTTTCAGGTTTTATGATATTACTTGGAGTTATGATAGCTAGGTCCTTTGCACTAAAAAATCCATGTTTTCTACTTGGTATTGATCAGCACCACCATATCTACATATTACTCAGTGTGAATTTATGTATAATACTCCCATGATCACAATGAGATCCGCATTTAATGTTTTCCTACACCATTGTGGGATGCTTATTTGTAGTAAGGTGTTCTTTCTCCAGTTAATTATTCATAGGAGATCAATTCTTGATGTAGAACTTCAGTTGATTTATTAGGTTGATTGATCTTGCTGCTGTTTTCTGTGATAAGAATGACAATGACAGATAGAACTTTAGTTTCATATTAAATGATCCAGTTTTTCACAGTAAAACAATCTGTTCAGAGATGTGCAGTCTCCCAAATGGATACTGGGGGATTTAGTTTAGATCTTACTTTATATATTCTCTTTGATGCTTTAACTGTATTATTTTATTATTATTAACCTCCTTGGGTACTGTTTTCAGCAAGAGGGTGTAGTGCAAATCTAAAAATTAAATAGATGACTATATTTTCCAAAGTAAAATACAG
>JAIPUX010001880.1:34875107-34892758 GCA_020142125.1 Phrynosoma platyrhinos | reverse complement strand
CAGGTGAGGCCTGACCAAAGCAGAATAGAGTGGCACTATTACTTCAAAGAAGCAGAGAAATAATCTAGCTATTTGTGGTCCTTTCACAATACCAAAGTATAGTGCCATAATTCCACTTCCATGGCTTTTGTTCCATACTATGGAATCCTGAGATTGACAGTTTTGAGAAGGGCAATTAGTACTTCACCAAACTACACACCTAAGGATTCTTTGGAATGCAGCCATGGGAGTTAATGGAGAATCACATTGCTATAACTGTGTTAGTGTAAAAGGCCATTCTGACAATATTAAAATATCATTTTAAATCATTGCAATGACTTGATTCCTAAATAAAATCTCACTAATTGCTAAGGGAGAGGTCCTCTTAACAGAGTTCTGTTCATATGATGCAACCATTATGATTCTCCTGTTTGGCTTTTTAAAACTTTATAGATCTCTGTGGAAGGCTGTTCTGCCACCATCACCAGTGCATTTGGAGAGGAGAGGAGAAAGCCATCATGGTAGCTGCCCCCAAGTTGTAGAATTCCCTCCTACAGAAGGTTCAGTTGGCCCTTTTTCCCTCTCTTTCCACCAGCAGGCAAAGACCTTTTCTTTAGACAGGCCTTTGGCTCCTAACTTATGTGGCAGAAGGATCTTTAATGGGATATGTTGTGCTTATATCCTGTGAATTATGTTCAAACTACTTTAGCTTATTTTTAAAAAACAATTTTTTTTGTTCACAGTATACTTTTCATATATACTTTGTTTTAATTTGTTGTAAACTCCTTGGTTCCTGTACTGCCAGAAGGACAGTATATTAAATAAATAAGTAAATAACCCCATCCATCTATCAAAAATGAGAGCTGACCATTTCCCCAAATTCTTCATCCCTCTTGTATCTCTAAAGCTCTGTTCTGATGCTCTATTCTGATGCTGTACGGAGACGATGGTGCAGCCGGCTGAAGAAAAGAGAAAAGAAGTGAAAATTGCCTTCTCACTCTCTTTCGCTAGCTCTTCCATGCACAGAAAATAATTCAGGATCAAAGCAAGCATAATGTTACAATCAATGAAGAATCATGGTAATTACAGTGTCACTAGGGTGGAGCAATGGTTAAAGTTTTAGACATTGGCATAGTCATTGTCACTGCATTTAAACCTTTTTACAGTGTTGCTGTGAAGATAGAGCAACTCCTGAGCTCACTAGAGTAATGGGTGGATATAAAGGAATGAAAACAATCTCTAGAAGCCATTCACATGACATGTGCAATGTCTCCAGTTTCATAAGCTAATAGAGTCCTCCCTCACTTTTTAGATAGGTGCCAATTTTAAAGGGAAATGGAGGCAAAGTTTTAAATGAGGAGTGGGAATCACATGGTCCTCCAGATGCTGTTAGTCATAACAAGCATAGTCAATGGTAAGGTATGGTGGGAGTTTAAACTTCCTCTATGTATGGTTTGCTCATAGAAATGAGTGCCTGTCCTCAGTGGCACAAGGAAATTAGGAAGGCAAACTATATGGAATATATACAGCATTTAACTGTAGTCTGCCTGCATCTGTATCTCATAAACATGACTTTTAAATTTAATTTGGTAGAAAAGGAGTGCAATTTGGAGAGGGAAGAAACAGGAAGAGAAATAGTCAAGTGCCCTAGCACTGCACTGTTCTTGGTTGCCTCTTGTCCAAACAAGTGCTACACACTTTAACACATTTGTGTGTAACGTTTAATTTAGCCCTGAAACAACTCTTTGGATCTAAGCAGAATAAAGTCTAATTTAAGTGATTTCCCATACTGCAGAATACTGATGATTCCTGGAAAGCCCCTTGAATGTTTTGATTTTTAAACATGCTCATTTAGTGAGAATTTCACTTCTTACCAGAATATGTTCTTTCAAGTCTTTTGTAGAGATTTATGGTGGGATCAAAAATTAAGTTCTAGTGAAAGATTCAGCAGTTCACAACTGTTAAAATACTCCCCCTTCCTTTATTGCCTTTGAGTCCAAGTTCAAACTAATACAGTTAGTCCTCCACATTTGCTGGGGTTAGGGGCACAGGGGCCCCCCAAAGTGGAAAAATTACAAATAACTCTTCCCCCTCCAAAATAAAAAATCTTATTTACCACACACAAAATGTATGAGCTGCACGTTCAGCCCACTACGGATGTCTTCAAGGATGTGGGGTTCCTTCACGAGGCAGAAGTGACAGACTGGCTGGACTTGTTGCCATTTTTAATTAATAAGCCTTGTTTGCTTTTGGTCTCAAGAGGCTTCCAGTCCCTATTAAAATGCCATAGGGCAGAAGCAGAGGTGGCAGCAAATAATCCATGGATAATAAAATCTGCAAAAGTCAAACCCACAAATGTGGAAGACCCACTTTTATTTCTTTTCTTACATTGCAACCTACTTTGGTGTAAAAATCTCTAAGCAAAATGTTTAATACAGACACATAATATAACTTGAAAATGTAGGTATCACATTTTAATCTAGATTTTAGGCCCAACAGTTCCCTATGTAATCGAAGTGTTTAAATTTCACATGGGGGGGATGCAGCCGGCACAAAGTGCCGTCTTGGAGGCAGGGAAGGGGAGGGACAGCCGCACGGCGGCCACCTCAACCCCTTTCCAAGGACGTCATCAGAGCGTGCGCCATTACACACAGCGAGCCCCCTGATGATGTCCTCCCGGTGCAGCCTCTGCACACACTGTGCCGGAAGAGACGCGGAAGAGCCGCACGATGGCTCTTCTGGTGCTCTTTTTGCTGCTTGAGTTAGGAGTGCTATTGTGGCACTCCTTTCCCGGGCGGCAAAAGGGTGGATTGGGGCCAAGACATGGGGCAGTCTCGGCTCCAATCCTCCACTTTTCAGGGCAGCCCAGGGCCGCCCATCTGCAAAACCCCATAGTCCAATAAAGAATAAAAGTAAATGCTCAAATGAGAAAAGCATTGTGGCTAATGTTTGCCTGAGGAGGTACTCACCTGTTAGGAAGTTACTCATCAAGCAACAGTGAGGCATTTTCATGTTAAAGTCAGTAGCCCCATTCAGTCACAACTCTTGGATTAAACACAATGCTGCATTCTCAACAGTTCTTTCATCTGTGAAGATTATAGGAGAGAAAATAAAATTTGACTGAGCAAATGTATGCTAATCTATTTTGGCAATTCATAGGTTAAATTGCAGAGCATATAACATGATCTAGTTATCTGGTTATATTTTCTGTTCTTTATGTTGACCATCACAGCATATTAGCAGAGCTCTACTTAGCAAGAAAAAAATAAATCCCCAGTAAGCAATATAACGCCAGAGGATATATTGGGTGCACTTCAGGGTCATGGAACCATGTGTCTTTTAAGTATAAAACACACTCATTTCTGGTTAAAGCAGTTTAACATGGTTAAACACTGACTTGCCAGAAGAATTTATTGCAACTGGCTAGCATGTCAACCCCTCTGGGTTTCATAGGCAAAGGCAAATAATACAGATCCATTACATTGAATAGCATATTTTTCAACATCCACATGAGATGATGTGGGAACTAGGTGCTAATATTAAAGTGCAGATTTCTAAGACTGCAGATTTCTAGTGCTAGTTACAAAAATACCATTGTAGTCGAAATAGAAGAATCTTATAGCAGCATAAAGTCTAACCATTTTTTGTGATACAACCTTATATAGGCAATAAATAAATGTAGGCAATATTTCCACTTGATGCCCCTGGTGCTAATGCTTCAGTACTTGTGGAATCCATACTACAATAACATTTGTTAAGCCATTTAGCCAATATTTCACTCAGGAGCTGTGTAAAGGCCATTAAGGATCAAGAATGTGGGGGTGATAAGAACCCACTAAAAACATGTACTTTCCTCTAGCCTTTTCTACTGAAAAGGGAGTGTTCATGAAAAAATTGTTTTGTGCAAATTGTATGAGAATGTCTGTGTATGTCCTTAGCCAATTTTTATGTATTTGTTTCTAGTTATTAAAATGTGTCTCTCGTGTCCCATTCTTCCCAATTGTGATGCACATGCCACCATTGGGAGAATAGAGGCCATCCACAGATGCTCCAATCCCCAGATGGCAAGCCTGCTGTTGGGAAGGGCCAACTATACTGTTGAACATCAGCTTAAACTGTTGAACATCAACTTAAATCAGTAACATCATGCTGATAAGAAAAAGCAGTGAACTATTAATGAATTCAATGCATCTACAGTATTTTGAAACTTCAGACCATAAAAGGCAGCCAGTTGTTGAATGTCTATCTGAATAGAAATGTATTTTCCTGCTGGTACAAGGACAAAAGGGAGGGAGCTTGCATAATGTCTTTTGGAAAGAGTTCTGCAATACAGGAGTTGCCCAGCAGAAAAGCCACCTCTCATGACTGCCCCTGATATATTTCTGAATGTGGTGGGACTGAGATAAACTTTGTGGGGTTTCCACCATTTTATAAACCTTATGAGGGTTTCCCACCTTTCTCCCATTTCTGTGGTCACCAAATGTGGGGGTTTCCAACTCTTATCCCATCAACTGTGAGGATTCCTCCCCACCAATCCCACCACTGTGGCCAAATGTGGAGTTGCTATTCTTTAACCCACCAACTGTGAAGGTTTCCATAGTGCTCACTGCATTTACAAAGAGTAATGGCTTTCCCTGATCCCCATATATATGTAAAGAACTGAAAGCATATAGCCAAGCAGCAAACAAAGAGGAGATGAGCTCCATGTGCTCTGAGATGGTCAATTGTTTATTCAGTTGCTGAATAAACAGCTGAACATCTCAGAGCATATGGTGCTTGTCTCCTCTTTCTTTACTGTTTCCCTGATCCCCACCTCTATGACACCAACTTTGGGAAATTGTCTAAATGCCCTCAAAAGTATCTATGAGGATTTATGCAACTTCTATGCTTAGTGGACATAACCTCTGTATTCAATGCTGCCATCACAGACACCTTGTCTGAATCCAAGCTCTCAAATAGATAATGTTTCCAGAGGCCAAAAGTGTATAGAAACAAAAACAAATACTTATTTATAGATGTTAAATATAATACAGCAGATTATTCATATATTACATTTGAAACATTAGACTCAGGGGCTGTACAGACAGCCCCTTTCCTTGCCAGATCGGGACTGCAGCAACTGCACACCACGGCCCCGATCTGGCACTTTGCCACTCCTTTCTGGAGTGGCAAAAAGCCGCCCTTGCTACCACCACGGCAGCTTTTCCACACTCCTTTGGCACAGCGTGTCTGAACACTGCACCAAGGGAGCGCCCTGATGCCGCCTGCCATGAGGTGGGACACACAGCATGATGGCAGCATCAGGGCGGAGTCAAGGTGGCCAGCATGCAGTTGCCACACCCCAACTCTACCCAGGCTGGCCCTTTTGGCCAATCTGTATTCCCCCTCACTCTCTCTTTCTCCTCTTATCCTGACTGAATCTTAAATTTACCAATCACTCAACTCAAACTCCCTTCTTCCAATCCAACCCCAGGCATCCTAGGCTAACTCTCCATTCAGACAGAACTTCCAATGTGAATCTCCTCAAGCTTTCCACCACTCAGCATTCATACCAATGTTACATTCTCTCCCCTTCTCAACAACTTCTTACCTCATACTATAATATACAATAAATATAACAAACAACACTTTCAAATACAAGCCCATGACATCATAAGCTTCTCCTACAGATCTCAAAGACTGTGGAAGAGATTGCCTTTACACTAGATATGGAGGGCTTTTTAGTAAGCAGTACAGTTATTGCGAATGGGTGGGCGGAGTGATATGTTCCCTGTAATGAGCCCTGGTCAACAGTGTTCATGCAGCATTTTAAACCATCTGCAGTTTCTAAAATTTAGCACTCTAGCACACTAGCTTTAGCTGAGAAAATGAACTCCTGGTTATCTCTAGCGTTGTCAGGTGGAATACAGGACAAAGCTCTTGTTCCTCCTGTTCCTCTTCTATACAGCTATTAAAAGAACATAGGCTCTGTTGTGTATTTCAGCTGCCAACTTTATCTACCACTGATCCCTGGGAATTCAAGGTACACCCCAGAAGAGTTCAACTCCATATAGTACAATTTGAATCCCTGTTCCCTGATTTGCCATCAGACTAACTAGGTGCCCCTCTGTCTTGTCTGGATTACACTTAAGTTTGTTGACCTATATTTAGTTTTTATGGTCCTAGAACCAGTGTTGGTCAGCATTTGGTCCTTCAGCTGCTTTGACTTTCAGTTTCCAGAAATACTAGCCAGGCTGGTCCATGGTGAATGATTTCCAGAGCTGAAGTCCAAAATTGTGAGCATCTTCCCTAGATTTTGGTTTAAAACCAAGTAAAGAGAAATAAAGATTGGTGCCATCAGTTTTATTTGTGGCACCAAAATATAAATCTCCAGACAACTTCTCCCCGTTGTTTCATGTAAATATTAAATAGCATGAAAGACAAGACAGAGCCCTGAGGGATGGTGCAGGCCAACAGCTAAGACAATGAACAGGAATCCTACAGCATTGCCTCCTGATCCCTTTAGGAAGAATGGGAAGCACTGTAAAAAGTCCCTTCAAGTTGCATCTCAGTGAGGTAGTAAAGAAAAACACCATAGCCAATAGTATCAAAAAAGGAAGGCTGCCTAGTTAGCATACCACATTTGTAGCACATGGCCTGATTTGACTTAATGGTATATTTTTTTTGGTAATGATAATTGTAGAAACTGGGTCCGCAATCTAGGTCATGGCCCTTGGCCACAGCAGGCGCAAGGATTAAAGCATTTCTACACCCCTTCCCTTGCTGAGGTCCTGGTAGGGATTAGGTGCCCTGTGCTTATGTTAGAACAAAAACATAGCTGCTAGCTACATTTTTAAATTACCATGTAATTTGACCTTTAGTGACATTTCTGTTTACTTCCAATTGCACAGCATTGTGAAGACACTGTTCTTCTAAGGGGAATTCCATCCTCTTCATTCTTTTCACCGATATAGCATTTTATGCACCGCACTTATATTCTTACTGATGGGAGGAACTGGACAGTATTAGTTGAAAAAATATTTAATAAAAGAGGAATGGCTAATCAGAATTAGAGGAGGAAAATGAATCTAAAGCCAAAACAAGCTACATAGAGGACAGGAATAAACCCATACATAATTTATTTTTATGGCTTCATAAGCCTTATTATAAAGATTAGTGGTAGAGCACACACTTAATATGTCCCAGACCCAATCTTCAGCTTTTCCAGTTTAAGAAAGATTTCTGTTGACAGTTGCTGGAAGACCTGAGTCCTTGGAGAACTGTTTCCAAACAGTATTGGTCTAGCTGTGCCAGTGATCTCAGTATAAGGTTGACTTCATAGTTTCCAAGATTGATCTTGGGGTCTCCTCTTCTGCTAATGTGTAGATGAGATTACCTATAATAGCATACTGACCAGAGAAGACTTTGTTCTTCCTTTGATCTTGGGATCTTTGGTTACTTCACTCATAAATGACTGACAATTTATTTACCTGCAGTGCTGGACCTGCAAAAGGTAGAGTATTTGTAGTATATTCTAATTGTTTTCTTAATGTCAGTTTTCCTTCAAGAAAATATGTAAGCTGTGCACCAACCAATGCCTGGCATGCATTTTTTAAATTTACAATTAAAACTCTATATGGTTTTTCTTTCTCTTTAAAAGGTAGTTATTCCTTCTTTTTTCTTTTTATCCCTTCTGCTACTGTGCTGCAGTATGAAGGCTACCAAGCTATTAGCACCTTCAGAAGCTTTACAAATTACATGTTGGTTTTAGTACAGCCAGAGAAATAACAACCATGGCTCTGACAACCAGCTGGATAAAAACAGTATTAGAAATTGCCTTTATAGTCTGCACAGATAATTCAGGGGGAGGGGAACAGAGAGAGAAATTCCCACATTTCATGGCATGATGCTTGCGTAATTGGCAGCAGTGATGCTCACAAGCTGTTTGTTAATTAAAAAGCATTCTTGGTGGAGACAACCAGCTAAATGTAAAGTGGAAATATTCATGCTGTTAAGCAAGCCATTTTCTTAGAGATGATTGGTTATCATTCTCATGTATATTCATAGTGTGTGTTTCACAAGTAGGCCTTCTGTTATCGAAAGTGACTGGGGTAGAATTATCAGGAAGGCAAGACATCATGAGCACCACTTTCTTGAGTAAGGAAAGAAATGTGTGAGCTAAGCTTTTGGAGATATATACCTGGATACTGACGCAACACTCCCAGTGAGTTATTTCCTTTTCTGCACTAATATCTCCTTTGTGTTTAATATGGACCCAAAAAAATGGCTGTAAAAGAGCGTGCATCAAATTATGTCTGCATTTTAATTCATTTTCCAACTGTTCAATATATAGCATAATGTTTAATTTTTCTAAAAATGTATCATTAATTGTCCCATATCCATGACTTAAATATATGAGAATATTTTTATTATTATTATTTTGATTGTTTGGTTTGTTAGTGGAAAATATTCAGATTTTTGTCCTTGACGAGAGGAAATTCAAGCAAGAGACAATATTATTTGCTGAAGCTTTTTAGAAACTTCATTTCATATATGTGCATGTTATGCCTCCCCCAAGATAAAATGTTGTCTATTTAACAGAATTTATTTATGTTTAAGTAAATTGAGATTTAGGTCTCCAAATTTTCATAAATCATTCTCATTCTCTGCTTTTATAAGACTCTGTGTGACACCTTGCTTCTACAGTTCCTGGAAAATTAATTCCAAGTTGTTCTTTGTTGTATTGCAGCATGCAATGACTGTATTTTTAACAGTATATTTAAAATAGATTATAGTTTAATAAGACTGGTCTAACTACATACAAGTGTCTATAAGTATGTAGTGCAGGATATAGTTAAAATGTGTTTCATGTATCAGAAAGGATACCCTTTCCTACTCTACTTGATGTGTAGTTGTTTTCTGAGGTGTATGGGTTGAAAGGAATTTCAGCATTTGATGTTTTCTCTGGGGCACATTCAAAAAAAAAATCACAGCTCCTGGGGAGGAAGATGGGGTTTTCCTTGATGTGTATAAAGAGTAAAAAGGAAAGAGAAAGAAAAGCCACTTCTGTTGGGGAAAATATCCTCCAGAAGTGTCTTGTCTACAAGTCAACAGTAAAATATGGGATACGTCAAAGGTAAAAGGAAGGAGTAGAAAATACTGGCAATCTGTGACATGTGGAAGTGTCAGTTGCAATGTACCTTCACTAACATGCTGTAGTTCATTTTCCAGTACAACAGTTTGGTTTAGCAGTTTCTAACTTGTGTTTTGGGAAGGTACTAGGGTCAGTTAGAAGCTTAAGGTCCCCTTAGCAGGAGGTTTTAAGACTACTAGATTTATTGAGAAGTCTTCTCTTAAATATTCTTATGTTCTCCACACTATCCAGAGCAGTGAGATGTTCCAGAGAGAGCACTACCTAAGTCCAACTTCTTTTTGACAGAGGGACTTAGAAACTAGAAACTTAGGGAGACTAGTCTATTTCTTCTGCATGGGGCCTGGCTTGGCAGTATTATACACCAAAAGGGTGTTAGTTTAATCTCAAGCAGAACATGAGTCTGCAGTGAGTTACAACTGCAACAAAAGCTAATATGATTCTAGGATACATCTATACTGTAGAAATAATACAGTTTGACACTGCTTTAACTGTCATGGCTTCATCTGACAGAATCCTGGGATTTGTCATTTTGACACACCAGCATTCTTCAACAGAGAAGGCTAAAGACCTTGTAAAACTACACATCCCAGGGTTACAGCACTTAAAGTGGTGCCAAACTGCATTATTTCTATAGTGTAGACATACTCTTAGTGTGGATAATACAACCATTGTGTCCAAATCATAGCAAGTAGTCCTTTCACTTTTATAATAGCCAGGCCTTGTTAGCACACCCCGCATACCCCACATTGTATTTGGGGTTTCCATATTTTCATATATGGAGCCAGCATGTTCTTAAGAGGTCATAATAACCTTTTGGAACATTAGGTGAAGTTCCATAAAAAAGGAGCAATAACCTGAAGGCATGTACATGATACAGGTAATGCTCCAATCAAAACTAAATGGGTGTGCTGACTACTTCCTCACCCCAGGCTCTTTTGCATTTCCTCTTGCACCACGAGACAAAGGAGGTCTCATTGCACTGAAGCAGTAAGCCAGCTCTTTGTGTCTACCCCTGCCATGTTCTCAGCCAACAACCACCTTGGGGTTGCCCTCATCCAGTAGCTGTTTTTATTACCCTAAAGTTAAAGCCATCAACCAATCTGGAATCTTTTTGCTGATTTTTGCAAAAGCCATCAAATCTTTGTTACCTCACAAAGTAGCACATCTTGAGATGCTAGTTTTCAAGCATCCAGACTTTGTGCAAACAGTACACATACTGTAAGTCCCCCATTTGCACTCCATGTATGAGCTCTGTAACCCTCAGACCCTAGTCTGAGCCACTTCCCTCTTTCTGTGGTCTGCTTTTTGGACATGTAACTATTGCCTTGTTTAAACCCCTCAACTCTGCTATCCACTTTCTAGATTTCCATTTCGGTTAGCTCTGAATGCTGTGTCTCCATGAATTGCTATGTGTGTGATTGCACTCTGCATTTTTCTAAATAAAAACCTTTTAATTCACCCAAGCCTAGCGCTCTCCTTGGTTATTACTGGTATACACAGGTACCAGTGGTCCAAGGTTACCCAACCTCTTGCAAAACTACTTTCCCCAACTTTTAAAGTAAATGCTGACATAGTCGATGGGGACTCCCCAGTCTCCCTTTCTTTGGGTTACAACCTCAGTTGGAATACAGAGTCCAGTGCTGAGCACTTCACTTTAAGAAGTATGCAGGGATATAAATCCTTGTTTGTTCCATTCTCTTGTGTGTAAGAACAGGAAAGTGCAAAATTTGTCCTCAACTATGAGATGGCAAGATGCCAGCCTAAAGAGGACTAAAGAGAAATTTCATGAGGGGGCAGATGCCAATAGCACCCCCACCACTTTGGTAGCAACAGCCCCAGGAAGGCCCTGCTAAGTGTTTGTACTTTTCAAAATGTTCCTTTTCTGTCACATTTTGAGGAAAATATTTTGTTGTCATTTGTATCAACTTGCGATCCTATGAATGAGAGACCTCCAAAAGCCTAGGACATCAACCACTCAGAGTTTGCAGATTCAAGGAAGCCATGGAAAACATTTAAGGTTACATTTTTCTCTGAGAAATGTTATTTAAAGATTACTACTATTAGTTTTTATATTATAGATGGATTTAGCAAGTTTTATAACAGTTCTAACTGTGCTTTTTTAAATTCTTCACTTCTTCAGTATCTATGTAACAAAAGCAACTGATATAAAAGTGTCACAAGTAGATATCAGCGCACAAATATGGGTGTCAACACGTGAACTCTAGTCAACAAAATAGTGGTAAAATTTAACAGTCCAATGCTATGTCTTGTTCCTAAATACCAAGTATGCCTCAGAACTGCATTCATGTAATATTGGGAATCCATCAGGAAAAAAGATGTGTTAATAATTTCTGCTATAATTATTTTGGAAACTGTGCTTTGTAAACAATGTCATTATACATTTTGAAAGGGAGTTTTCATTCCAGATTTCAGATATCATAACACTGACTCTGAAGTCATGACAGATTTGTGTCAGTTGTATTTTTAATATGCTTTACAGCAGGAGCTGATGTAGCATAGAAATTAAGCAGCCCAACTGCACCTGATGTTAAATATGCCTTACCATTAAATGTGTGGGTTTATTAAAAATTGTTTATAAAATATGTTTATTTAAAATGCAAATTGTATCATCTTGGGGTCTGATAATTAATAGGATCAGTGCAGGCAACGAATGGGAGGTTCCTTCCCATTGCAAATAAGACCTTCAGAGGAAAGATTTTCCATGGGATCTCAACAAAGGGAAGAAACATTAGCTCGCACCTTTTTTGCCTATTTGGATCTCATTAATTATCAGTTCCCCCAGCTGATGAAATTTGCATTTGTACAAAACACACAGCATACATGCAAATATGCATTTAACATCCAATGTTGTTTGAGGCTCTGAGACTAAGGGCCTTTACAGACTGCCAGAAATAATGCAGCTTGAGGCCACTAACTGCCTTGGCTCAATGCTAAGGAATCATGAGAACTGTAGTTTATTGTGGCACCAGAGCTCTCTGACACAATGTCCTAGAAAAAAATACAATTCCCATGATTCCCTAGCACTGAGCCAGGATGATTAAAGTGACCTCAAGCTGCATTATTTCTGGCAATCTGTAAAGGCCCTAAGGCCCAGAACAGACGGACCAAATGAAGTGGCTTCTGGCCACTTTGGGAGCATAGCATTTACATGACGCATGCCCCCAAAGCGTCCTGAAGCCACCTCGACACCACACTCTGATCCTTTGGACCAGAGCAAAAAGAAGCCAGGATAATCTGGCTTTGTGAGTGGGCCATGCAGTTGCCACAGTCCCGGCCCGCTTGCAGCCGGAGTGGCCTTGGGCCACTCTATCCCACCCGTCTGCTCCAGCCCTTAGGCAAAAATGCTATATAGTGGTCCCTTGGTATTTGCTGGGATTTGGTTCTATGACTCCCCATGGATACCAAAATCTGTGGATGCTCATGTCCCACTATATACAATGGCTTAGTAAAATGGTGTCTCTTATATAAAATGACAAAATCAAGGTTTGCTTTTTGGTATTTGTATTTTTTTTAAATTCAAACTGTGGATAGTTGAATCTGTGGATACGGAGGGCCGACTACTCATGTATGTGAAAGTAACTCTCATTGGTTTCTGAGTACACATGGATAGAATTGGACTGTAAACTATGAATTAGGAAGTCAGCTTGACTGCTCATGAATTAGATTTATGAATTAGGTTAAACTCTTTATGTTCTCTCTCAGACTCATAATATGGTGCTAAGAAAGACACATCTACCTTACAGGATTGGTTTTAGGATTACAGTAATGGAGATTATCACACCTCCTAAACAGCCCTGCTTATCGCTCCTGAAGTGGACCCAAATTCAGGCTGCAGCCAGGTCCTATCGCACAGCTTTTGCAGCTAAAAATGCCATCCGGGTACATCCCCGCCCCAATGTGGGTCCCCAAACGCACTCTGGCTAATGGTTGGGCTTCTCCCCCACTTCATTTTGCTATGTGAATTCCAAAGCAATTTAATGCAAAAGATAATGTGAGTTTGTCCTGTTCAAATAACTGCTATCAAAACCAGTCTTTATTGGGGGGTGGAGTGGGAGTGGTGTTACATTTTCCCAAATTGTTTTCCAACTGCTAAAGGGTGTGAAATCTTCTGAACTGAACGTGATCCATTTTACCTTTTTGGAATATAGCCTTTAAAAGGCTCCCTTAGCAGGGATGCTGCCAGGTTGCCACGACAACACCAGAGAACTGTACCATGCATGCGTGTGTGTGATTGTATTTTGTTCTCCTTATAGATGGAGGAGATCAAATTTAAAGACAGAGCAGTCTACGTGCTGGAAAGAGAGTTAGGGGTTCAAGCCGGGCATGCTCAGAGACTGCAGCTCCAAAAGGAGGCTTTAGATGAACAACTTTCCCAGCTCAGAGAGGCTGACCGACATCTGAGTAGCCCCAAGCGGGAACTTCCTCATGCAAGTGGTGCAGGAGACACTTCAGATCATTCAGGAAGTCCTGTAAGCACTTTCCAGTGGTTTTTGCCTAAAACAAAAACAAAACAAAGCAAACTATGCCAAAATCTTGATGAGCGAATGCACATTCCAGCAAGTGGCTTTATTGTTTATTTGTTAATTTCTTCATTTTTTTTCAGTCTGTAATTGGGTGGTGGTGTGGGGGAACAGCAGGATTTGACCTCTTACAGTGGTCTTGCTTTGTTTTTTTAAATTTTGTTTTATTTCACTAAAAGGCAAACCTTTGTGTTTTTCTTCCAAAATAAAAATCAAACACACTAACTTGGAACACTGCCTTGGTTTGACAGCAAGAAATTTTCTCACAGAGACTCTCAGCATGAAAATGCATAACTAAACCAATTAATGGCTCTATGCTCATATATAGAAGAGGGCAGAGGTGCTGTACAGTTGTGTGGAAGAGGGAATTTCAGTTTTTTCATCTGCAGTATTGCAGCTCTCAAGATTTTGGGGAATTAAAATTGGCTCAATGATAGCAATGTCTACCGGCCAGGTTATGTAGCCTTGGGACCAAATCCCTGTGTATACCAAGTCCAGAGACACAAAGAATTCCAGAGGCAAGGTACTAACAAATAATGAGTTTTATTTTAAAAGGGGAAATCAACAATCATACACAACACACAACCAGACACACTCACAAGGACTAAGGAACTGAAAGGTGTTACATTGGAACAGAGTAGGCTTGACTAATGGAAATACTGCACCTGAATGGATAGCTGCTCCTCTTGTTACAGGTCCAGAGATGAAAGGGAGCTCAATCGCCCCCAAGACAACTTGGGGATGGCAAGCGAGAAAGGAACTAGCCAAGTAAACTGACAGCATGCATGCCTCTTACTAGACTAAGCCAAGGAAACAAAGGAAAAACACCAATATTTATAGTTAATTTTCCACCCTGGGGCAAAATTCAAGGTATTGAAAAAGGACAAATAGTGGTGCCTTATTTGAAATGGGCTTGAGTCACTTTAGTGTTGGTTTTCCAAGGTGGTAACATTCTGATGTGGATATGAGTGATGGATGTGCATTTCAGAAGCAAGAGGGTTTAGAGCACAGAGCCACCTGTGTTTTTGACTCCTTGGTGCCATCCCATTGTTGGCATTTCTCACCTCCTCTAGAGTGTCTGGAAAAGCAGAGCCCAAGTGACTCCTAGTGCTAGCCTACATGTGATGGAAACTTTCTAGTGAGGGCATCCACATCAGGGTCATAGAAGGGCCATTTAACCTATATTTGATTGCAAATCTGAACTCAAAAGAGGAGAGGCCCAATAAGACTAATAGTATGCTTGCTGAAATTCCTTCCACACAAATATTAAAGGTACAGCACCACTGTCCTATTATTATTATTATTATTATTATTATTATTATTATTATTATTGCCATGCTGCTTACTAATCCTGAAGCTGAACTCAGGAAAGGGACATTTGTAAAAGGTAGTATGGTGTGTCCCTGTCCTGCTGCTTCCAGGGTTGAACTACAATTCAGCTGCTGTGTGGAACCGGGGGCCAGAACACCATCTTTACCCCTTGTCTCAGGTAAAAAAAAAATAATAATCTGGCCTACCCTGATCACTGATCACTGCTTTTTGATTTTTCACTAGTACTCTCTAGAAAGCAAATGAGATAACAACTAACATACTCTTTACTGTTCCTTTCATGCTATGCAATCTCTTGCACCATTTAATCTAAATTCACCTCTTATGCAGGCTTTCTGTGTAACTATGCCAGTCTTCCAGCTTCTGCATTAATTTGCTAAAGACAGAGATTTTTCTGTGACATTGGTTAAAGCTCTTTTCATTGTTGATCCTCATCAAGATTTCTTTTGTAGTGCTGCTTAATTTGAATTGTAGATTTTTTTTGAAAAAACATAAGCACAAAATCTTTTCTCTTCTTTGTTCCAAGCCTCTCCTGCACCTGTTGAATGAAGAATTCTAGCAATGTTGAGTTTCATTAAGCCAAAGATATTCATTTGTTTGCTTGAATTAAAGTGTTTATATCTATAGAGACATGTTTCCAAAGAAATTAAAATAACAAATAGTGAGTAAGGAAAATGTTTAAAATGTTACTATAATAATTTTTAACCCTAAAAATGAAGGGGGCTACTCTTGTATCTGTATTCATTTTCTATTTGAGTTAAACATTTCACTTATGGATTGATTAAAAGACAATCCTGTGATTTTCAAGCAACCCATTAAGCTGTTCAGATGTACAGTTCCACGCAAAAGAGAAATATGCAATGGTAGAATTGCACATGCATACTGCAGCTTATATTTCAGTGTTTATTAGTATCATATTACCATAAAGAAATTATAGATGGCTCGCTTGTTTAAACACTTAAATTCAACAGTGGCATATATAGGAAACATTGCAATAAATTCCAATGTTTTCTTTCATGTTTCCAAGTATAGCATTTGTGATTCTATATTTACGTATGCATACTTCCCTTCCTTCCTTCCTTCCTTCCTTCCTTCCTTCCTTTTCCTTCCTTCCTTCCTTTCTTTTCCTTCCTTCCTTTTTTTTACATTTGCCTCCTTTTACATACTTCCTTCCTTAAATTTCTATTGGCCTTATATTCCATTATTGAAGTGTACATCATGTTCTTTTTATAATTACTCAGGAAAAGATGGATTCCAAAGAGGAAGAAGTTGTGGAGGAGGGGGGTCTGTAAAATATATTTCCTCTGTGAACAGTTATTTGCAGTTGTTTTTTGTTTTAGGAACAGCAGTTGGATGAAAGAGATGCTCGGCGCTTCCAACTTAAAATAGCTGAACTAAGTGCAATCATCAGGAAACTGGAAGATCGGAACGCATTATTATCAGAGGAACGGAATGAACTTGTAAGAAAACATGTACTATTTCATGTAGTAGCTTCTCACCAGAGTATGCAATAGAGATACAGGTTATTGTAGTTGTGCTCAGAACTACAACCAGGTGACTTTTTCACTGGATGGTAAGCCCTCCACAACTTGTACCTTCCAGATGTTTTGCACTGCAACTACCGTTCATCTTTGACCACCAGCCAAGCTATGATTGTAGAAGTAGTGTTGAGGTGACAATGAGGAAGAAAGGAAATCAGTGTGTTTTCTGCCACAAGCCCCATATTGTAGCATTTGGGGAAAGGGGTAGTGGGAACTAAAAAGTAATCATTTTGTGTTTTTGAGAAGATAGACATTGGTTTTTTTAAAAAAATTGCAACTAAACACAATTAATTTCTTTTGCCCATTCAGATGATATAACAACATTATGATTGTGACTAATGAGGGATAACTTTATATCTTCTGTGGTGAAATTGCAATTTTAGTTACTTTTATAGTTTCAGGGGTTGGAACTCACTATGATGGGGGAAGGAAAATTACATAGTTGAGGGGTGGGAAACCACCAGGAATTGGTGGGCTTCATTGAGCATCCATGGGATCTTGGAAGGCTGCAGCCTCCCATTGCCCCCATTTTTTTTTAAAAAAACTTTAAAATGTTGATGGGGTGAGGCTCTACACAATCTCACTATGTCTGAAGCCCAGGAGAGGCTCTTCTACACCCAGGACAAGGCTTTTTATTTGACTAGAAGTTGGCAGTAATTCAACTTTTGATATTTGAGAATTGTTAGGGGCATCAAAACAGCCTTAGGAGACTGCATGCAGTCCATGGGCCTCATGTTTCCCACCATTCATTTTCCCAACAATCATGGACTGTGTTGCTTCCTTGTACTCCATTGTGGGTGTTGAGGTGACAGTGAAGAAGATAAGAAGAGTGTGTTCTCTATAACAAGCCAACAGATTATGAGATGGAGGTTCAATAAGTAAAAAGTAATCATTTTGTAACTTTGGGGTAAGGCAAGAGCAGACAAAGTATGCCTGGTGAGCTGCCTGTGGACTCCAAAGGGGGTCTTGGGTCAAAGAATTTGATATTTTCATTGCGACAGAATGCTTTTCTGGAGATTGGGGGGCATTTTCACAACATTTGGCTTCTCCATTTTAGACCCAGAAAAAGTTTTTTTTAAAAAAAAAAAAGCAGAAAGTGAACATGAATTGACTTCCCAGTCATTACTC
>JAIPUX010001880.1:34830427-34853758 GCA_020142125.1 Phrynosoma platyrhinos | reverse complement strand
GAAAGAAAGAAAGAAAGAAAGAAAGAAAGAAAGAAAGAAAGAGGCAGATGATCCAAGGAGAGGGCTTCTGGCCAGGGAGAGGGCACCCAGCCATGGAGACCCACTGGGTGACCTTGGACAAGTCCCACTCTCTCAGCCTCAGGGGATGGCCAAGGGAAACCAAACCTTTTTGCAAGAAACTTCCTAAGAAACATCCCAACAAAGAATGCCACTGGCGCCACCAGCAAACGGGTGCCACAAGCAGGGCTTCTGCAGCACAGAAAGAAGCCCCACGCTGCTGACGCATCCCTCCTCCTCATTTGTAGATGCCCCCAGAGGACGAAGAGGACAAGGAGGAGGAAGAAGGAGAAGAAGAAGGAGGAGAGGAAGATGGGCTATAGTTCCTCACCAGCCACATCGCGAGGGTCCTCTGAGAGGGATGAAGAAAAAGAAGAGGAGGAGGAGGAGGAAGAGGAGGTGACGCCCACATCCCCCTACTTTCTCCTCCTCCTCTTCCTCCCTCTCATCCTCCTGGGCTCCTTTAGCCCTTCCATTCCCCAGCAGGATCCTCACAGAGGAGAAGGAGGAGGAGGAAGGAGTGGGCTGTCCTTCTTGCATGGGGGGACCTGGGGTGCAGGAGCAAGAGCAACCCATCGCCTCCTCCTCCTCCTCCTCCTGCTCTTCCTTGGCATTCAGGACCAGAGGAGGAGGAGGAAGAGGAGGAGGAGGAGAAGAAAGTAGGGGGCTGTGGGCATCACCACCTCCTCTTCCTCCTCCTCCTCCTCCTCTTCTTTTTCTTCTTCTTCTTCATCCCTCCACTCAGAGGACCCCCGCGATGCGGCTGACAAGGAACTATAGTCTATCTCCTTGTCCTTCTTCCTCTTCCTCCTCCTATCCTCGGGGGGCATCTGCAAGCAAGAAGGAGGGATGGCGTCGGCAGTGTGGGACTTCTTTCTGTGCTGCAGAGGCCCTGCTCATGGCACCCATTTGCCAGTGCCTTGCTTTTCTTTGTTGGGAAGTTTCTTGGGAAGTTTCTTGCAAAAAAGGTTGGTTTGCCCTGGCCATCCTCTGAGGCTGAGAGAGTGGGTCTCCATGGCTGGGAGTCGGACCCTGGTTCTCCTCCTCTTCCTCCTCCTCCTCCACCCGGCGTATAAGACAACCCCCAACTTTAACCCAGATTTTCCTGGGTTAAAAAGTCATTTTATAAGTTGGAAAAACGATAAATTGCATGTGGAAATAAAGTAGCTCAAGTCTTTAGTATAAGGGAAGGACAGACTCAAAAGATCTATAGTGTCTCTAATCCTGTATTTCACAAAACCTAAGTAAATACAGTGTAAAGCGACATCACAGATTGATTTTTAAGTTTCTACACTTGCTGCACCCTGAGTGAGTTGTTGCTGGAATGTATCTTGGCATCGACTCCTGACAAATGTTTACAAGATCTTTCATATACAGTCCAAATATCTTATTAATTTGTGCTCTTCCTTGATGTAATTTACTGAGGTGTGCTTAAGCAAGCTGAATTTCATGATTTACTTCTAGATGTCTGACTTTATTTGGGTCATATATTGTGAGCACAGCTCAATATTTAATCTCAGTCATCTAGATTTGAGGTTCCAATCTGCCAAACTACCCATCGTTTGTTGATTTTGGCAAATTTATTGCTTGCAACGATACTCTTATGCTTCACTATCTTTCATTCAGACTTTGGGTATTTCCTGTTGTTTTTTGTGCTTCTGAACTCATATGTGTGTGTAGTGGGCTTTGGACCTATAATTAATTTATAATTAATGTTGCTCCAAAAGGGGGCACAAACCCTCTTAGAAATAGTGCAGTTTACTGTGGCACTGCTGAAGAGACAAACTTTCTGCTGTTGAGAAGACATTGTTCTTTCGTGTTGTGAAAACTACTCAACTAAGTCAAGAAAGAGAAGTCCAGATATGCTCCCAGTTCTCTTCTGTGTAGAAATATTCCTATCAGCTTCTTCTCTAATATCAATATTTTGATTTTCCAAGGACATGAAGTGGATTGAAGAAAAACAGGCATTATATAGAAGAAATCAAGAGCTAGTAGAAAAGGTATATATATATATATATTTCCATTTCCATAAAAAGCTTAACAATAAGTAGGTGTGGTCAAGGATTTGATAGGGGGAAATCCTTTGGTTTTTTTTTAAACTAGTCCACATCCTCTCTATTAAATGTTCTTTTTAAATTCAAGTATAGTGTAGAAATGTTTTTAAAATGTTTTCTACTCTATACTTGAATTTAAAAAGAACATTTAATGGAGAAGATACTCATTAGTTTTTGAAAATCAAATATGTTTTTCCCCTATCAAGTATGTAATAGACCTATGGAACAATCTGCCACCAAAAACAGAGGTAATACAGTTTCTAAATGAGCACAATGATATGTGGGACAACTTTATAGTTTGGACCATTTCAGTTCTGAACGCTAAGGGAATTAAAATGCTAAACATTCAGTTTTAACTATTTCTGTTGTAGCAACAATAGCTTTAAGACTGCTTTGTATATTTTATTACAAAAAACTTGCAGCAGTCTTATAAAGCAGATCACCCTTATTACCCCCATATTGCAGATATGTTAAAAAAAGCTGAATTGAGGTAGCTTCCTAAGTGTTCATTCAGTATTCATAGAGTTATCTTTGCAAGACCTGAACCCAGGGTTTCTGAACTCATATTCCCAGCTGCTGCATTTAAAAATACTGTCTCATCAAAAATGAAAGTTTTGAGATGTTATCTTGTACAAAATTGCAAAAGACATGAATCCTTTCCTTTTCTAGATAAAACAAATGGAGGCAGAAGAGGCTCGATTAAAACATGATGTTCAGGATGCTAAAGATCAAAATGAACTCTTGGAATTTAGAATACTAGAACTTGAAGTAAGTATGGGCCAAAGGTTTTCACATTCACTTTTGTTCCCTTACCAAGTTTCTTGTGATACAGGTACTTTTACTTGTGCACAGAGCATGATACAGCAATATAACTATGGTGACTTCGGTAGGAAGCAGGAATGGCATCTCTTTGCAGCTTATTTCTTGCAGTCACACTTAGACAACTTGGTCCTAGATACTGAGGGGCTCAACAGATGGGAGCATGAGATCGGGGCCATGGCAACTGCACACCATGGCCCTGATCCAGCACTTTGCCACTCTAAAAAGAGCTGGCAAATGCTGATCCTTTTTAGAGTGGTAAAAAGCTGCTCTTGCCGCCACCACAGCTTTTCAGTGCTCCTTTGGCGCAGCATGTATGAACACGCTGCACCAAGGGAGCACCCTGACACTGTCCAGTGTCTGTTTAGGTGGTTGGCATGAGGACAATGTGGGGATGGAGTCGGGGCGCCCCCAAGCCAGCCCTTGTGGCCAGTGTTGATTTGCACATGTCATTAAACAAATTTGATGTGCACAATCTAGAACAAGCTTTAGTGAAAGTCAGGATTGTATAGTCTTCTTTCCTACTCCTTTATGTGTCAAGAATAGTTTGAAAGCACTCATTTCCAGTTTTAGTTCACTGTGGCATTGTTGTGTCATCTGGACCAAAATACTGTGGTTAACATTAACTACTCTTTTGGTCAAATTCAGCCCAACTTCAAAGTGTGATCTCTGAAGCTGGTTTTTCAACCTAACTATAAGGAATGCTAAGCACACTTCCTTATCAGAATCACAGAGGTTTAACTAAATATGCTTAGTTGTATGAGTATCCCTGGGATTTACTAAATATGAAAGATAAAATGTCTGGGGATAGAAAAAGTAGAGGGTGTATAAGCCTAAGGCTTGCTTGGATTTATTCTAGTTTATCCATGTTGAAGTAAACTTACTCAATTTGAGGTGAGAACATATCCAGTACATGTGCGGCTTTTTGCTGACGTGGCTATAAATACATATCATATACTGTATGTACACACACACACACACACACACACACACACACACACACACTGTACAGATCCTCATAGTTTCATGCGAAAAGCTTTGAAGATAATATGTAAATGACAAATGTCTTCTTAGTGTTAGCTTTATCTTCCCCATCTTGACCTTCTCTGCACCCTTTGCTACATTTGCTGATGTTCCTGATGTAGAATTTGTGGATCTCTATACACCATTATCATGAATGCTGTTTTGAATCTGCTGACCATGCCAGCCCAACACCCCCTGGAAGTGACATCATGCTACTGCAGGGGAGATTTCCCCCAAACTTGACCAATCTTTAGTTTAGTAACTTACAGAACACTAAAGTAAAAATTAAAAAAAATATATTTTGCAGTACCTTGTGTCTTGAAAAGTTAGTGTTCCAGTCTTCAAAACTTGGATAAAAAATAATGATAATATATTTATTCTGGACATGTATGCAGGCAAAGGAAAAAAGATAAGATCAGGGACATGGGCTTGTAACTTGAAAAGCACAGTAATGAAAAATAGATGCCTTGTTAGCTCAAGTACACACAAAACAATTGCCTGCACAGAAAGTGCTAGGAAGAATATATTCATCTTCTGCTCCAGTCAAATATAAGTGAAATATAATTTTGGAAAAGTTTAGATGTGGGAGGGGTTTTCCAGTACTTTGCTTTGCATGCAGAATCTATCTGGCTTAATCTCAGGAGCTTCTTTAGGTAGCATGTGTTGGGAAAAAGCTTACTTGAGACCTTCTGTCAACCAGAGCACACTGTGCCAGATTAGGTGAACAAATAATCTGATGTGGTATAAAACAGCTTCCGATAGCTTGAATATATGTTACATATATAGTATTGAGGTTCTTTCTGTCACCCAGTGTGCACAATACTGAATGATCAGTGAGGGCACAGATAACTAAAATTATCAACAACTGATGTCTTATGTATGTAATTTACTCATTGTTTGTGTTTCAAATAGATATTCCTGAAATCTTATTAGTTACATCAGTGATTAATATTTTCTACATCATTGATTTGATTATAGGAAAGAGAAAGAAGATCTCCAGCTATCAATTTTCATCACATTCCTTTTACTGAGGGGAAAAGTCCTCTACAGGTGTACTGTGAGGCAGAAGGTGTAACAGTAAGTAATTCAAGGTGGTTTTTGAAAAGTTCCTTCATTTAAACATGATATCATATCTTATTTTTCTGATGTTCTGTTCCCAATATACTTCTCTCTTGCTAGGATATACTAGTAGCAGAGTTGATGAAGAAACTGGACATTTTAGGGGATAACGCCGTAAGTGTATGTTCCTTTAATAAATTGTCCATGTTTCTGTTAATACGTTTTGTCCTTTTGTCCAGATGGCATTATTAAACTCTCCCTAGCATATATAAAACTGTCTGCTTCTCTTTGTAGATTTATGTTACATTTTGACTGGGGAAGGTGATGGCTACAGGCCAATATTTGCATGTTATTACTAAATATACCAGTAAGATCATTAACTCTCTTAATGCTGTGGTAATGCTATTTTATTTTATATTCCTTTTCTAAAAAATAAACACAGGCACATTCATATTTTTGTTTTTAACGCTTGCCTGTTCTTTGCTACTTGCTTCTTTTGAAAAAGTCTTAATTATTCTGAGAATGTAACATTAGAAAAAAAAAGATTTGTGGCAGAGGGATATATAAAGTGAGCCACCTATACTGATTTTGTGGAACTTCAAAAATCATACAAAATCATTTATAAAAATTCTTATATTCTGAGTTGAAATATTATTTAACATATTAGTAAATTTTGCTGAACTAGTTTGTGGACTATTTGGTCATGATCCAGTCAAAGTTTTAAAGAGCACTTAGGCACATGAGTAAATTGCTCCTATTGAAGTGAATGAGATAGAAAAGTGCTTATACCAGACTGGATTCTGTCCTTTGTTTTATGCAATCTATTGGTCAATTAAGAAAAAAATCAATTAATATGACATATTAAGGGTTTGTTTTTTTTTCATGTTCAGTCAACCCACACTCTTAGTAGAAATATCACTTAGGTAATATGGATACCCTCATTGTAATTGTCAGTGTGGGTGGGTGTGAATCCACTCCAGGTTTTAATGCTGAATCCTACATCTAAAACAGGTTCAGAAAGTTGGCTAGCTTCTTTAAAGCTAGCCCAAACTGGGTCCTTACATGGAATTACCAGCTGATTAATTAGCTTCAGTTTCAGCTTTGCTTTGGACAGCTCCTCAGACAAGTCTGAGATTTGTCAGTTCACCAGAATAAATAACATATGCCACCAAAGCTGTATGAAGTTGAAAATATCATCCCACTTTATCAGTACCCAACTGGCAACCAACAGCATCTACATGAACTGGATTGGAAGGCAGACTTTCCCTTTGAACCTTAACTTGCACATACACACCCAAACTATACAAAAATTACATATATGAATCTTGTTGTGACATCCATACATGTCCACTGAACCCAAATAGCATGTATGTTACGTGGAACTACATGGAATTACCATGAATATCTTCCAGTCTTGTTTCTCTAAAGCCTTCAGATCAGTTGCTAAAGACATCATAATGCAATTTCATCCATAGACTCAGAAGCACTGGGTAAGTCTTCAGTTCTTCAAGTCATAAAGTCAGAGGTATGAGCTCTGGCCATGAGTATGCATCCTCTGTTTCCTAAGGCAAAATGGTTAACCGATTGGTGTCTTAATAAGTATAATATAGACAAGCAATGGATTTCAGTAACATTGGATGAAAATATTTATGGAGACTTTTTTTTGCTGACAGTTCATTGTGTTCGTATTTTATATACAATAATTTACAGCAACAAATGCACATGTACCTAAGCACTAGATTGGAGTGATCACTTATTTTAAAAGAATTTCATATTAACTAGAGTTAGTATGGTTGCAAGAAAATACTAGTTTGGCTTTGTAACTTTAGATTTAGAAGATACCAGAGCAGCCCCAGAAGCTGAAAGCAAGTGAAAAGACCTGTGCACTGATAATAATTTTATTCTGCTCTTGCTGCAGAACTTAACAAATGAAGAGCAAGTAGTTATCATACAAGCAAGAACGGTTTTGACTTTGGCAGAAAAGGTAATTACACTTTTTTCTGTCCCTCTGAGAGTCATTCAGAAGCTATTTTCACTGGTTTAACTAGTTTTGCTGGTTCACAACCATAACAGTCACATATAGTATAGCAGATTAGACACTATTTTATCTTTGCCTTCCTCCTCAATGCAGCATTCAAAAATGATTCTACAAAGGGGCCTTTTCACAATATACAGTTAGAGTGCTGTGATTCCCATTTTAACTGCTATGGTTCCTTCCTATGGAATCCTGGGATTGGCAGTTTAGGGAAGGGTATTTAGCATTCTCAGCCAGAGCTGTCTAATGCATCACCAAACTACAAAGCCCAGTTAAAGTGGAATCATAGTAGGAGTATAATTGTGTAGTGTGAAATGGGGCCTGGCCTACACATTATTTTTCTCATGTAAATAATAACTGAAATTACCTCCATGTGTAGTTTTCTCAACACCTTCACCATAGTGTAGATTATACATTTTGCTTCAAGTGCAATATGTCTGTGTCAGGACTGCAATGTGAAATAGATGTGCAATGTGCAGAATGATGGCAGTGGTGCAGGGATGATGCCCAAACAGAGGACATTTAAAATATAATTGCTGTGATCATGGCATCATATCTACTAGCTCAAAGAACACAGTGTAAATTGCTTAGGCCAGAATCGTGTTGGTGATATACACACATGTAACATGAGATTCTACATACGTATGCCACTCTTTGGGCATTGTAAAAGGAGAAATCCATTATCTCCTTGTGCAACATTCACTAATACCACTTTGGCAGCTTTCAAGAATTGGAATGCCCCAACCATTTACTGGCTAGAGGGAAGGTGGGGGTGTCCATGCAATGCCTGGCCCCACTCCAGTTCATCAGTCAGGAGAATAGAACTATTCTCACCCTCTTGCATCTTCAGTGAATCTTCAGAGTTGCAAGAAAGCAACCTTGGCTGTCTTCCCCAGCTTCAACTGCAAACCTTGAGGTTCCCTGAACATGTTGATACACCTCTCATTTCTCAGTAGCCTTCTTTTTCTGTGGAGATGGCATATAATGACAGCTGAGTTTATTGTTAGTATATCTGATGATATATACATTATGTGCAGCTCCCTTGTGCATGTGCAGAATCCAACCCAAAGCTCAGAGTGTCCTTTCTAGATCAAGGCAATGGAGTGACATGATAATAGGAATCATAATCAGAGCTTGGAATGAGAAGCCAATGGCTATGCTGACTGGGAGATTCTTGGGCTCTAATAAAAAAAGTAACTCTTCTAAGCTCTGGTCATCACTGCCAGTTTTAGATAACTGTTTTTCTGTTTGTTTCTGGCTTATAAACTAGAAAGGACACTCTGAGCTTTGGGTTGGATTCTGCACATGCACAAGGGAGCTTTTGCTTTATTTGTCACTGAAGGGGTCAAATGTATAGTATGAGACTTAGGAACTTATCGCACACCTGAAAGAGACGTCTTACCTCTGCCAGGTTCAGTCCTTGATCTGAGATACACCTGGATGTTATCACACATAATTTGCCGCCAATTCTGCCATGATGCCACTGGCTGCATCCAGCCCTGATCCAAAAAAGTGCCAGCTGAGCATGGCTTTGACTTAGGTTAGATGCGGCTGGCGGCATCACAGCAGAATCAGTATCGAATTATGTGTGATAACCTCCAGGTGTATCCCGGATTGAACCTGGAAGAGGTGTGATAAGCTCCTTAAGATAATAGCTGGATGGTTAATAGCTAGGCTGCTCCTTTTGTCAAACCTATTTATCTGACGTGGAACTTGATCTTCTATTATCTCTGTGCAGTGGCTGCAGCAGATAGAAGTAACAGAATCAGCATTGCAACAAAAGATGATAGACCTGGAAAATGAAAAGGTAATCTAGAAATTCATCATACTGTTAAACCACATTTAATTTTGAATAATAATTAGCTTTACATGGTGCTTATTCAGACTACCAAATTCTCCTTTTATCTTAGGAACTGTTTAGTAAACAAAAGGGATATCTAGATGATGAACTTGATTACAGGAAGCAGTCTTTAGATCAAGCACATAAGGTAGGTCAAAGAAGTTTTGAAAGAAAAATAGTTTTGTTTCAATTTCATAAATATTCATCCTGATCCGCCCCATTGACTTTTGAAAAGAGATCTTGCTAGACTCTTACTGTTAATCCAAATCCAAATTAAATTTTAAAAAATAGACTTTGAGTCTTTAGAAATACAGCCTGTTTGCCAATTTTAGGAACAATGAAAGCTAAAATTTAAAAACTGAGAATATACCATTACCATTTCAAGCTGTATCTGTAAACAACAGAGGTTTATTGCTGATTGTTTCTGGTCAGAGGAAACAACAAATACTGGTAGTCCTTCCATACTGCAGTGAATGACATTCAAATGACATTCAAAATCAGAGGACTGACACAACAACAGGGAATAGTGTTAGTTCCTTTTCTGTCCATTTCTAGATCCAAGCTTAGAGATGATATTAAATATATCACCAGTTTGTGTGTATGTGTTTCATTTTAAATAGGAGTTGTGCTTTGGAAAAGACCACTAAGTACAAGTTTTAACCCATGCATCCTTGAGTATATTCCCAAGCTATTATGTTTCCCCCTCCAAGAGTTATTGCAGCAAATGGTGCCTTGTTACAAGTGAGTGTGTTTTAGTGGAGGGAGAGAGAGATTTCCAGGAGGAGAATAGTGTCAGGAAGGAGTTACAGTCTCCCCTAGAGCCATGGCTCTTTCAGGATACAGGGATTGTATCAGGAAATTGGCAAGTAGAAGTTTATCTCTGCAAGCCTAATAAGTTATGGTTTATTGTCTTATCTGAGGGACAAAACATTGCAGAGTAACCCTATATATATGCTCATTCACTATAATTCAGTTTATCAGTCATTCACAGTTCACAGTTATGTTCTCTTCCACACATAATCATATATCAGGGATTATGAAATGGTGCATGAAATGAAAGGTCCTGCAGACTTTTACTAATGCACACAGAATGGATTGCTATATTATCACAACTAGAAAGATTCTGCATAGCCTGTCCAGTATTATTCTCAGAAACTCAACAAAAATATGAAAATCTTTTCACATCAAACAGTCCTTCTCCCAGTTTTAAAGATTAGAGAAAGATGCTTTTTTTCCAGAAATTGCAGTGTTTTTAATTTCTCATGAATCAAAGCTCCTCTTGCTATTGGTGTACAATTCCATGAAAAGATCTAGTGGTGAATGTGAGCACTCAGAAAGAAACAATGGTCCTTCCACACTACAGTGGCTCAAACTATATCATTGTGGGGGGGTTGGGATTAGATACGGAGTGGAGGAAGCAATGAAGTAATAAACAGACGAAAGAAGAATTATGAGATAGAGGCAAAAATCACTGCCCTCTAAATATAATTGATTTCCCCTGGCTACACATGTTAGCAGAGGTGTTAGGAAAGAATCTCACCTGTAAGATGGTTTTCTCTCATGTTCAGAGATAACACTTTGACTCCTCTCCCCAAATATTTCCCCCTACTTCCACTGCTATCTAGCAATTATTATACAGGTTGAGTCTCCCTTATCCAGAATTCTGAAATCCAAAATACTCCAAAAACAAAAAAAAAATATTTCATGAGCGGCTGAGATAGTGATAGCTTTTGCTTTCTGATGGTTCAATGTCCACAAAATTTTGTTTCATACACAAAATTATTTTAAAATATTACATAAAAATATTACATAAAGTTGCTTTCAGGTTATGTGTATAAGGTCTATATTAAACATAAATAATTTTGTGTTTAGACTTGGGTTCCATCTCTAAGATCTTTCATTGTGTACGTATCAGCAAATACAGGAATTCCAAAATAAAATTTGAAAACACTTGTGATCTTATGCATTTCAAATAAGACTCATCCTGTAGAGTAATTATGTTAAAAGTGTGATGAACAACAGAGCTTGGGAAAGTGGCCTCCCCCCCCACCCGAGAAATTCCAAGAATTTCAAGCTCTCACAAGGAGACATTTGAGATTTGTAGCCCAAAAAATGAAAGAAAAGAACATTCCCAAAACAGACATTACAAAAGGATTACAAACATTCTGATGAAAATGTTTTTGGGCATGCCATCCTCTGGTAAGAGTTCTGGGGAAATGATGGTAGAACTGCTGAGTCTATGGAAAAGTTCCAGAGTAGATTTCTTAAATCCATTCTAGCAGTCCCCAAGGGGACCCCAATTTGAGAACAGATTTCTTAAATCAGTTTTAGCAGTCCCTAAGGCAACTCTAGTGGCTCTGGTATGGGCAAACATTGGCTGGCCCTCTGTTACTGCATGAATTCATTCTGATTGTTGAGGTTACAGAGAAGGTTCATGACACTACTGGTCCAGCATATAGCAAACACTCATAGAAAAAAAATACTAATGAACATTTATACCCAAAGGGTATAAATAACTTTATTCTTTTTCTGTTTAGCACATCCTGGAACTGGAAGCCATGCTTTATGATGCCCTTCAGCAGGAAGCAGGAGCCAAAATGTCAGAAATACTTTCAGAAGAAGAGAGGGAGAAGTTGAAGAATGCTGTGGACCAATGGAAGCGGCAAGTTATGAGTGAACTTCGAGAAAGGGATTCCCAGATTCTCCGGGAACGAATGGAACTGATTCAACATGCACAACAGGTAGCCTTGGAAATGAGGTTATGACAGTGTGTGAGTCAATTTCAAGCCTGCAGAAGATGAACAAGTCTTCATTTTATCCATGTTTCTTCCATACTGTTCTTCTAAAGCAAGATATGATAACTGAGGAAACAACTGTGTCAGGAGCAAAAGACACCAGCAAAAAACCTTAGGTGCTCCTTTAACAGAGATAGAATTATAGCCATTCTGCCACCATATATAGATTCTAAAAATAGATGTGGGAGGAATTGCTAATCTTTGAGGAATAAAAATTACAAACTACACAGGTCTCCTGCCAGAGTTGTAGCTTATCTTAAAAGAAATTCCTACCTCTTTTCTAAAAAAGTTAGTGTATTTATTTATTTAGAGCCAGTGTAGAGTAGTGGTTTGAGCATTGGACTATGACTCTGGAGACCAGGGTTCAATTTCCCACTTGGCCATAGAAACCCACTGGGTGACCTTAAGCAAGTCACACACTTTCAGCCCCAGAAAAGCTTGCAATAGGGTCACCATAACTCAGAAAGGACTTGAAGGCTCACAACAGCACCAGTTTATTTATTTAAAGTATTTCTATATCTCCTCCCAGCCCACAAAGGCTCCCAAGGCAATGAATAAATAAAAGCAATAAGACAGTAGGTAAAGGTAAAGATACTCTGCATTGACAAAATTGTCAAATCATGTCCAACCGTAGGGGGTGGTGCTCATCTTCGTTACTAAGCCGAAGAGCCAGTATTGTCAGAAACTACTCTGTAATCATGTGGCCAGCATGATTGTACAGAATGCTGTTTACCTTCCCACTGAGAAGTGGTACCTGTTTAACTACTTGCATTTGCATGCTTTTGAGCTGTTAGGTTGGCAGAAGCTGGGACTAGTGACAGGAGCTCACCCCATCATGCAGCACTCAGGCCTCAAACTGCCAACCTGCCAATCTTGCAATCAACAGAGTCAGCGTCTTAACCACTTGACCACCGCATACCTATTGTAAAACAGTACAAAGATTTAAAAGACACATTAAAATGGCCTTTAAAATCTTTTTATAACAACAATCCTAAAATATAATTCTGAAACAATTAAAACAGAACAGTTTCAAACATTAGCATCAATCTAGAACAGTACTGATTTAGCTGCCTACTGAGAGATCAAGCTAAATGGAACCAGCCTAACTTTCTTCAACATGGAGTTCCATAATCATACATAAAAAGCCCTGTTACATGCACATACCAATCCAGCCTTCCAAGTTATTGCAACACAACAGGGCCTCTGATTTTGGACAAGCTCCTGGGAAACAGGCAGCCTTTCAGATATCCTGAGTTGGGAAGTTATGTTGCCCATAAAACAAAATCCAAAACTGAAAGTACATATTATGGTGATATGGAGAAGGCACATCATTAGTTACTCTAGCTTTCAAAGTCCACTGCTCCTTTATCATGCAAGATGATAAAAATTCATACAGGGGAAGAAAAACATCTCAGAGCTATAGCTGTGGCTAAAATCTAGACACTTGAAATTTGCTAGGCATAGGGGCATACGAATTATTTGATTTTTAAAATGCATTACTTAATTTTAGTTACCTGAAATGTGCTTGAAACCTACAATACTATTCAGGCTTATCCTTCATCATAATTTTTACAGTTTTAAGCTGTGGTGAGCATGGTGTAGGATAGTGTTACAGGATTTCTATCTTGCCTTTGCTGTGCACAAATACAGAGTGTGCATGTTATTCCTTCAGAGGGCTGTAGGGGGCACATAATAGCACAGCATGGGACACAGTTTGTACAACTCTGACATGTATGTAATTTTACTTGAAGGCCCCTATATCAAATTAATATTACTTTAATTAAATTACATATCTGCCCCAGGCAAAGCAAGCATTTTGTGTGTGTGATATTACTTAGTGTAACAAGAAAGCAAATAAGTAGCATTGTCACATTCCTCTATCTTGAAATGTTTGTCCAAAATTTATACCTTTGACAGTAGCAGTCTTATATTGTGTAGTTCAGCTGTAATTTTATCTTTAAGGAAAAGAACATACTACCATTCCAAGAACTGAATAGAAGAACTGAACAATTCCCAGGAGAAATGGTTACCACCTAAAATCAATTCTATGTAGTCGAGGCTTTACATGAATGCAAGACCTTTTAAATTGATATCTCCTCCCACTCCAGATTCACATGACAGTGTGATATATATCCATGCCAAGGCTGTTGGATCCCAGAGGCTTCCTAAAGGTTTTTTTCACTTTGGGGTAAAGGGTTTGCCACATGTTCATTCCACTATTAAAGAAAGTCATGTGAATCTGATTGGAAGTTCTCAAGGTACTGTGAGCAGAATTAGAAATATCTGATAGATTTGCACCATAGCTCAATCCTTTTCTGATATTTTCAAACAAATCTTTTGAGTATAATCTCCCCTCTCCCTCCAATGTAGCACTCATGCTGAATTTTAATTTTCACAGAGAATTAAGGAGCTAGAAGAAAGAATTGAAGCTCAAAAGAGACAAATAAAGGAGTTAGAAGAAAAGGTATGACAATAAAACTGAAGAAACTGAATGATTACAAGGCATGCTCAAGAAAGGAATGTTACAAAGGAGAGACTGTGGGTTTGGGACAGCATCATTTAAAGCAGGACTCTCCTAATGGCCTGGTTGGACAACAGAAATGCTTTGGTTGTGATATGGTAGGTTGCAGTCAGAATAATTCATGGTGTTATTAAGCACATATATTTTGAAGCTAGAGAGAAGGTTACTTTAAACTAACCTGGGGCTATTTCCTCTTGGTTGGTTCCTATTAGAATAAATTCATAAAACCAATTGTTAAATAGTGAGCCAGCTCCTATGTAAATCCATCTAATCTGATTAGGATTACCAGTAAGAATCAGGGCTTGGTTTTCTAAAATCAAAAATATCCTGTAATTTATTTCACTCTAATACATAAATGTTCTTGAGTTGAAAACCCATTTAAAAAGAGAGAAAAGGTCTCCAAGATCTGTGCTATCCTCCAAACAGCTATTTTGTAGTTCATCACTTTACCTCAACTACCTTTAAAAACTGCAACAGCTGTCCCACAAAACAAGGACAGATGGTCCAGTGTTCAGCATTCCCTTTTTTGCTATCTTAGGGAGATAGATATCAGTGCAAAACTGGAAACATTTGTGCTTTAGGCTCCCCAGAGAAAGAGAACAACCTGGACAGAATAACAAATTTATCTTGGTTTTTAGGCCAGCATTCTTCAACCTAGTACCCTCCAGTTGTGTTTGATTGGTTCCCATAGTGCTCAGCCAACACAACCATTCCTATGCTTCCTGAGGATGATGGGAATTGTATTCCAACACATCTGGAAGGAACCAGGTTGGGCAAAACTGCTTTATTGTACAGAAATGTAGTTTTCTTGATCTTCTTGCCTGGGACATAGTTAGCTCCATAGCCCATACCAAAAATGGCCCAGTCTGATTTGTCCACTGAATCAATTAGAGGTTTTCTTCACTGATTCATTTAAAGCAATGGTTGCTAAACTTTGATAATCCGAGTGTTTTAGACTTCATTTCCCAAAATTCCTACCTGTTGTCCAAGCTGGATTGGCCAAGCTCCTTCCTTTGACCCACCAACCACCAAAGGAGAGAGGCAGATTTCTGTCTTAGCAGCTGTCAGTGCCTTTAAGGGAACAACAACAACAACATGGCAAGTTCAGTGCGGCATTCTGTGAGTGGACTAGAATCCACTTCCTCAAACGCAGTATTAATAAACATTGCAAAAAGCACATTTACTTTCTCCCTTATATTTGTAGGATAGTTCTGCTCTTCAGACAGTGGTCCATGAAGCAATATTTCATGCCTCCTAAGAGTGCATACCCTCCAACTGTCCTGATTTGGCAGGGACAGTTCTGATTAATCCAGTGTCATCCCATTTTTCAGGTGCTTTTAAAATGTCCTAATTTCTCTTTCCTCTTCCCACTTTCTTCTTTTGTCCTTGGCTTGCTTCCACTTCAGCAAACTTGAGTTCAAAATGCAAAAGAAGTTTGCAGTAGGGAGAGAGAGGAGGGGACAGGGACTTGCTCTTCCCAGTAGGCTTGTCTGTGACCTCCTCTAGCTTTTTCCTCATTAATAACTAGCCACCTTGATCACACTTTGATGTTGCATGGTCAAAAATTCCTGATTCTCATCTGTGAAATATTGGAAGGTATGAAAGTGTTATAATAGGAGTGGGCAACTATGGAAGGCAAGGGAACACACAAGCTCCCCAGAAGAACTTGGAAGGCCACAGATCCACCCCAACCCCTGGCTAAAAAGGAATCATAGAATCATAGAATCATAGAGTTGGAAGAGACCACACGGGCCATCCAGTCCAACCCCCTGCCATGCAGGAACTCCCAATCAAAGCATCCCTGACAGATGGCCATCCAGGAAAGAAGGAAGGAAATAAAAACAGGCACGTGAATACCTCCTGATGCCCTGTAGGTATATTTTAGTCATGTTTTTATGCCCAGGATAGACCTTACTGAACAATACTTTATTTTTGAAAAAGGACCTATCCTCTGCCTAAATTGGTGCAGAGAAGACAAAAATATGGAGAAAATTTCCTATAGAGGGCATTTGAGGACAAAAGAATTAACTACTGAGGGCTCTGGAGCCACACAAATGACTCTGGGGGATGCAGGCAGCCTGTGGGCCACCCCCTTTTTACATAATAACAAAAACACTGGTATATCATAAATCCAGAAATCAGCAAGAGACAAATGTAACCTTCTAATATGAAACATCAGTCCCTTAGATCTTTAACACATTTGTGCAGAGCCATTAGGGGGTAGACACTCACATCTGTTTAGCAGACCACGACCTTCCTTCACCTTGCCTTCTACATACAAATTCCATCTGGCCATCTCCTAGAAGAGCTTCTAACCACAGGATACTTTTGAAATTCAGAACAGTACCAAAAGAGGCTTGCCAGTTTGGCATTGGTGTATGACCCATAAAATTTCTTTTATTAGACAATGGTACAGCATGCATAGAACATAACAGTACATTTCATTCTACTAGCATTTAATTGAATTTACCGTATATACTCACCTATAAGTTGACTTCATGTATAAGTTGAGGGCAGGTTTTGGGATCAAAATTATGGATTTTGATATGACTCATGTTTAAGTTGATGGTAAAACTTAGAGGCATGTAACAAAGGATCTAAAAGATGAAGCAAAGGAAAACAATGCCAAAAACTTACAAAATCCCAACAGGCATAACTGTTTGTACTCACACTAAAGGCTGGATGGATGAGAGAATAGAGGGGACTTCCAGGACACTTTACACTCTTGCCTTTCACCAGGCAACTCTTTTATATATATAAGAGTTAAAATGCAGTACTTAAATTGATACATGAATAAGTCGACTCAAGTTTTTAGGGTCAATTTTTCACTAACATTTCTAGACTTATACATGAGTATATACAGTAGGCCTCCATTGCCTCCACAACTAAAAGCAAAATAATTCATTGGTTAGTCAATAATATAGGACAGAATGAAAAGATGAAGGATGCAAAACCTGTGGGGAATTGGAGTGAGATTCAATTGTTCCTTTGAGTCAGTCTGACAGGCTAAATGGTCTCCCAAGTTCCTCCTCTCCTTCTGATGCCATTGTGCTCCAGTCCAACATCCCACATTGTGTTTCTCCATGAAGAGGAAGCACATATACAGGTTTTGCACTAAGGCCTCTCAGACTGGTTAGCCTGGGCTGGTGGAACAAATTTGGTCAGAGGATCTCCATCTCTGCTACTTCCATTTAACTGAGTAATTCACATTGTAATTAACAGGCATACTTTTGAGTGTATAGTTCCAGGTTTACACTTTTAAGAATCTGTTGCACTGTCAAGGTGCACCAACTCTTACACTTGTAAAGGAATCAAGTACACAAATGAATGGAATTTCAAGTCACCGTGGTGCTAAGGGAGACTACAGAACCTTATTCATACATATGGGCAAGATGATGAGGTGCAGTAACAGATCTCTGCATTTCAAATGGCGTATCGGTAACAAATACACAAATGGAAGGAAATGGTAGTTGTACTGTTCAGGAGTAACAGGAGGATTCCCCCTTCTCTGATCTTTTCTTGGTTAGGAGAGTAAGCAAAGCAGCAGGGAATCTCTAAGAGGTGAGACTCTGGGGAGGGGCAAAAAGCATTATCCAGACCCTTCATGGCCTGGATTAGGCTCTTGGATTTGAGTTTCCACTCCTACCCATTCTTAAGATTGATTGAACTTGTTACCATTTTATGAGCCTTTTGGATTCACATTGCAACCCACTATCCCACAGGCTAGGTTCCTCTGGGAAAATCTGTCAGTGTTAGAGGGAACAGAGACAGAGCCCAAAGTGGTCAAAACCTGAGCCACCTCATGCTCATACACACTCTTTCTTACACACACTGAATAGGCATGGCATCTATACAAATAAGGTAAATTGGAAAAGTCCTCTGTTGGTGAACCAGCGTGGCATAGTGGTTTGAGTGTTGGACTGGAACTCTTAAAAGACCAGGGTCTGAGAGCCTTATCACATGAGAAGAGAAAGCCACTTTCTCCACACCTCTCTTCATGCTGTCATAGTACTTCTGTCCTCTTCCTGAGGGAGATGGTCATTGAAAGTGTGCCTTTTGTCAAATTGATTTTTCCAGCTTGACAGGAGGCACACTTTTATTACGTTCTTCCTTGACAAAATAATGGAAGTGCTACTATGGCACATGGAAAGGCATGGAGAAAGCCACTACTCTCCTACTCCTTTTCAGCTTTCTTTTCTCATATGCTAAAGCTCTGATTCCCCACTCAGAATGAATAACCAATTGAGTGACACACACCCAGCCTTTGAGGAAGGCAATGGCAAACTATGTATGAATAAATCTTTCTAAGAAATCCCTATTATAGAATTGCCATAAATCTGAGTCAACTTGAAAGAACATAACAACAACACCTCTGTTGGTGCCTATGTTGTCTCTTTTCAGCAGGCTGTCATGCTTTACTCTTGTCTAGACTTGCTGCTGGTTTCTTACTAAGCCTACTATAAATTTCCTTTTTTTGTCTCTTTCCATTTTCTTTTTTCCCTGTTTTTTTCTTTTTTTAGTTTTTATTTTTGTTTCTATTTTTCTCTTTAGCTTTCATTCTTTGGTCATAGTACACCCATCCACATGCAAGAGGTAAGTATCCTGGTTACTCATTGTCTGTTTCTGTTTTGCTTCCTGTCAAACTCAAGTTCTTTCATGGTAGCAGCATAAGGCTTCATGTTCCTTTTTCATGTAAGGAAGGACTTCTCTGGAAGGACTCACAAACTTTTTTATAAGACAAAAAATAGGATGATAACTCTTCTTTCTGACTCAGTCTTCAGTCTGGAAATTTCACCTCATAAAACTCTGTTTAAATACAGTAATCCCTCTGTATCCAATTATTCTTTATCCATGGATTCAACCATAAAAAATATAAATTCCAAAAAGCAAACTTTGATTATGCCATTTTATTATTTACTATTATGCCATTTACTATTATGCTATTTTACTATGCCATTGTATTTAATGGGACTTGAGCATCCACAGATTTTGTTATCTACAAGGGTTCTTGGAACCAAACACCAGTGGTGGGGGAGGACATTGTATGTGACCTATATGTACATGGCCAATGTGTATTAATGTTGCATAATTTTTAACAACAAAACTCTTTCATATGGAGCAACATCAAATTGTCAGCACATGTAATAGCCATTTCTCCCAAGCTTACCTTCTGGATACTTTGCTTACATCACAAAATAGCTCAGTCCATCAGTGTACATATCAGCCCAGCTCTACCACTGTGGTGTTGCCTATTCCATATATCAGAAAGGAGGCATTATAAATAAGGTAATGCTTGGAAAACTTATTTTGAACTTCTGCTTCCTCAGTTTTAGTGGCCATGGTGGCTGGGCAATTTTGGGACTAGTGGACTAAAACTTTTCCAAGATCTGTATATGTAAAGCAGGTCAGATGTGTGAGAGAAAGAGCTCATGTTTCAAGTGCTCCTTTTAAGTAACCATAACTTTTCAAACTATTTTGGTTTTGGTTTTTTTCTTTCAGCCAAGCACCCCTTCTCTAATGGAACAATGGAACAGTAGCTGTCCAAGTTGCAAGGGGGAAAGACATCGGCATTTCAAGAAACTAGATTGCATCTGTATTTTGACATTGAAGCCTATAGATCTAATCTTTTTGACCATTTTTATAATGAAGAAGAATCTATGTGGATTTCTTTTTGAAGTGAAGCCTGATCTTCTGACAAGCATAATACTATAACTTTTTACAAACTAGTCTTACAACAGCCAATGAAGAACACCAAAAAAAAATTAAAAATTACTGGCTTCTCTAAAGAAAGCCTCTTCTTTGCTGCTCAAAACAACTTCAGCTTTACATAAAAAGCAGTAAACTCATTTGGATGAAGTGAGTGTATTCCAGTTCCCTGCTAAGCAGGCAGCAAACTACTTCTGTGAAGAAGTAAACATGTTCTGTTTTGTACTTCTGTCCTTTGTACTGTTTATTCATATTTGCATAAATACTCATCTTGAGAGAAGATACTGAGGGAGTTCCAGGCTAGTCAGTGAATATATGAGTGAATGAATGGATGAATGGAGACATAAAAGGTGTTCCAAAGTATTTTTGGTCATGGAAATGAGTTGCTAAAAGCAGTTAGGTTGGTGGTAAATAATTTTTTATATCTCTTTTTTCCCCACAACATGAGATATATGAAATTGTTTACTAAAAAAAACCCAGATATTAATAATGTGGGCTCATGTGATAATAAAGTTTGGAATACCTTCAAAAGGTTCCAAATTTCATTTTGCTCTGAAATGTCAATGAAGCTTATTTACAGAATTTGTAATTACAAAGCTTAATGCACTTAAATTCCTGGGTATCTTAAGGAAACCAAAGCAAAATGTAGGAAGTGAAAAGGTTTGAATCTATAAGTTCTATAATAGAAAATCATAATGAAGATTTTTTTTTTGTATAAGAGAATAAGAAAGCACAAAAAGCAAATGGAAATGGATCTTTTGGACCGAATGTTTCTAAAAGTGTCATCTATAAATTAAGAAGCTGAGAAACTGAATCTAAGAAACTGAAAGGAAACAGAAATATACATAAAATTTTCAAAAATGGAAGGAAGCTTCCGACTCCAAAAACCAGTTGGACACGACTTTGACTCAGGTCTGACCTGGGCTGTATTTGGTCGGCGGTATCACGGCAGAATCAGCAGTGACTTACATGTGATAACATCTGGATGTATCCTGGAAAAAGACTGAATCCGGAAAAGGTAAGCTGGGTTTTTTGGCAATGCACTAAGGTCCCAAGTCAAGGCCTCATATTAATAGCTGTACGTTTTCAGAGATAATGCAAGTGTATCCAGTACACTTTTAGCTTTGCAAGTACACTCGTCCCTCCACATTCACTTGGGTAAGGGGCACAGGACCCCTGTGAATGTGGAAAAACTGCAAATAACAAAACACTATGTTTTTACCTGAAAGAACACCTCTCTAGGAATCTCTAGGTCCTCCAGTGCAACACTGTGGTCAACATCTGCCAGACATTGACCACAGAATTGTGCTGGAGGAGCTACAAATGCCTAGTGGAGTGTTCTCTCTAGGAATATCTAGGTCCTTCAGTGTAACTTTTGGTTAAAGTTGACCATAGAGTTGCACTGGAGGACCTATATATTCCTAGAGAAAACATATTAATAAAATCAGTGAATAATCAAATCTGCAAAAGTCAAAGCCGCAAATGTGTAGAGTGTATTTGTGAAACTGTTCATACAAATGGTTATATAAGACATGTAGTAGTATAGATTTTTATTCTGTTAGCATTGGGTTGGATTTAGGCCATATTAGTTGATTTTTTCCCATATTTTATTCATTTTATGTATTGACTATTTTCTAGTTCAACCCTGGAGGCTACTTTTCTCTTTGTATTTTGTATTTTCTGAATCTTTACTAAATTTATATTTATAAATATAGATATATCTAATTTTTATACCACAATAAATATATAAAATAGTACAGTACATAATATAAAGATATTATTTAGCATATGTAAAGTCATAAGCATAATTTAAATTCCTGATTCCACGTAGAGTAGAATACTTCAAGCAATGACATTTATATAACTTTTGGGTTATACTTGATTTGGTTGGTCTACTGGATTTAGAGCTCAGATTCTGATCCTTAGATTCCAGATCAAAAATGCATCAATACAAATATATGAATCAAAGAAATCACCCATTCTTCAGCCCAGTTCAAATGGATTAAAGAGCCAGTAAGCTTTTGAATAAGACAGTAAGCACACTATTCTACATTCTACAGTAAGCACACTATTCTATATCTAATGAAATTTACTCAAAAGTTGGTTCCTGACTTCAGTGAGACTTATTTCTGACTAAGAGTTGCTCAGTTCTTTTTAGGCAGAAAAAAGTGGGTCTTATTACTACTGAGTATGCATACAGAGAATTGCAGATTTCAGGTAATATGGCTTGTGTGGCAAATATTAAACCTCTGTTGAGCTAAACTAAGACAAGGACAAATCCTTTGGTTAATTTTGTTTGTAGTGTTTTGCTAAGCAAATGGTGGGTTCTTTTGCGAAAAGGCAAATCTTCTTTTCCTCCATCCCACCCTGTCCAAAATTCTTAGAAAATGAATAACTTTGTTAGAGAGCAGTTGAATGTCAGATAGAGCACCTACATACCTGTCCAGGTTTTGGGTGTTGAGCTGTGCTCACAAGAATATTTTAAAAATTCTGATGTCAGCAATGGATTCCTTTCCTAATAAATCTTGGCTTAAAATATATGGATAAACTTATTTTTTTTCTTTTTTAAAAAAAAAATAGGTTCATCCACATGGGGGAGCTCCAGCCAAAATTAAGTGTACTGCACTACCTTATTTAGACAAATCAAAAAGGTGCAGAATTGGCCTGCTTTTTCCTTCCTTGGACTGTATATCCATATTTTGCTCAATAAAGAGATCTGGAAGTTTTTGAATAACTGACATATATTTCATGTCTTTTATTTAGACTAATAATGGTACTTGTACAATACGGGATTTGGATTTTTTCTTATGGCCAATGCAGTGACCATTTCTTTAGCCAATCTATATTTGTTCCTAAGTGTATTTCAATTTCATCTTTTCTTATTATAGAATTTGACAGCTACTATGTATCAAACCAGTTGCCACCAGAATTGTAATGATACACATGTTTGCCCTTCCTTAAAGAATGATCAGTTCCAAATAAGATCTAATCTTATCCAGGGTGCCAAACAACTTTGCCATTTCCCATAATGCTCCATTTCTCCCTTTCCAATTTCCCCCCAGATTGTTTCTTGCATTTAATTCTTTGTTTTATGAGATTTCTTCTGGTACTCCTATGGGCCTTTGGGCTCCACCATCATTTTTTTTTCCTGCAGCCCCATTTTGGCTGTAGCCCTGTTAACATGCACCATCTGAATGTGCTAGAAGAGAGAGTAACTATGATTCAGTAAATCAATACTTTCTAAACATTAGAATGTTTAAGTAATTACAGATGCACATGTCCAATTGCTAGTCTCTACTACACTACACCTATTGCATTAATTTCTGAAAGGTAATTTAACAGCTTCATTGTTATTGTTGTTAACTACCCTCAAGTCAATCTTGGCACATGCCAGCCCTATGGATGAGACTCTCCAAGGACCT
>JAIPUX010001880.1:34814511-34825675 GCA_020142125.1 Phrynosoma platyrhinos | reverse complement strand
ACCTTTCCCCTTTAAGAGCTGAGGGACTTCAGCTCCCAGAAGCCTCAGGCATGTTGGCCAACATTCCCATCGGCCCTTAAAGGGGAAAGGTTGCCTACCCCTGACATGTGGCCTTCCTCTCGTCCTACTTCCCCAGCATTATTGTTTTTTCCAAAGAGTCCTCTCTTCTCATGATGTGTTGGAAGTATGACAGCCTCACTTTGGTCATCTTGGCTTCCAGAGGGGTTTCTGGCTTGATCTGCTCTAGGACCCACTTGTTTAAGTAGCAGGTTTTACTAAATAGTCTCTTGGATTCCTTCCATCTCTACATTGCTGTGATTCCACACTTGAGAAAGCAATGCAATTCTTTTAAAATTATAAACAGAATTTTAATTTTGCATCTGGAGCCAGCACAGTGTAGTGGTTTGAGCACTGGACTATGACTGGAGAATAAAGTTTGAATCCCTGTTCAGCCATGGAAGCCCACTGGGTGAACTTGAGCAAGTCACACTCAGCCTCAGAGGAAGACAAAGGCAAGCCCCCTCTGAATTAATGATATCAAGAAAACCCCATGACAGGCTCACCTTCTGCTGCCCGTAAGTCAGAAACTATTTGATGGCACTCATAAACAACATAAAGATTAGCACATCCTCTTTTGCCCTCTGGCGATCTGTAGCTGGCCATACAAAATTATTTTTCCCAGCGCTTTTCTTCTCTCTTCCACCTAATACCATGTAGAATGGTAAAGAACCCTGTTGAATGGTATAGGAATGGAGCAAGAAGATGGTTCCACCCAGTTAGGACAAGGGATTCCCTCTTTCACATCAGCTCTTTGCACCATGTACAGCCCCATTCCACAGGGCTCCCTAATCCTCTGTGTTGCATTTTAAGCCAGCTAGTGGGCTTAAAGTATGGAGTGGGTGCTGGAAAAATCTGCCTCCATCTGCCACATTGTATGTGTCTATGTATGTATCCAGGGACTTTTTCAGACTACAAGACACACAATGATTCCACTTTAACTGCCAAAGTAACATCCTGTGGAATTCTAGGATTTGTAGTTTAGTGAGGCACTAGATTTCTCTCACTGACAATTCTAAATACCCCTACCTGAATTACAAATCTTAGGATTCCATTAGGAGGTTGTCATGGTGCTTAAAGTGGGATCATACTAATATAAATGTGTAATATGAAAGGATGTCAGTTATCTGTACAGAGATGATAACAAAGTGTGTGCATGTATATAGATGTTAGGGTTGTCAGAGGAAAAGCTGGGCACAGCTCCTGTACATTTAAAAGTCGTGCAGAAGAGGGAATTTCAGAGGTGGAGCTTGTAACGTTCAGACATTAACAAAATATGCCTATATTATTTCATAATATACAAAGAAGGGGTGTGGCAGCACATTTTAAAATGTTTTTAAATCAAGTGTCTTTTAACATTTTGTGTTGATATATTATAAGATTGATTCTTACCAGGGTTTTTTAAAGTGCTTAGAGTTGTTGTGATATCACTTCCCTTGTACACAGTCCATTCCTTAATCTGCTGTGTAGCTCAGAAACTATAAGGGTTAACCACCTTAATTACCATTTTAAAAGGCCCACACATCTGTTAAGCTTCTTCGCAGCTGTTGCATCTGAGGCAATGATAGTGTTTATTGGTAAAGAATTGATTGCTCCCATCTGCCAATGATTTGTTGGGACACCTGGGCCTTTGGGTGCAAGCAGACAAGGGCCCATTGTTCTATATTGCTCAGTTGTTTTCAGATTGGGAAAGCTTTGGAGAAATGTTTGCAGGGAAGAGCTTGTCATTTCAAGAAACAACCTTCCACTGAAGAAGGCTTCTGGGCACACCAAAGGACTAGTCTGCCATTGGCTCTTAAGCTTTCCTGACTTTTGATGTGATCCGTTGATTAAACAAGCCCTGATATGAATGGAAGTTAGCTTCCAGACAAGAACACATGGTGGTCAACTAAAGAAAACAAATGAACAGGGTTGCTTCTTGGAACAACAAATGGAGGGAAAGATGGAGGAAATATAGTTGCCCCTCTGTTTTCATGGGGGGTCCATCCTGGACACTCCTGTGAAAACCAAAACCTGCAAATATTCAAGCCCCATTGGCTTGAATGGCCCTGCAGACTTACGCATGGCCCTGTGTGTATGTGCGCCATTTTATCCCTCCCCACTTGCCTGTCCACGAAGGGCCAGGACTGCAGACTCAAAGAAGATTATCACATGGAGGCTTACCATCCATAAAACATCCCTAAATCATCCAGCAAGTGTGATTTATCAACAAATGACAGCTCCACAAATGATTTAATGATGGGAGAGGTGAGGGGATGCCTCCATGACAATTTAATCACGAGGACAAGCATAACCGACTATCACACCTTCGTACTTGCCAGACAATTTAGGGATGTTTTATGGACAGTAAGTCTCTGTGTGATAATCTCCTAAATTTGCAAACAGGGAGGGATGATGGTAATGTGATTATCACACTGTAGTGATTCCAGCTCTTCAATTAATCATGTTTTTAATAAGGGACGTGTAATTAAAATCAATAGTTGTCACCAAGAAGTTGAGTTTTGGAGAGGGGCTTTAGAGGAAGGACACCTTCTTTGCAATTTGGATCCAGACTCTCCATAAATAGGATCACACTCACATGTGGGGTTCCCCCACTCTCAGTAAGATATGTTAGTATTATACCACTACTGCTGAATGGGAAAGGGGGCTCAAACTGAGTGAATAATAGTGTAAGGCCAGCTACTGAGTTTATGTCTCATCTGACATTTGAACCAGGGACTTCCTATCACAAGGAATATATTGCTTTGGACTGTATCAGCCCTCAATGTACATTTGAGCTAAAAATGCCATTGATTTGAAAGCTTGTCAGTGTGAGGACAATTTTGGCTCTAATGTTCACAGAAAAGTAGCATTTCCTTTTGTTGTTTTTTTTTTAAACCAGCCTGATTTGCTGCCTGACCACCCTGAGCCTGTCCTTTTGCATATGCCCATTTTATTTTAAAATGTAGGTCTTCAGTTTATGTTTAGACTCCTTTATCTCTCTCTATTTCTCTCTCTCTCTCATATTATATATATAGGCTGCATTAATAGAAGTATAGTATCTACATCAAGGGAAGTAATAGTACCACTGTATTCTGCTTTAGTCAAACCCCACCTGGAATACTGTGTCCAGTTCTGGGCACCACAATTCAAAAAGGATGTCGGAAAACTGGAGCATGTCCAGAGGAGGGCGACTGAAATGGTGAAGGGTCTGGAAATCATGCCCTATGAGGAACGACATAGGGAACTGGGTATGTTTAGCCTGGAGAATAGATGGTATGATAGCCCTGTTTAAGTACAGTTAAGAGGGCTTTGAATATTTGAAGGGATGTCATATTGAGGAGGATGCTAGCTTGTTTTCTGCTGCTCCAGAGAATAGGACTCAGAACAACGGATGCAAGGTACAGGAAAAGAGATTCCACCTCAACATTAGGAGGAACTTCCTGACAGTTAAGGGCTGATTCACAGTGGAACACACTCCTTCGGAGTGTGGTGAAGTCTCCTTCTTTGGAGGCCTTTAAACAGAGGCTGGATGGCCATCTGTTGGGAATGGTTTGATTTTGACTTCCTGCATGGCAGGGTGTTGGACTGGATGGCCCTTGTGGTCTCTTCCAACTCTGATTCTATTATTCTATATGTGTGATTTTTACTGCTGTCATTAAGCAGAGTAAATATGGCTAGAACAAAGAAAGCACTGAATTAGCCTGAAGTAAAGATTTAATTAGCTTATAAAATTGTGGAATTCAACATTATACTCTTTGAGTGGTAAATTATTAATTATTAGGATTACATACCATTGTTCATTAATACCAACATTTACATGTATTCTTGCCTGGACAGAAGTGTTTCTTTACAAGACTTTCAGCAAACATTTTGCCCCAGAAATCATGTAGTTAATAGTAACTATGAATACTACTAAACTGAATTATTCAGGAAAACTGTTTCGCTTATAATGGATGACTCCTATCTTTTTGGGCTCTCATACACTTATTAGAGTCATCACATTCCCAGTAGTAAGGCTAACTGTGCTAGCGACTAGAACAAAGACATTCTACAGGCTAGTATTGCTATTCTTAGAAAACCTCTGTCTGTGTTAAGGTAGGAGATGAATGTAAGGGAGCCAACAAAGGAAGAATGAGAGCAAGGAAGCTAAGAAAATACTAACATAGGTTTCCTCAACTGCTGTCCTTCAAATGTTTTGGATTTACAAAGCCCATTATCCCACGCCATATCTATAGTGGTTGATGGGCATTTTTCACATGGTGAAGCAGGCTGTATTAAAAGACCAATGATACTGTGTGTCACACCTCAGGGATAAAGTGGTTTATATAGCAAGATTTTTCATTGACAAAAGAAAGGTGCATTATAGATTATTAAAGTTTGTTGGACCTCACATAAGTTGAAATCAGTTGGACCTATGTTATCTACAAGTTACTTGTCCTACTGATTTCAAAGGGATGGAAGGACTTAAATATGGCAACATCAGTTGGATTGGGAATAGATGTTGACTGGTTTAGGGCAGGTAACTACCCTTGTTTAATGTAGGTGTAATAATATGTAATCACATGAAGAACAATATGCAAATTAAAACAGATTGAGTTATTACTTATTTCTCAAAAGAAAATCCTTTGAAAACATCTGTCTGTACAAACATTTTATATACACAAGAATTAAGCACATTTAATTGTTAGGCTCATGTTCAGCAGGCAGAATGAATTAGTCAAAATGTTCATTTCCTCTAGTTTACCCAGAAGGTCAAGGTTGAAAGAATGCAGAGAGCCATTTAAAATCCAATCAGCTCTGTCTTGTTTTTCCAGGCAGGGAGAAATACAACTTGTCAGCTAGCATCTTTAATTCTATTTATTATTAATTAATATTTAATAAGAGTGCATAACAAATGAGGTATGCTCAACCAGACATGATTTCCAAATGGTTCATTTGATGAAAAAGTACATAACTATGGGCTGTAGAATATTTTTAATATTAGTTCTGACATAGAGCAAATATTGCAAATGAGTCAAGAGAAGCCTATCTGATGTACTTCTAAACCTGAAAATGAATAACAAATGCCATAAAATGCGTAAATTGTTGTAGATGGGGCTTAAACAATACCATTATTTGCTGAGGAGCTGACCAGAGTTTCTTGTCTGACTACATTAAGTGATAATTGTCTAAATTGTGTTTGTACTGCTTGCACATTCAAATCCAGATTATAATGATCTAATCCAATTACTTGGCCAGAAGCCAAGGTGAATATGTGATGACAATGATACCAACATTTAGTGAGGTCAGGTTTAGGTCCTTACATAGCCATCTGCTTCCTGAGCTATCCCAATTTGCTTTTTATATAAATGCTTTATTTTTTATGATCACATTATAGAAATGAGTTCTTAAAATGTAGAGCTAACATGCAATACCACACAGTATTTTGCAGATTCACTGAATTTAAATGTTGATTTTGATATACTGGGTTTGTATTGCAACACACTGGGCCTAAATCCTGTTGCCTTGAAATGTTTTCATGATTCAGATTATGAATCATAATGGATTAAATGCTGGGTGCAAATACAGAAGACCTAGGTTCAGGTGTTCTGCCATGAAATTCACTTGGTAGATTCCATGGGGACAGGGGATGGTAATCCCTTGTTTTAGAGAAGAATATCATCCCTTCTATATAACAGATAGCAGCAGGACCTCATATTTGCACACAATAAAAGCAATGTATACCAAATCAAACATTACTTTTTTCCCCTTGCATAATATGCTCTCTATGTAGAAAGGACAAGAGTCTGATATCTGTGAAGTAAAAGTGGGAATGGAAAGAAAATTCAAAAATATTTGAAAATGATCACAATGGATTTCTTAAATGTTGGAAGATCTTGATAAGGAGAATCTTAGACTGGTGAAAAGCTTAACCATTTTGGACTTAATTCGGATGTAAAATACATGTGGGGTGCTTCAGAATCAGAATTTATTTACAGTCTTTGACCAAAATATCACAAAATTATATAAATATTAGCCAATAAAATCATGTGGGGTGCTTGTTGCACAGAAAACAGCATTTTTTTTATTTTTTTTTTTACAGAAGACAGCATTTTCTGTACAAATAACTGCAGAAAAATAGCACTTTCAGCTTTAAAAATCTGCATTTAAAAGATTGTTTTCTATACAGGAAACTGTTATCCCTACACAGGAAAGGGCATTTTCTGTGTCACAAAAACAAACCATGTGCATTTTTTGTACAGAATTAGTCATGAACTGTAAATATTCTTAAAAATTGTATAGTTTTCAATGACTTTCTCACACTCAGGAGGAAAATGGTGCATTTATTTGTTCTGGCATATGAGAACAAAAATTATGAAGATTTACTTCCCTATGTGAGGGGTTAATTGTCACTGTATATCATCATCGTCATCATCATCATCATCAGGCAGGTTACAGCATATCAAAATACAAAACACAATTAAAAAGAAAACACATGAAACCAACAGTTAAAATACAATATAAAGCCATTAAAGTATGCCCATATGAGTACATTCTTTAAAATATACAAATTAAAAAGTCATGTTTTAAAATTGACTAGGTAGGCCTGCTGGAAGAGAGGTGTCTTTAATGTTGTTTTAAATGCCTTCAGCATTTTCAGGTGTCATATCTCTTCTGGCAAGTCATTACGCAGTTTGGGGGTAGCAGATGAAAAGGTCCTCTGGGAAACCATTGCCAGTCTAGTCCTGGCCCGTTGGAGCAAATATTTCCAGAGGAACTTAGCATATAGGGCAGATTGTATGGGAGAAAGCAATCCTGTAGGTTATCTAGACCCAAATCATTAGGGCTTTAAAGGTAATAACCAACACCTTGTCCTTTGCCCAGAAACTAATTGGCAGCCACTGGAGTGATTTTAACATCAGCGTAATGTGATCATTCCTAGATATACCTGTAATCAGTCTGGCTACCATATTCTGAACCAGTTGGAACTTCTGGACTTGGTACAAAGGTAGCCCAATGTAGAGCGTGTTGCAGAAGTCCAGCATTGAGGTTACTAGCCCATGCATTACCATCTTTAGATCCTCCTGTTCTACTATTAATGTTAATGGTTAATGTTAATCTAATAATAGATGCTAGTGTTAATAATGGTGTTAAAAACTGACCTGATCAGATGAAATATGTTTGTGTTAATGACAACACATGGATAATTTACAAAAGGAACCATGTTTCCAAAATGAGCTACAGATCTCAATCAAAATAAATAGGTGCACTTGACTTCTATATTCTGTGCTAGTCTTAATCTGGGACCCTAATCCAGTTAATATCAAGAATCAATTCTCTGACTGAATAAAATTCTGAATGCCTCTCTGCTTCCTTACAGATAAATATAGAAAGATGGAGGGCATAATGGTGTCAATCATTGTCTTTTTTAATGGCTGGTATCTCTCCTTAGTATTGCATAGAATCTTGTTGGTGATGTATGCCTGGAACTTTTTGTCTGTCATGGTGCACTTGGGAAAGAAGGAGATGTCTCCATTCTCAGAATAAGTTTATTCCTTCTTCCCCAGGCACTGATGGCATGGAGGTAATCCCCCCACAGCTGATCAATAGCTGAGGGGAAAGAGCCATGGCAACAATTTCTCCAGCTGCGATGACACACCAAGAGATGATGTGGGAAAGACGAAGCAACCTCCCAGCCCAGCCCAGCCCATACATACACTGTGAAGTTCATACACTGGTGGAGTTTTGTTCTACCAGAATGTTTATTGGATCTTGACTATTAGCTGCTGAGAAGAGAGATGAGCAAAGGTAAACAGTCTATGGAGAATATACTGGCTGGAAGGGAATATAATCCTTTCCAGCATTCTCTGTCTCTAGTATTCTGATTTCTCAACTTCCAGAACATGGCTACTTTAAAATATATACCTTCAGTGTAATAAATTGAGTTCACACACACAGACACCTGTGGGCTCCACTATTACAATACTAGGTTTTACACCTTCAGAAGCACATACTGAGCTGAATTGTTCTGAGGACCATAGCTTCTTGATCTGTGGCAGATGTTCCAAACTGAGTAACTACTAACATTATACAGTTTTAGGCACTCAGGTAAATGTAGAACTTTGCTTTTTAAAATCTATTTTAAACGTATTAAAAAGCTGGACATTTTTTCAGTTGAAAGCTGTCATCAAAAGGGCACTTACAAAGATAACAAGATTTCAATACCATTAAACATGTCTATTGAACCGAGAAAAGAAATGAGATTAAAGTAGAAAATCCGAATTGATGCACTGCACTTAATTCATGCCAGTAGGATGTCTCCTCACCTTCTTTACACAGCATGAATTGTGGAAAGGGTGTCCGTTGACCTGAATTTGCTGCTAAAACCTTGATTTTTATGGCTGGAATAGCCTTAAGTTAGACTTACATTTCCTGTCTATTAACTGTCTGCTTTACTGTGCTTTCATTTGGAGCATTTCCTGTGATAGGAGTGACTCCTTACCTCTTAACAGCCTTTCTTTCTAAGGACTTTATCACACTGGGAAAAATTTGAAGTGTAAAAGGGTCAAAACCCATGATTAATTCACAATTGTGAAAATGGTTTTCACACACAAAGCGCTGTTATCCCATGCAGAATCAAAGATTACCCTGCACTTGCACACAAATGTAGGAATGGTTTTCACATGACAAGACCAAATGTTCCTCCATCCCAATAATGATTAAAATGTGTGCACCCTGCAAAAGCAAGCAAATACGCAAATGATTTTCATACACATATCACAACAAGGGTAGAAAGAGAGAGAGAGAAGAGAGTGAATGACTGATAACTGTGCACACACCATTCCTCACTCAACCCGACTCTGCAGCCTTTGCTGTGAACAGTATAGGCTTGGATTTCTTAAATGGGCTTACTGCTTACTGGACTCAATGCTTGCCTTCCTATCTGAGCCATTAGGATGGAAGGCTGCCCCCTTTAAGGGATTTTGGACTTCATCTCCCAGAGACCTCAGCCATGTTGGCCAATTGTCTGGGCTTCAGGGCACTGAAGTCCATAATCCCTTAAAGGGATTGCTGTGGAGCCATTCATTCATTATTCTCTCTCTCTCCCTCTGACTTTGCATCATTTGCTCTTTTAAGAGCCCTGGCTAGAAGAGAAGAAACATCCACACACAGAGAGGCGTGGGAGGAAAAAAGCAAGCATTTTCTCTTGTATGTCTCTCTGCTTTTGCTTAAGGAACCATGGGGAAAATCTCGCAACAAGAACAGAAAAGGGGAAAATCCTGCAAATGGCTTTCACACTACAGAAATTGTGCAAAGAAAGTGAATTCATGAATGAAATGGAAATGAAATCACAGTATTTTTCCAAAAATTGTTATTCCCTGTTTCATGTCACTTTCTGTTCAGATTCCAAGCAGTTTGCATGCAACGTTGTTTGAAAATCATTTGCGCAATTGTGACTAATATGTTGAATAACCCCAGGTTCTACTCCATCTTACCTTCCAATTTTCCCCATGTGATAAAGTCCTAAGAGAATGTTGAAAGGCTACAATCCTGGAATGCCCATCAAGTGAACTGGTATGTGCCTGAATTAGTATTTTGTCATGCACATTGAACTGTTGATGCAATAAATAATTCATTGACTGTGCTGCTGGGACTGAGACCTCCCAACTTCATGACTGATGGTGCAGGGCTCTTCCAGATTGGTTTAAAGCAGTGTGAGTTCTTGGAGCATAGCTTTTTGGTTTTGATGGATTTTGCTGGTTGTTATTACCTCCACCTTTACTCATTTGTTCTTTTGTGGTGGTGGTGGGGAGCTGTTTATAGAGATTGCTTGAATCTACACTAGGACTCTTCCAAAGGTCTTCTTTTTCAGTTTGGGCCATGGTTTCCCAAGAAACCATGAGCCAGCATGATTCAGAGGTTTGAGTATTGGACTATGACCCTAGAGACCAGGGTTTGATTCCCCACTCAACATAGAAGAGAGTCACACACTCTCAGCCCCAGAAAACCCCATGACAGATTTGCCTTAAGATTGCCATAAATCTAAAACAACTTGAAGGTACACAACAACAACATGGTTTCATAATATGATCAGAAGGTCAAAAGGGCAAATTTCTCCTTTTTTAAAAAAATATCTTATTGTTATAGTGCAGAAGTGCAATTTCATTAATGCACCATAGCATTACAATTTTTTAAAAGAAAGGCAGCAAAGAGAAGGAAACATCATTCTTCTGATATATCTCAGAATTAAAAAGATACCTACTCAAGATAGAGAATATAATGTTGCAGCTCAGGCCAGGAATTGCCAGAAAATAGTCCCAGACAACAGAAAAATTGTTTGGATCAATTTTAAAAATATGAGAATAACAGCAGCAAATATCATGACCTCCAGCAATCTCCTCACACTTTTGCCCTATTTAAAGGACTCCTACTGTTGCTACAGTGTATTGGTTCACTGCATAGATTTGTTAGACATGCAGTTATTCTTGGACATGTTGAGACAGACAGATAAAGACAATGTGTACGTTAAACATTTCCTTGTGGAGGCTAAAAAAAGGTACACAACAACAACATTTGCCCTTTTGACCATCTGACCACATTAGGAAACCATGTTGTTGTTGTGTACCTTAAGGTCTGATTTTATTGAACCACTCATATAGAGAGGGAATACATTATTTATGATATACACAACATGTCCGATGGCTGACATTTTGTTAGTGGCATGCACATGTGTACGTTATACCACACAAGCAGAGCAAATTATTTGCCATAGCACAACTGATATATTCTGCTGATGGTGGAAGAGTCAGGGGTAGGCAAACTGTCCCCTTTAAGGGCTGAGGGACTTTAGCTCCCAGAAGCCTCAGCCATGTTGGCCAATAGTCTAGGATGCTGGCCAATAGTCTGGGATTCTGGGAGCTGAAGTCCCTTGGCCCTTAAAGGGGACAGTTTGCCTACCCCTAGATATAGCATAGTTCATACTGTCTTTATGCATATGTGCATTACACATTGTGGTTGTGCATCGCACAATGGTACCTAGTCATTGATATCTGTTGTACAGTGTTGCTGTTCTGCATGGGGATTGCATAGTGCTGATGCAGTCTATGGGGGATTGCAGACTGCCAGAAATAGTGCAAATTGAGTC
>JAIPUX010001880.1:34794928-34814324 GCA_020142125.1 Phrynosoma platyrhinos | reverse complement strand
TGGACTCAATTTGCACTATTTCTAGCAGTCTGCAACCCCCCTATGTCCTCTTGCAGATATTTATACTGTACTGTGGGGATGCTGGATCTCAGCCAATGTGTGCTTCCCAATCATATAGCATTAATTCTGAATGCTCATCTTCCTAGACAATGCATATTGAAACAGGAATATTCTGTGTACCACTTGGTTATATATGTGGTGAAATAGTTTGAGCAGTTACTAAAGTCATTATGCCAATTGACACTAAGCTATAGCAACATCCTTTGTTTAGTTCAACATAGGACAAATTATCTGTCACTTAATACCACATCTCTTTACACAAATTGTACAATATTAAATGCTCATCTTCCTAGACAATGCATATAAATCTGATTGCTGAGCCATACATTTTTGGGAAAACCCTGTCTTTGGAGACAACACATGCTAAGTACCAGGAATATATATGTTCCTCTTAGCATCTTTTTTACTTCCATTAGTGGTCCTTTCAGTTTTGCAAATTAAACAGGTGGTGATGCAACAGAATTTCTTAGAAATATATTTTGAACTATTTTCCAGCATTTTTTAGTAATGACTATGTGATTTCCTGTTGTTAATAAACCCACCATATTAAACTGTACATTCCTTTCATTTCATTGGTCTTGTTAAACATTGTATCTATACATCAAACTTTGGTCACAACAATTTAGGAATGGTAAACTCAGAGTAGGTAAGATTAACAACATATTAATAATAGAGATAAAGTCTATTGAGACTTTTGTGGAATTATTCTTTGGGGAAATTGAAACTTCTATTTCCTATCGAGTTTAGTGATCTCTTCCCAAACACATTTACAATTTAGATTACCAGAGCTGGGGTGGTGGTGGTTAATTTCATTACTTTGCTATCTTAACAAGGATTCTTATTCAGTGCCTGAAAGCATTAGTAAATCAACATGCTACTCTCTTTCATCAGCCACATTTTATAGCTCTCTTATATCTGATTTCCTTAAGGCCTTATTGATGATGTAGACACGTCTAAGATTTTGCATCTGGACTTTTACTACTGAGTTGCTCATTTAAGAATCCCAAAGGAGCTAGAACTTCCATCACATTACCTTTATCTCTATGACTGAATTTCCTGTACAAGCCCATAAAAATGATCATGGAGAACAGCCAACAATGAGATCTGGTCTTTGTCATCCATTTCAGTGGCACTTTATGAGTGCATAACATTTCAAAAGTACAAACTCAATTAGTCTCCTTTTTGTAAACTGATCCATTACAGTATTTCTTTAAGAATTTTTGTGCTACTTTCAAAATTAAAAGTACATCTACTCTGGTGGATTATCTGTGAGGTTTCAAATTGCAACAGTCCACTGTCATACAGCATTGTGGTCTCACAGAAGATAACAAATATCCCTAATTCAAGGATACTGTCTAGATAGTTTTAGTACAGATGGGAAGCAGAGTGTAATATTGTGACACCTTTAAAACTTACAGAATTGCTTTAGTTTCAGATTTCATGGATTAGAATCCACTTCTTCAGATGCTTGATTAAGTATACTGTTTAAGCCTCAGGCTTAAGTGCACAGTTACATAGTTGTGAGGATGGGCCACATCAATGTGAAGTCAATGTTGTATTCAGTGTATACCATTAGGGGATGTAATGTAGGTGGGGTTTTTATCTTCTTCATCACTATTGGGGTGACGTTTTCATCCTCTCTATAATATATTTATATTGCCTTAATATTAACTATTAACAATAGTTAACTATGCTAAGTGCAAAATAAGAGTTATATATTCATTATGAATGAGAGAGTACTCCTGTTCTTCACTACAGGATCAATTCTTGGGTTTTTCTAATGGAAAATTTGCTTAAAGATTGTTCCTTCTGTCTCTTTTGAAACAATTCAGAAACTAGAACAAAAGATGTAGTTTCAGCATTAGCATTCAGTATTAAGTCAAGGGCAGCTGCTAGTTTCCATGTCAGTGGGCAGGTGACTCCATTAAAGATTTTAATTCTCAATTAAAAGGAGATATCCAATGTGCTTTGAGGAATGCGTTTAGCACCATGGGATACTCCTTTATGTTTGTACTAGAACCTAAAGTGGATTCACTGTGCCACTAACATAAAAGCCACTGTGTTAGATAGCATCATAGGAGAATTCAGTCCAGCCTCCAAATATCACTACCAACTGTTCTTCTTCTCTGCAAATCATAATGAAAGTAGGACTGGTACTAGCACCATTAATGTTCCCACCACGGGTTCCTTTGTTGTCAGTTTTCTACCAAGTCCAGAGAAAAGACTGAATGACTCCAGACTAGTTGGCTTCCACTTTGAGGTAAACTAATGGGCTAAGTAATATCAGATAATCCAACATGGCATAGTGGTTTGAGCATTGGACTACCACTCTGGACACCAGGGTTTGAAACCCCACTCAGCCATGGAAACCCACTGGGTGACCTTAGACAAGTCACACACTCTCAGTCTCAGAAAACCACTTGATAGGGTCACCTTAGCTGCCACAAGTCAGAAATGACTTGAAGGCACACAACAACAACAACAACAGAGACCTGATGTAATGGCAAGCACCAAGCTAATGCTTTTGTAGAAAAGAGAATACTGAAAGGCACATTAAAAGCAGAAAACAGCCAGGAGACAAGCTCCTAATAAACAGTTGACATCTCAGAGCACAAGGAGCTTGTCTCCTGTTTTCTTCCAAACTAATGCCAACAGAAACTCTCTCATAGTATAAGATTTGCTGCCTGCTTTGCATATTTTTTCAAAACACCACACCACAGAAAGATGGGGAAGAAAGCACAGTGGCATGAAGAGCAGCCTGTTAGTTTACTACGCCAGCTCTTGGAAAAACACAACTGTTACTGGCATAACAGTAATTTGCCCTGCACTAATGGAGGGTATTCATGCCAACAGAAATTTCCAGGGATCATGAGAAAGGGACTCTCAGCATGGGCCAAAAGGCCTGTCTTCCACCCCTGTTGCCCCCCCCAGCCTCTCATCATCCTGTTTGGACAATGCAGGCCACTACCCCGGGACCAGGAGCAGGCCAGAGTATATAAACTTAAAGTACCTCATCCTAATGAGGATTAATTTAACAGAATGATCTATAAATTCCAGATTTTCTATTCCCTCTAGGAGCTATTTCTGTTTAAAGACAAGCGATTTATGGAAGTTCTATCTCTGTAAAAGGCTTGAAAACATATTGTTACTCTGGTGGCAAGTACATAGGTCTTTTAAAAATGGGCTTTAGATTTGCAACTGCTAGATCTTAGTTGTTCTGAAGTGTATATTTATGTTGCGTACATTACCATTTGCTCATGGCAAATAATTTTTTCTGTCATTAACTGATTATTTTTATGCAAATTCCTTAATAATGAGAAGAGCTTACTTGAGAGCAAGAAAAGGGGATGGGCATGCTAGCTCCATCATCCTCCCTCCTAAAGCTATTCTTACTACACATCCCCATCTGTAGAGGGCAGCTGTTTGCAGTGAAGCACATTGCCTATCTGTGGAAGCTTTCTACATAAATGAGCATCCTGAATTTTCATTCATGTGAATGGAATTTACATCCATGGGTCCAGGAAAATCCCTGTATTGCTTTTTTTTTTTTTAAAGGTGTCTAATTGGGATGATGGTGGTGTTAGAGTCAGCCACCCTTCTTGGCTGTGAAGAAAGCTGTGACTTGCCCCTAATGTTTCCTTGCAAGACCCAACCAAATGTATTCTCTCAGGAAATCTTCCAGCCAAATGTTTACAAGCTGTAAATAATGGAGGAATTGATCAGTACTGATTATACAGCTGATGAACTTTGACTGCACTTCAATATTAGCATTTCTTAAAAATTATTTTTGTGATCGAAAGAAAGAACTATCCAAGAGACACTGGAATTAAGCCTAGGTGATGGTCCAAAAACCAAATTTCTATGGAAAAGAAATTTCTGGATAAGTGGTGCTGAGCTTGTCATTTTAGCAAAAAATTGAATAAAATAAATATTTTTTTAAAAAATGGTACATTAGAGGACTGGTGCATTATACTCCGCACATGCAAACGCACACCACCTTCCATTATAGATTTCTCATATATATTATCAAGTAACTGAACTGAGCCTTTTTAATCTCATGAAATGGATAATAAAAAGGATTTAAAAGAAATACTTAAGAGATATTTTGGCTAATAGGTACTCCATCTGTAACGGTTAACTACTATCCCTAACCTGTATTGAGATAGTAGACATTGAACCTACATCTCTGGAAGCAAATCCAGTGCTAATCTGCTTGTCTCATGCAGAAATGAGGACAGATTACTCTTGAGAATTTATTGATTTCAATTTTAAATCATTTGTCCTAGTATAATCTTTTTTCCTCCACTATTGCTCCAGTGGAAAACAATGAGTATTTTCTGTTTAGAAGAGTCAAAGGAGCATATTTTTGTTACCACATTAGCAATAAGCTGTTGCTATGCTCAGTCCCCATGTTTCAATTAATTTGGAAAGAAAAAAAAACCTGTATTGCTATTGATTGTCTTCCAAGTTCAGGGAAAAATCCTTCACAAATAAAGATGATGGAGAGGAAAAGGATATATTTCTTCCTCTAAATGAGAACATAAATTTTAACCTGAAGTGTATTTTTTTTTAAAAAATTGAGAATAATAGATTGCACATAGATTATGAAGTCTGTAATTTGAGGTGATTCTCTATTGCACATTTTTACAAACAGCAAATTATTGCAAATTTGGCAAAGAATTTTATCTTATTCCTCTAGACTACAAAAATAGATTTATAAAAATAACCCACTTCTGATGCTCATAGTGTCTGGTTTTTCTTTGCCATATGGTGGCTTATATGTCTAATACCCAGTTGAGAATTGACTGCAAGGACAGATGGACCATCTGCTGAGTGTCAGATAGGAATCACTGTATCCATTCACAGTTATCCTCATATTTTCCAACTAAAGGAGAGATCATGGAACTATGATTTTCAGTTCAGAATATGTTTAAATAAACTGTCATCAAATTTATCTATCTAGCTGCATATGATTAATTTGCTGGCTCCTAGAGCATATTTAGTTGTTCATTAATAATCACAAAATGCAAGGAAGTATAACCTACTTTCTTTTGTTTTGCATGCTAGTTGAACCTCCTGCTCTAGTGCTTTTTTAAAAAAAATCATTTAAAATGAATTTCCCCCACTTGTTTAATTATAACATCCCAAGAGCTTTGATATTAGACTGGATGGCTGATGGCAGAAACAAATCATATTTAAAGACATCGTCCAAGCAAAAAGCAAGGCTTGAAAAAGTTCAATATACTGAAATGTCCTATGATGTCCAGCCTGATTCAGAGCTACAATGCATATTTGTGAGCATGGATTTTTCATTCATTTAAGTGAATAGGGACAACTTTATACAGGAACCTGTCTCTAACACTGAACTGATAAGAAGCATATGCTTCATATCGACTGGAGTGCTCAGATGTAAATTTGATTCTCAGAGACCCTCAAAAATGAGCCCCAAATGTTCAAGGTGGAAACCTGAAACTTAAACTATAAACCAGTCATTTGATAACATTGATACTGACTGTTAGTGATCCACATATATTAATCTGATTCTACATGATGTAATTAGCAGAATGATAATGTGATGCCTAGTGTATTGGTATGTAAGAGAAGAAAAGTATTTTATGCAGTTGTCCATTCTATCTAAATGCTCTGTGGAAGAGAGGTTTGCTTATTGTTTGCTCCTCCATGTGCCCTCCATGTGTCCAAAGGATAGAATGGAAGGAGACAGTTGGTTCATCCTTGCCTCTAGAGAGAGGGGGAAATGTCAGTAGTTGCATGCATTAGGGATTCACTGGATCAGCTGCAGAGGATTCATTTAATTCCCCTCTCTGTGGAGTGTGAGGCAAAGATGGGGGAAATGTCAGGATGTATCATTCCTGATTCATCAGTTTTATACAGTTTTAACTGTCATAGTTCTTTCCCAAGAATTCTACTAATTGTAGATTGTTGATAATTCTGGAGATCCCTAGACTTTATGCACATCTATATTTTAAAGGACCTCAAAGAGAAAGGGTGGACTTTTAAAACAGTTCAAGCCTGTGTACATATGTACTTATAGGCACTGAGCTTCATGCAGGATGTTCCCTGGGCTGATGACCAGTCTGAACATGAAACATCCTCCAAGCTTTTTGTGCTGACTTCCTTGCTTTCGCTGTTTCTGATTTTAATTGGGTACTAACAATACACTGAAACAATGGGACAGATCCCAAGGAGGGTGTGTGGACATCCTTTAATGCACAAGTGAGAATCATATGACCCTCCGAGTATTATTGAACTGCTACTCCCAGCAGCCCTAGCCAGTGTAGCCAATAATAAGGAATGTGGGGAGCTAAACCTCCCAATATCTGGATAGTCACACAATTCCCACCCTTTCTGTAATGGAATAGGTCTTCCCTGTCTTTCTTTCAATTGCATGCCCCTGTGTTCCCTAAGAGCAAATCCTGATAAACAGTGGAGGATACAGAATGAGGTGATGGAGGGAAGTCAGTTGAAATTGAGTATTCTTTATGCAAACAGATGTGTCTACTGTTCACTGAAATATGTCATGTTTAAAATGTTTTTAAATGTTTGGGGTATTGACCTACACCTTTCCTCTTGTTTTAAAGGTGCCCATGAAAAGCCAAAATTTTATGGGTTAAATCCAACATATTTAACATACACCTGCTGAAATCAATGAGAATTGTGTTAGTTGTGACTGACAAATCCCATTCGTTTTAATGGGCGTAGATCTTAACCCCAAATTTCCTTCATTTGACAGGTTGGGCGCAGTGGCTACTCAGTTTAATTTTGATGACATTGTTCTTTGTGGTTACTTTATCCACATTTATATTACTAAGTAAAGATATTTTGTTGGTTTCACATGTATTTCATAAATTTATACTGGCAATCAGCAGTTATAGTTTCTTACCTCACACTGATATGGTGACTAATTGTCCAACCAAATGTATCTGTTGATGTAGAAAGATTTGAAATGTTAAGTGTCTGGCTATGTTCAGCCTGATATCATACCTTAAGATCCATTAATTGTTTACTTTGTGAATTATTGGTTGTTGTATCATCAAATCAAGGACAGTATAGTGACATGCTGAGGCCTGCCAACCCTCAGGGAGCAAAAGCAGATGTCTCTCAGGTCTTTGATAGGCCTCTATAAATGGCTCAAAGGCAAAATTTAGCTTAGTAGGTCACAATTCATGCAGACCTAAATTATATTAGGAAGATTTTGTACTTACTGCCATTTTTGTCCTTTCTTTCAGATCCAGATCAGAAAGTGAACATGGAAAGTTCTAACTAAATATGGCTTAAAGGAAATCCATCTAATGAGATACGAAAATGCCAGGAAACAAAAACAACCGCTAGTTAGAAAACCATATGGTTCTTGTTTATTGGAGACTTTTTTAAAAAGCTTAACTCTGCTTACAAGCTTACAGTTTGAAGCGATCCAGCACTCCCAAAATCTGTGCTGATGTTATATTTGGAAACAATTTTTATTTTTATTTTTAAAGCTGATTAAAAAATGAATTTATACTCTATGCATTATCTATTGAGCTAGGAACCTGCAGTGCAGATTAGTATATAAATGGGAGAGGAACAACAGAAGGCACCATATGAAAAATGTATAGCCCATTCCAAAGTTATATTGGCAACACTGTCACATCATTAGAAGATATTCTGAATGTACAGTTATGACTGCTACTGTATAAAAATACCAAACAGAGGAAATCTAACCGACCCATTATAAGTATATCCTCTTATTGGAAACAGGTACAAAGGACATCAATGATTTCATATTGATTAAAATGTGTCAAAACATTTATTCCTAAATACAGTAGGAATATAGTCTATCTGAAGTTAAGCATCTGTCCAGCATAAACCTTAACACATTTACTCAGAAATGACATTTCAGCTGAAGTCTTAAGCACACCTGCAAAGCTATAAGCCCTGTGGGGTGAGGCCCAAGCCCAAATCCACTTGAATATTGGGACTTTTTCCTCCCTTTTGCAATTCCCTCTGCTTCTAAATCTTCTCCAACTGGTTCCCCAACTTTCTGAACAGAGTTTAGGGCCTCTTGGCTTCTTTCAGAAGGGGGACCATTCCTCTTCATTGCATTGACAGTAGCTGGAAGATTTAATTGGATATCACCCAATTAATGTGAAGTCGTAGGCTTTCATGGCTGGCATCCATAGTCTCTTGTGGGTTTTTCGGGCTTCTAGAACATGGCCACACAGCCCAAAAAACCCACAAGAAATCACCCAATTAAGTTAAGCACTTTTGTCATGCTGCTTTAAGTGTTTAACTCAGTGGGACTTATTCCCTAGTAAATACTGTATGTACGATTGCCCCTTTTAAATACCACATGCATTCAATAAGAGCTGAAAGCTGCAGTCCTGTAGTTACTTAATTGGGAGCATGTCCAAGTGATCTTAGGGGGGTTGAAGACTGCCAGAAGTAATGCAAATTCAGTCCACTTTTAGGGTTAGGGTTAGGGAATCATGGGAACTGTATTTTATTGTGGCACCAGAGCTCTCTGACAGAGAAGGCTCAATGTCTCAAAAAAAACACCAATTCCCATGATTCCCTAGCACTAACCGTAACCCTAAAAGTGGACTCAATTTCCACTATTTCTGGCAGTCTGCAACCCCCCTTAGTGAAACTAGCCTCTGGGTAGGCCTGTAGAGAATATTTAGAGCACACCTAACTCTCCCATTGATATCAGTTAATACTTTAACAATATATATATTTGGCTGCTACCACTGAGTCTATGTTCACTTTTGTCTCCCCACCCCCACCCCCCCAGTAGTTGTCATCTCAGCAGGGCCCATCTTTCTCCTGTCAAATGCCTTTTTGAACTTGTGGAGTTAAATATGCCCATGCACACTGACTCTATGTGTATGCAGTGTGATTAATTTGGCCCCGTTACTCTGAATGAGCGCCTTCTTGAGTAAGGACCAGCTCTTCACGCATATCCATAGTTCCCTTTGTGCAACAGATTTCCCCACTGATTTCAAAGGCAAAGTAGCTCTGTCCATGCTACCTTACCTTTAAATGAAAGGGAGAATCCTGTTTTTGTAGGAACTCTGTTTGTGTTTTAGTTATTTACAATTAAAGCAAAAACTATATTGGGAGGTAAAACTGGGTTCTAATTAAAATGCATTCAAGTTTGACATGTTCTATGTATTATGCAGGCATCTTTTAAAATGCCTTAAGTTAAATCCCTGATTGTACAGTGGTGCTTGGAGAGTCAGATGCTGCTATTGGCCTGGATATACATCATTATATATGATCCACTGGACAGGATCTCAGAATGTAAAGACAAGTATATTTGAAAACTGGCTGGAGTATCTTTCCTTTTCAGCTATATTGTTGCATGCTGTATATATGTTTCCATTTCCATTTCCAAGTCCTTCAATTGTCAGTTACCACATTTTTCTTCTTTTTCTACAAACACCAACATATCTATATAGGACAGATGTATACAAGCATGTAAATAAATGATGTAAAGATGTTTTTGTTTATATAGAGATGGATGCTTTGTACCTTGAAGAATGGCCCAATGAATGTGTTTTTGAGATTTCTGTCACTCAGAGATCTTGCATTACATTCATACGCATACACACACAGAACAACACGGAATTTAGTTTCACTCACTCTAAAATTAGAACAGTTCCCCTGGCTTTCTAATTTTGTATTTCACTCACTTTAGATGATGACACATAACATTCTAGATAACTGTGTGTAGTGTGTGACATACTAATTGTGAATTCAACATTTTAAATATGGAAAACAAATGACACTTGTGACCACATTCATATTGTAGCCCTCTGCCAGTGAACAAAGAGGAGGCATCCATAGGTTGGTCAGACTTACTTCTAAGTAAATGTGCATCTGAATTGGCTCTTTAATCCTAAAGTAAACTGCACCATCGGGGAAATGCTTAGGATAGGGTGTGCAACTATGACAGGAGATTCCAAAATGTAACATTATGGCAATGTGACAGAGATATGTCTTGCAAGACATATCTACAAGACCTATCCATGCAGTAAGGAATACTGTTTCCTCTTCCTTTGAATCTGAATTATAACACTGATGCCAAACAGGTGACCATCAATACATTCAGGTATAAAACCATGAACCCTAATTGAGACATTACTTGCTATCTACAAAATTTAAGCACTGGTTTTACTACATTGACAAGATATAAGCAGTATTTGAGAACTTAGCAAACAGCCTAATCAGTGACTGGAAAATACCTACTTACCTGATTAAATAATATATAATTCTAATGGAGTTTCCCTGACATTTAAACAAAGGGAGGATCTGATTATCTGAACCTATTTGGATAGGAATTTATGCATAAAAGCTGTAACTCATGTTAAAGGTTCTTTGTGCATCAGAAGTCCCCCTACATCTCCACAAGTATCTCTGACAAATTGGGGATCATGTATGGAGCAGCTCACAGTCATGTTTTAATTCTATTATTAATATAGGAGAAAAGTTGATATAGTAATCAAATGGTAAGAGCAGAATTTCAGGAAAGCCTTAACCCTGTATCATGTTCACAACTATCTAGCACATTGCTTATTTTTGTCAGTTTCAAAGCATGTATATTATGGATCATTCTTTTAACCATTGTGTCTAAACTATAATCCATTTGAATCGCTGCTTACTTTGTCAGTAATTGTGTGTTACATATTGCAGGCTTATGCCTGTGGTTCAAGCTGTTGAAGGACTGTGGCTGTTATTTAAAAGTATTCAGCTCGTTTAATATCTGTAGCCTTCAGTATATCCCTGAGTGCCTTACACAGCTTGTTAACATAAATATGTGTTGTCACAAAGAGAAAAAAATGCAACTGAAAGTTATTTTTTGGTGGATAAATGCCAAATTTTCTTGCATCTGTAATGACACCATCAAATCCTTACAGTGTAGAATCTGTTATTGAACAGAAATGGATTTAGTTTAGACTCAGGAAATTGTATTGTAAATATGTATACTACATTTCCATATTTATTGTACAGTTTATTTAAACATCTGTTGTAAATGTCTGTAAAAAGCAAAGACATCTACAGTAGATTTATTCCATGGTAAATATGCCATGTTCTACTTGCATTTTCTAATGTAATCTCATAATAATCATATCCTAAATACTTAAATGTTTTGTTCTGTGCTAAAGAGATAATTATGAGCCTAAAATAGTACAAAATAGTACTATTTTACGCATAATTTTACAAAATTTTACACATATTTTTGTATTGTGGTTCATATGCTATATATATATATATAATCAGAGACTTTCTATTCATTTGTAAAGTACCTAAATTATTGTAAACTTTTAATTAAAAAAAAGTCTTTTAAACCAACAAATAGTCTGGGTGTCTTTTTTCTCCAGGCAGCACAGAAAAGTTTGGAAAACATTTTGCTAGATTATATGCAGCAGTGGTGTCTAGTGGCTTCTGGGTCAGTGAAACTGTATATCCACTCTGGATCTTAGGCTGAACTTTAAATAAACTTACCCAGAATGCAAGCAAGTTCAGTGCCTTGAATCACTCCTTTAAACTTTGGAATAAAATCCAGGACAAGTACACTGTCCCATTAGCATTGGAGACACCAACCATCACTGATTATGTACAGTGGCTGAGATACTGGATCAGGAGATTTAGCTAGGATACATGCCTTGTCCAATCGATGCAAATGCACCTTTTCTCAGTTATAGTCCCTCTAACACAGCCCCCCCAGCCAGTGGGGAGCAGGATAAACGGCTAGCAGACAAGCATCCTTCTATCTTCCTGTAGCTTACTGTGCAATGTCAGGCATCCAGATTGATCTGTGGGGTTCCTCTGGAGGGCTCTGTAGATTGTAATTGCCATGCATCCAGCTATAGGAAAATAGCTGGATGGTTGTCTACTACACAATGGAGCGGTGTGTTATCAGTACACTGATGACACCCAAATATATTTCTCTATGTCTCGGTCTACAACTTTGACTTCAGATGGTGTCTCCTCTCTCAATGAATGTCTTAAAACAGTAATGGACTGGATGAGGAAAAACAGATTGAAACTGAATCCAGACAAAACTGAGGTACTAACAGTAGCGGCCCCAAACCCAGGTATTGGGACACAATCCCCAGTCCTAGATGGGGTCACATTCTCCTTAAAGGACTGTGTTTGCAGTCTGGGTGTGCTCCTAGATCTGTCGCTTCAGATGACAAATCAGGTAAATGCGATGGTCAGGAGCGCCTGTTATCAGCTTTGGATTATATTCCAGCTGCGCCCTTTCCTGGAAGTTGGGAACCTTGAAACCGTGGTACATGTGCTGGTAACCTCTCATCTCGATTTCTGTAATGCACTCTACATAGGACTACCCTTGTGCCTAGTTCGGAAACTTCAATTGGTACAGAACATGGCAGCCAGGCTTGTCTCAGATAAAACTAGAAGAGACCATATAACATGAATTTTAAAATAGCTCCACTGGCTGCTTGTCAGTTTCTGGGTGCAGTACAAGGTATTAGTCATCACATTTAAAGCCCTAAATGGCTTGGGTCCAACCTATCTTCGGGACCTCCTCCTTCCATATAATCCACCCTGCGCACTCATGTCCTTTGGGAAGAATTTATTGCTACCTATAAAAAACTAGATTATCTGAAACTGCCCAGAGGACCTTTTTGGCTATCACTCCCAGATTATGGAACGGCCTGCCGGATGAGAATCATCACATTACCACCTTAAACAGCTTTTAAAAAGCTGTTAAGATACATCTCTTCTGGCAGGCATTTCCTGAGTAGCCCACCGGCCACCGAAAAAGTTGTGCCTGATCCTGATTTCTGTTACGATGATTTTAATTTATTTTTCACTTCTTGTACATCTGTCATTTTAGGTATGTTTTAAACTATGATTGTCTAATTGTATTTTTTGGGGGGGGGCTGTTGGGAAACAGGATTGTATGTTTTATTGTGTAAGGCACCCTGGTTGTGTTGCACAGAGAGGAGGGATACAAATAAAAAAAATATTATTATCAATCCACTCCCAAATGACCAGGAATTCACCACACTGGAGGAGGGCTTCAGCTAAGGAAACTTGGGTTGGGGGAGGTTGGTCAATCCACTATTGGTAGAAACTTCCAACCTTTGTAATAACCCCAAAGGTATGATGGCCTAAATGCAATTTATGCCATTGTAATTTATATTTATTGTAATTCATTAACAGGATGTTAACCTATACTAGTGACATAATATGAATAATAAAATGGGTTATATCCAATTCAGGCTAGTAGAGAAATTATTTGTGTTTGCATTGTTGCACTAGTGGTTGGATAATTTTTAGCAGAACAAGCATAGCTATGCAAGCAATGCTTAGCCTATAAATAAATAAAAATAGTTTAATTATTTTAATTTGTTTTCTACTTTGTGTTTTAAAATTTTTATTGTTGTATAGCCTTGAGCAGTTCATAACCACTGTAAATATAAATAATGAAGTCCGAGTTGTGGAATGGTTTGTGGAACATCTTGTGGAATGCCCTGTGTGCTGAACTATGGACTGGGCTGAAAACAAGAGTTTCTCCAAGCAGGAAAGTGAGGTGGTGTCCCCAGTGTTGTTGGTCTGATGAGAACATCTGGGATTTTGAAAAAGCATCATGGGTCATCTCACAAAATGGTTGCAATGGGGGCTTGCTTATTCAAAAATGGCTCCTGTGTGGTGACCCATTACCAAATATCCATCCCCCCCTAAAAAAATGACTAGGCTAAAAGGAAATCGGCTTGCCCTAAAATAAAATATGAGGTACCTATATGAATCTGAGGTCAAAAACACAAAATCATGCACTGTTTACTGTTCTAGCATATCAACAGATACCACACTAAAACAAAGAAACCTGCTAGCACATCAGGCTGAAAAATAAAGTAAAAATGTCAGCAGAACATTGTCCTTATTTTTCACTACCCCTTCTAGTATCTCCGGATACTCCATGTTCCCAGCTTACTTATTTCTTTGTTCTAGGCAAGTGGGTATATATCAAAATGAAGCTGTGGAGTGCAACAGTGGTAATAGGCAGCCTCCATTTTACTGGAGTAGTAAATCCATTCTGGGTTTTAGTCCAAACTTTAAATGAGTTGGGAGATAAAGTTCAATATCTTGGATAGATTTTTCAAAATCTGGATTTAATCCCAGGATACATTCACCATCTCACTTACATGGGGCCCATCATGCATTAGTGAGTGGAATACAACTACCTCAACATTTTAATTTTGAGATTCAAACTATTCTTGGAAATAAAGGTGACACTATATGCCAATGGTTTATTTTGCAGCATGCCAGACTCTCAGTAAAAAAATATTTTAATTTTAAAAAATCTCAGAAGAATTAGGAGCGGCAGGAAGCCTGTATGGCCCAAGGAAGGCATTCATGGGTAGTATTATGGAGACCCCAGTGTGAGTAGAATGACTCCATTGGCTATAATTCCAGGTGTGCACATTAAGGTTTGATTTCAAAGTTTGCAGGTACTAATAGGACACTCAAATCAGGTAATTTCAACCAGAGAAGAAGAAGGAGAAGAATCTTTCACCAATTTCCCAACCCCAGCCTTGTACAGTACCTTATATGCTGTTTAACAGAGTCCTACAGTGCCTAGGAAGGTATAGAGAAGGGGAGAAGAAAACCATGAAAACTGCACCTTCCTCCGTTTTGCCAGCAGAAACTATCTGCCTTCTACTGACAGAAGGAGCCTTGCCATTCACAGAAAGCAAGGTCTGGATATAGGCAATTCTTCTGAATTCTTGCAGGCAGCAATTCCATTTAGTGCCCCAAGGGCTGCCACCAACCACAGACAGTACAGTTTTAACATGACCTCAGCTCATTTCTTTTGATAGCTATACCATAGATTTTATGATGTAATTAAGTAACTTCCAATGCATGTCCATCTTTATACTATTTGCAATAGAGATGCCTGGGGTACAGAAAGGCTGATGGGATGGTGGACCAGGGTAGGCTATAATGTTTTTCCAAAACATCACGATCATGGCCAAAATCCTACATCAGAGTTATGTAGCATAAACCTCTACATGTGGAGTTGTGCATTAATTGTGCTACATAACCCTTGTGTTGAATGACAACTGAACTGAGACACCAAAAGTGCAACTGGATGCATAACCCAAAAGTGCAACCATTTGTGCACATGCATTATGATTGTATGAGCAGCAATAGCACCACATCAACAACTCCACTTCCACAATCTTGAATTGAACATGGCCACTCCGTATTAGACAAAAATACTGAAATGCTTCCATAGGGGAACTTACATAAGACAAAAACACAATTATGGTCTGTTGAGTAAAATGCCCCTTTAAGAAGTGGTAAAATAATTTCTATGACTGTAAATGTTAAGAAACACCAGGTGTCAACCCTAATGGTATCATAACTGTATATAAGGGCTCTAGAACCCAGGATAGGTATGGGTTGGAGAGTTTGTAGAGTGTGTTTGTTGGAGAAGTAGATTGTAGCAGACATTGTATGCTGGCAGAAATCAGAGCTTCTGTTGTAAATACTTTGTATATATTTTGCGACAGGAAGATAAAAGCCTCCAAGGACTTTGGAAGAAGTCAACTATATCTGTGCCTTATTTCAGGTTGGTTGGTGCCTTATTGCCAAATATTGCATACTGGGTTGTGCTTCTGCACTTTGCTGTAAACTACTGTTGAGATCAAGCACCTCAGGCAGTGTTGAATGTTGGTACCTCTGTTTGGGCCTAGTTTTTGTTTGTTTTGGTCACTGCACACCTGCAGGACATAGAGGAGAACCAACATGGTTTGGATAGGTAATGCTAGGAGTGAGGAAATAATTGACTAGTCTTCTGCCTGGCTGCTTCTTTCTTTCCAAAGCTTCTAAACACAGGAGGAATGATCAGTTGGACACAGTGGAGACTTTAATGGACTTAAACACAGTACCGTACATTGCAAAGAGGGACCCACACAAGAGCACACTACCTATTTCGGTTAAGAAGATATGTGATTCTGAGTTCTTGTTCATGGAAGAAGCCTCTGGAAATAGCAAAATGAAATTTATCCAATGGGAAACTGGTTATGAGAGCAAGCACTCATGCAAGCAGTTACTCGCACATAGTAGCTGGTCTAACAACATTGAGACCAGTTCTAACATTAAGTGTGTACTTTCGATCTAAAGAACTCAATTGCCAAAAGTGTTTTAATGACATGAACAGTGTCTCTCTATTGTCCGTTGGTTAAAAAAAATAAACCACCATTGGGCCAAGCTTTCTGCTTGTGTGGCAATATAATGACCTAATTCTGTCCAGTAATTCTTTTCTGTAGCTATAATCCTATATCAGCTAAAACAACACAAGAAGAAAGTATGTGAAATCAAGTGTAGCTTATTTCCCCAAGGCTAACATCAGTTGCCTGCAAGTATCTTACACAGGATTATTATTGTGTCATTCATCAAGAAAAACTCAGTCTAAGGGTTCTAACAAAAGGGACCTACATTTTATACAAATTCTGACCTAATAGTGATTAGCAAACTGAAACTCTTAACATGTTCTAATATGAAAGGCTTTTTTAAAAATTGATATTGAGATAATATACAGTATACATTGTATTATGGCTCAAATGGTGTTTCAGACAGTACATTACAAGTGCACAGAGAATATAATGATCACATTTTATTTGTTCTACTGATTTTGTCCACACCTGGGTGAAAATTAAGGGGAAACAGGAGACAAAAATGAAGATGCCACCAAAAACATACGTACATTTTTTAAACAACCCCCTTCCCCCAAAGATATTCATTTAAAATTTGGAAATAAGTCTTCCAACAGAATTATAGTTGACCAAGGTTGACAGACTGCTAGGTATACAAATAAGTTGCAAATGTCTTTAAAATGTGAAATATTCAGCACATTTTGGAGGACTATGAATCATTTTTGTTGCAAAAGTCTTTAAACACTGGATCTGACCATTGTGGTACATGCCTTAGTTACATTCTGTTTAGACTACTGTAATACACTCTACTTGGGTTTGCCTTTGAAGACTGTTTGGAAACTTCAGCTGGTCCAATGAGCTGCAGCCAGACTGTTAACTGAGGTAAGTTACAAAGACCACACAATGCCCTGCTGAAACAGTTGCAGAGCCCACCATTGCTATGAAGTACTATATGGCTCAGATCCAGACTGTTTTGCAGACTTCTCCCTATATGAGCTGGCCTGAATCATAGAGTTGGAAGAGACCACAAGAGCCATCCAATCCAACCCCCTGCCATGCAGGAACTCAAAATCAAAGCATCCCCGACAGATGGCCATCCAGCCTCTGTTTAAAGACCTCCAAAGAAGGAGATTCCACCACACTCCGAGGTAGTTGTTCCACTGTCGAACAGCTCTGTCAGGAAGTTCTTCCTAATGTTGAGGTGGAATCTCTTTTCCTGTAGCTTGCATCCATTGTTCCGGGTCCTATTCTCTGGAGCAGCAGAAAACAAGCTGCTCCCTCCTCAGTGTGAAACCCCTTCAAATACTTAGACAGGGCCATCATTTCATATCATCCCTTCATCGTCTTTTCTCCAGGATAAACATACCCAGCTCCCTAAGTCTTTTCTCATAAGGCATGGTTTCCAGACTTTTCACCATTTTGTTCGTCCTCCTCTGGACATGCTCCAGTTTTTCAACATCCTTTTTGAATTGTGGTGCCCAGAACTGGACACTGTATTCCAGGTGGTGCCTGACCAAAGCAGAATACAGTGGCACTTATTACTTCCCTTGATCTAGATACTATACTTATATTGATGCAGCCTAAAATCTCATTGGCCTTTTTAGCTGTGGCATCACACTGTTGACTCATGTTCAACTTGTGGTCTACTAGGACTCCTGGATCCCTTTCACATGTAGTCTCTTTGAGCCAGGTGTCCCCCATCTTATATCTATGCATTTCATTTTTTTGTCCTAAGTGCAGTTGTTTACATTTCTCTGTGTTGAAATTTAGATGCTTCTGAAGAAGTAGACTGAAGTCTACAAAAGCTCATGCTACCAATTTCTTTCAGTTAGTGTCAAAGGTGCTATAAGATCTCTCTACATTATATATATATATATAATATATATGATCTCTCCATGTACTGATTCTACAGACTAACAAAGCGTATATCTGTTGTTGTTAACTGCTTTTGCGTCAGTCTTGACCCATGGCAACCCTGTGGATGAGTCATTTCCAGTCCCCCTTGTCCTCTACTGCTTTGCTCAGCTCCTGTAAACTCATATTCATGGTCTCTTTAATGAAGTCCATCCATCTAGCATGTGGCCTTCGTCTCTTTCTACTTCCCTCCACCTTTCCTAACATTGTTGTCTTTTCCAACAATTAATGCCTCCTCATGATGTGTCCAAAGTCCAACAGTCTAAGTCTCATCATCTTACCTATATTGGTTGTTGTTGTTGCTACACACACACACACACACCTATACAGTGTGTGTGTGTGCGCGCGCATATATATATATATATATATATATATCACACTGTATAATAATTAATAACTACTATTATTTACTACTGCTACTACTACTCCTTTCATGAATCCAACAAGTGCTGTCCTTTGGGTGCCTCTCCTTCCTCTGGGGCTGCTCCCACTGTATAATAATTAACTATTACATATTATTACTACTACTCTTCCCCTTTTTCTCATAACTCCACCAAACACTGTGCCTCTCCTTCCTCTGGGGCTGCTCCCACTGTATAATAATTAGTAACTATTACATATTGTTATTACTACTACTATTGCTACTACTACTCTCCCTCCTCCTCTCATGACTCCACCAAACGCTGTCCTTTGGGTGCCTCTCCTTCCACTGGGGCTGTTCCCACTGTACAATAATTAACTATTACTTATTATTACTACTACTACTACTACTACTACTACTACTCTTCCTCCTTCTCTCATGACTCCACCAAGCCTCTCCTTCCTCTGGGGCTGCTCCCATTATATAATAATGAATAACTATTACTTATTATTATTATTACTACTACTCTTCCTCCTTCTCTCATGACTCCGCCGAATGCTGTCCTTTGGGTGCCTCTCCTTCCTCTGGGGCAGCTCCCACTGTATAATAATTAATAACTATTACTTATTATTACTACTCCTCTTCTTCCTCCTCCTCTCATGACTCCACCAAGCGCTGTCCTTTGGGTGCCTCTCCTTCCTCTGGGGCTGGAATGATGGCTCCCAAGAGGGAACCTGTCTCTCTGTGGCCCTCCTTTCCCCCCTGCTGCCCCCGAGGCGCATCCTCCCAAGTGCCAGCGACGAGGATGATGGGGGTGAGGATGAGGAGGACCCTCCCTCTTCCTCCCTCCTCCTCCTCCTCCTCCTCCTCC
>JAIPUX010001880.1:34761237-34785419 GCA_020142125.1 Phrynosoma platyrhinos | reverse complement strand
GGGGAGGGAATGAAAGCCATTCGAAAAATGGCACTTTTGGGGCAATGCTGCTTTGTCGGGTGGGGGAGGGGTTGCTCTTATTCCCCCTTTTTTTCCCTCAAAAAAATATCATTCAGGGTTGTAGTAGAGTAGAGGAGAGTAGAGAAGGCCATTGAAGAGAGTAGAGAAGGCCATTGAAAAGAGTAGAGGAGACCCACTGAATAGAATAGAAGAGATCTCTCGAGGAGACCATTGAAGAAAGTAGAGGAGGCCTATAGAGGAGACAGACCCACTGCATAGAGTAGAGGAGACCTATAGAGGAAACCCATTGAAGAGTGTAGAGGGGACCTATAGAGGAGACCCACTGAATAGAAGAGAAGAGACCCATTGAAAAGAATAGAGGAGCCCTATAGAGGAGATCCATTGAATAGAGTAGAAGAGATCCATTGAATAAAGTAAAGGAGACCTATAGAGGAGACCCACTGAATAGAAGAGAAGAGACCCATTGAATAGAATAGAGGAGACCTATAGAGGAGGCCTATAGAGGAGATCTATTGAACAGAGGAGACCCACTGAATAAAATAGACCCATTCATTTTCAGTCTGCATGGTTGCCTGAAAATTGAAATTTCTTTTAAAAAAATCAGGGGAAAGCAATGGCAAACCTCTGAACAAATCTTGCCAAGAAAACCCCCATGATGGTTTGCCTTAGGGTTGCCATAAATCCCAAAGGACTGGAAAGCACACAACCAACACAAAAGTGAATAGAGGAGAGGAGACCCGTTGAACCCTTTGTTAACTGATAAGTAAACAAGTAAATTCGTGTAATTCAGTGGGCATGCTTCGTTTTCAGCTAACAATGGGATGCCAGCCTCTGGAGCTCAGCTCAGCCCCTGGAGTGGGTGTGTTTATGATTCCAGTTCTCCCATTTCAAAACAAAAAACAAGAGCCATCCTTCTTTTTTTAGAAATGTCAATTTTTATGCAACTGTGCAAACCGAAGATGAACAGGCATCTCCACCCTCTGCCCTATTTTTCTTTTGGGGAATTCCGTTTGTCTTCTGTAGACCTAAAAATTCCAGAACTATGCTTTCTCTGACAAAATGTTGTTGTTGTTATTGTTGTTGTGTGCCTTCCTGTCATTTCTCACTTAGACAAATCTAAGGCAAAACTATTGCAGGGGGTTCTTGGCAAGATTTCTTCAGAGAGAGGTTAGCCATTGCTCCTTTGAGGCTGAGAGAGTGTGACATTCTCAAGCTCACCTAAAGGGTTACAAATATCTTTAAGGGACTGAGAAACTAATCAGTTCACCAGTGCCTGGTGCCTGGATTATTTCTCACTTTCAGGTGCATAAAGTACGTGTTGAACAACAGATGAAGGTTATTTCAGTGTGTGCATGGCCTGAAAGACCTTGGAATTGCTCTGTTGAGTATGGGCTGTAGACTTTGGCCTTGAAATGTATCGTTTTAATTTGGGAATGAGGGAAGAGCTAAAGAAAGAGGATGGAAGAAAGAATATTGTGTGGGAATGGAAAGCTGGTATTAGACGTCTACTGGTGAAGGTTTCCCATCCAGAGCCTTCATGGGTTCTTTTGTTGAACGTAACCCATCTTGAACCCTGACGGGTTTAAGCAGAATTTTCTTCTCAGCTGGAGTCTCTTCATGACAGCAAGACAACAAGGCTCTGTTTACCTGTTATTGATGTTTCAAAGGCCACCCATCCAAATTGCTTGTTACCTTTTCAAAACAAGCCAGTGTAATTGGAGGCTTTCTCTGTGAATTGGGTTATCTCAGGTGCTTTTGATCTATAATATCTGCATATATACCGTACATCTATTTTGATTCTCCCCACCAGAGCCCTGTTACATGTGGGGTCATCATCATCATCATCCCACACAGGCTGCGGTCTTGCACATATTTATTTGGGTGTAAGTCCTATTGAATTCAAGAGTGCATGGTAAGAGTGGCAAGATACCGTATTTTAGGTCAAAAGTGTGTGTGTGTGGAGGGGATGAATGAAATCCATTCTAACATAATCATCTAGTATGGAAATTAGAGATCAGCACTTTCCCCCATGGTTTCGCTTGGAGGGAAAACTCCATGTATATTTCATGTTGATCATTTTCAGCTTGGCCTATATTTTTCTGCTAGCCCTCCCATAAGTGGGAGGAGTAGCAAGCAGCAAACCTTCAGGAAATTGCTACATCTAGGAGATAGTAGCTTCTGTTGTTTGTAGCCTGCATCAGTGTGCATCTTTGTATATTTCTAGTTAAGAAACACAATCACACTTAATTTGCAAACATTTTTTGCATTACATTTCAGCAAAGCACACATTTTTATTCTTTAGGGGTGCAATCCTGTTCAATCCAGAATTTATTTCTCCATTAAAAACAAATATCTAGCACAGGGGTAGGCAACCTTTTTGAGCTGGGGGCCGTGTTGCTGTCCCTCAAACAATTGGGGGCCCGAAGCACCAAAAATAAATAATAAATTAATTAATTTAAAAAATTAATTTTTTTTAAAAAAATATGCATGCACACTCTCTCAGCCCCAGAAAAGCCATGGCAAAACCCCTGTGGAGATTTTGCCAAGAAAACCCCAAGAACAAGTAATAACAACAATAATCAATATCATCATGGCTGGCGGCGGCAGCGGCGGCAGGACCGGCCTGGGGCTGGTCCAAAGGCCTCAGCGGGCCGCATCCGGTCCCCGGGCCTTAGGTTGCCTACCCCTGATCTAGCATGTCGAGAATTACAATGTTAATGATGTTATTGGGCAAACTTTTGAACACTCTCTGAAATAACGATATTATGCTGTCTCTTCCTTGCCCCACTCTTTTCCATGATGTGTTTGTACACTAGTGAAATTATGGTTGTGAATGAAGTGAAAATTTGGAAGTGATTGAACAAATACCCACTGAAATAAGATGTGAAATACAGTACATCAATAGGGCCTAAAGAACTGTGAAATGAAGGCAGTGAACCCCAAAGACAGCTTTTCCCTGTGTTGTGTGGCAAACTGTTTCTGAATCTTGGCACATTTTTTTAAAAAACCCAGTATGTCATAGAACAGGCAGAAAGGACCAACAAATTGGAGAGAAAAAGATCTTGATCTTCCATTGGGCTAATAGAAGTCCCTTGTGTTTGGGCATAAGCAGCTTTTTTGAATCCTGGCCATTGTGTTTGTTGAAGCTCTAATGCAGCTTAAGTCTTTCAACCTCACTTATTCTGTGTCTGTTTTATTCTTGGCTTGGGAATCTTTGTACTAATGGCCTACTACCCTGTCAACTCCCTGATGCTTTAGTATAATAAGAATAAGAAAAAATAATATTTGTTTCTTACCCACCTCTCCACATGGATTGAGGCGGGAACAACAGTCCATCAATTACACAATATCAGTTTAAAACACACATCAACTTAAAAGAACAAACATGACACATACTAGATGGCTCCTTCTTCCCCAACCCCAAGCAATTCCCCATTCATTTATGTTTGATGGTTTGGCTAGGCCTTTCTCCACCCACCCTCTCTCTGTACTATTGTCTCCCAGACACACTCACAACTGAAAGCAGATGTGATGTGATGAGTGCTTCAAGGATTTCTTTAAGAGGTGAGCCTTGGGCTGAATGGCTCCTCTCCTTTCTCTCCACCCCTTGTGTGACACATGAGAGGCTGGGGTCTTTAAAATTCTTCATTGTTTGGCAGTGTGTGAGCCGGTCAAAACCAGTCCTGGAAACATAGGCTGGAAAGGAGTGAGATGGCATTCTGCATCTGGCATTCTTTGGTTGTTAAGGAGAAGGGTTGCTATTCTAACAGAATAAGTACACAATTGCTCACTTAAGAGGCCTTACAGAGCATGGGGCAGAATGGATTCAGGAGCTCTGACTCTTTTCTCATAGTGATATGCTGGTGAAACAATCATGTTGGCCTACATCTAGAGTAGACTCAATGAATCAATGGTGAGTCAGATTCTGTGGATCTGCTCTAGCTGGGACACCAGTTAGATTCAGAGTCTGATGTTCTAAGAACTAATTGAATCTCCCCTATCCAGAATTCTGAAATCCAAAATATTCCAAAAACCAAAACCTTTTTCATGGGTGGCTGAGATAGTGGCACATTTGCTTTCTGATGGTTCCATGTACACAAAGTTTGTTTCATGCACAAAACTATTTAAAATATTGTATAAAATTACATTCAGGCTATGCATATAATGTATATATGAAACATAAATGAATGTTGTTTTTAGACTTGGGTCCCATCTCCAAAGTATCTCATTCTGTACGCATATGCAAATACAGGTATTCCCAGATCCATAATAATAATAATAATAATAATAATAATAATAATAATAAAATCCGAAATCCAAAACATTTCTGGTCCCAAGCATTTAGGATAAGGGATACTCAACCTGTATGTATTTAAAACTAAGGTACATTTTTAAACTGAACATAATTATATTGTAGCTTTGGTTATCCATATGAGTGAAATCTTGCAGAGTGGCCCTTGTAGTTCTAAAACTACTAAGTCTAACCTGAATTTGGCTAGAAGGAGTCCCATCTGGATCCCCAAGACCACTGGGCTTAAAAGCAAGGTGGATGAACATGTAACCAGTGCATTGATATTCTCCTCATTGATGCTGTTACATTTTATATAGATCCATAACTAGAGTATTAGACTTAGCAGGTGGCCTAAATCCACACAGTCAGTGGGAACTTGGTAAATCTACACTTACATATGTTTCCTTGATTTAATGAGTCTAACTAAATTGGATGTAGACTCATGAGATGGATCCAGAATTAGTCAGGCTTAATGTAGATCCACCGAAAGCAATGGGTCTAAAGTATCTCTGCATCTGGGGTTTTAAATCCCGTTAATTTAAATGAGCCGGTGTTAAGTAAGACTAGGTCTCACCCCAACTCTGAAGAAGAATGAAGTCATTTTTAAACATCTTTCAGAAGTTTGTTTTGCAAAATACAATTTCGATTATAAAACATGTAAGCTGTTTAAAACATGTAAATAAAATTTAAAACTTGTTTGCGTTACGATACAATAACTTTTATTTTCTGTATCAAGCAAGGAGGTGACCTTCTCCCTGGATTCTTCTGTAGTTTGATCACCTGCTTTAGGGATGTTGGCCACTTGCTACTTGCTCCTGTTCTATTGATTAGGGAAATAATTTGATGGGAAAAGAGTGACAAGTCTTGCCCTAAATCCTGTTGTTAATCCCAACTAGAATAGAACTGTTGAATCAATTAGATTTACTTCTGTGTTGATTCACCATGCAACAACCTCTAGTAGAGATTAACAAACTCTACTCTAGTAGAGATTAATAAATAGGTTTCCAGCCCTTGTGTTTTGGCACCTGGCTGGGAAGAAGCAGGCATAGGAGGTGTGCATTCTGATTCTTTTGTGGTTACTGATGCACTTTAGTTATTCATTTTAGATTATTTTCAGGTTACTTTCAAGGATAAAATCATTGAAAAGCAAATTCTTTAAAGCAAGGATGGGGAAGAGTTTGGGTACAGGACAAATCCTTCCCTCAGTCAGAATGATGTATGGGTGAATGGTCATCACTCTGATGGCGGGTGTGTGGTTAGGATCCCTACCTTACTTTTTTTACATGGGTAGACAAGAGGGAGATGAAGTCAGGTGTGGTCTAGAGATCCAGTTGGTCAGGAAGTGGTGTCTCAACACGGTGTCTGATTATGTACTTGGCTGCCCCCTTCCACTTCCTCCAGTGAGAAAGATGAGGATGGGTTCACTCATTGAATGCCTTTAGTTGCCTGATTCTTCAGGTCAGGACTCATCCACTTCTTAAATCCCCCAGTCAAGTTGAGCTTCCTCGCCCTTCTCTGTTTGGGGTAGTGATGGATGAAACTAACACCTGGCCATACAGCTCACTCCCACCCCATCTCCCTTTTGAGATGGCAGGGCTTTGGGGAGGGGGAGTGCCAAATGGGGAACTTCTAAAGAGCGGATTCGAGAGACTGATGGTCTTGATTACATCATTTAAATACATACAGGTTGAGGTGGTTCCCCTCCCAGTAGCAAGTGCATACCTTCAAGTCACTGGTCAATTTACCGTAACCCCATTAATTTTATAGGATTTTCTTAGGCAAGGAATATTCAGAGGTGGTTTTGCCAAATCCCTTGGCAGTCTCCTATCCAAGTACTAACCAGGACTGACCCTGCTTAGCTTCCAAGATCAGACAGAATCTGGTGCCTTTAGGATATATGTGCCTTCAAGTTGTGAATTTCATAGGGTTTTCTTAGGCAAAGGAATTCAGAGATGGTTTTGCTAGTTCCTTCCTATGAAAGATAGCTTATAGCACCTGATATTTGTTGTCTACTTCCTATCCAAGTACTAACCATGGCAGAACCTGCTTTGCTTCCAAGATCAGAGGGGATCTGTTGTCTTTAGGATATTTAACATATAATTGAGAGACCATTAAAGCAAAGCAAAGCAGCTTCATTTATATACCGCTTCATATCACTCATGGGATGTCTAAGCGGTTTACAACTGTGAGCTGATTGCCCCCCAACAAGCTGGGTACTCATTTTAGCGACCTCGGAAGGATGCAGGCCTGAGTCGAGCCTCAGCCCTGGCTGGTATTGAACTCGCAACCTTGTGGTCTATGAGTGAATGGCTGCAGTACAGGCATTTAACCACTGCGCCACCAGGGCTGTTACAGTCCATTCCTAAAAGCCTGTTGGAATAGAAAAGTTTTCATTTACCAGTCCAAGGAAAGTAAAGAGTGAGCCATCCTAGCACTATCTTTGTGTTTATCTATCTGATCCCGCAACATTTTGTTTATTTGTCAATGAACAAGTATCAAGTAATATTGTATGACTGCTAGTGTTCTGCTCCAAGTTGCTGTTTCCATTCAAAACTTCCTACTGCTCAGATAATTTATTGCTACTACTAATACTACCCTGCCTTTTTCCCAGAATGGGAAAGTGGCATACAACAATTAAAAAATGTTGTTAAAATCTACAAAATAAAAAAGTTAAAATACAATTAACATGAAACATTTAAACATTTATTTAGAATTTATCTTCCACTAAGAAAAATTTAGAATGAAGATAAACACCTAGAATATGCCATTTTGTGTGTTGGGGAGGGAGGGGAGAACAAAATTTATAACCTGTCATTCTCTGTTCCATCTTCTAAGCTCTGTGATTTTTATGGAGTTGATTTGTTGTGTATTTCTGCATTTTTAGCACTCTCCTGCTAGCATCTAAGGGCTCTGGATCTTCTAGCAGAGGTCAACTCAACTCATTCTTCAACAAATTATAGGCCTGATTCCTTGTGATGTCCTTGGAGACAGCATTGTGGTGTTGAGATAGCAACCAAGACTATGCATTAGAAACCAATGGCTTCTGATGTTGAGGGCCAAAAGTATTGTGGTATTTTAGGCATCATAATTAGGGTAATTTTACAATGGAATGAATAGGAATGGCTGATTGGGCATAGGGTTAAAATTCTTAATCTAGAATTCTTCTTACTGATAATTGGTCAAGTAAAATATAAAGGCAGATTTGTTGATTGTGGTGAATAATGCTTTTAAAAATAAAAATAAAAGTAGTTTTTTGTGGGTTTTTCAGGCAGTGTGGCCATGTTCTAGAAGAGTTTCTTTCTGACGTTTTGCCATCATCTGTGGCTGGCATCTTCAGAGAAGGTGAAGAGAAAAATAAAAGTACTTCAGCAGTGTTTTTAAACCTGAGTTCAATAACATGTCTGTAATGTGACAAAATCTAAAAAAGAGCAATACCTATTACCCAAACAAAATGCACAAAATATGGAAGTTTTCAAAGCTTCACTAGTCTCTTCATCAGGCAAAGATGTTAAAAATCATAGAGGAAAAGAAAAGTTACAATGTTAAGAGTCATAGGCTTACATTTTGTCTCAGATATTACTTCTGTTGTCAGTTAAAATGGCCAGGTGGAATCTCACTGCAAGCAGAGGCTACAACTCTCCTTCTTGGCCATGGAGGGACCAGGGGAAAATGGCAGTAAAAGACAGGTTATAAAATTTAAACTCCATTAGCAACAGAACAGTAACTTCCCTTGAGATCCAGGCTGTCCCTGTCCTGTGCAAAGTTAACTCCCCCTTTGGCAGAAAACACTAAATTTCTCAAGAAGTCTCTGTACTGTTACATCTGGGATGGTGGTTGTGGTGGTGCTATATAGGCAGAGTAACTAGACATCTTCCTTTTCCCAGACACATCCTACATTCCAGTCTTCTGTCCAGGAGGAATTCAAAAATATCCTCCATTTTAAGCGTATTTGACACCTGGTGTAGATCATTTTTTTAAACACTCCTACTCCCCCAACAAAAGAGAAAAACAGGGAAAGCGAGTGCTGATTTTAACAAAGCTAGGTTCATCAGAAAAATAAGTTGAGTACATAATAGAACATAATATTTGTAATATAGATGTAAATAAAGCATATGAAATGAATTTATATTTTAGTGCTTTTTAGCCTTTATTTTATAATGTTCAACATTTTTCTTGCACATCCCACATTTGGCAGTGCCTTGTCCTCCTTTGCAATGATATCTGGTCACCTGTGTATATGTAAAAACTGTAATGGGATTTAGCTTTTGTGTACATCAGGCACCTTTCTATAACATGCATCTAAATCCATATCTAATGTGGCCTTTGGAACATCTGAAGTTTACCTTTTTTTTTAGAGTGATCGTCTGCTCATCAAAGGAGGAAAGATTGTCAATGATGATCAGTCATTTTACGCTGATGTCTACGTGGAAGATGGTTTGATTAAGTAAGTTGTTTTACATGTTGAGTCTTTTTTAAAAAATTAGTTGTTTAGGTATGGTTGTGTTGAGTGCTTTAAAAGATTTTGTAGAAATGTTGTATAGTTGCATATAGTCTTGTGTGTGTAATCTCTTTTAAAATATTTTCTGAGTCTTTTTAATTGTAATAAAATCATTTTCATGAGAATGAAAGCAAAACATGGAGGGGTAAAACATTTCTGTGTCAATGCTGATAGATATCAGCATAAAAATATATGTTATATGTTTTACATTGGTGTGTTTGGATAAAGACCTCTACATTTAGTGCAATGAATTCCTGAATAATTTGATATGCATTTAGAATTTATATCTTTATTATTATTTTAAATGTTTGCATTGATGTTGTCTGTATTATATACTACTAAGATGCTTGGAAGAGTGGGATTGGGTGCATTTGCATGTTACAATAACCCATACTTTATGTTAATCATGTTCTTTTGCTTAAGTGACAAATTGCACAGCAGACTACCAAGCTAACCATGACTTATCTTGTCCATTTCTGCTTTGCTTCTCTCCAGTGTTTTTGATTCTGGGTAGGCAACTGACAAAATAAGCCAGGTCACAAACAAGCTAGAGTTTGTAAACCAACAAGAAATCATGCATTTGGATTGGAGTTTGTAGATGGTTAACAAATCCTTGTTAGAAGAGTTGGTTTCACATATCACAACAAGCCATACTTAATCATATCATATTGTGGCTTATTATGACATGCACATGTATTTTTTTTAATGCTTGACATACTACAGGTTGAATATTACTTATCCAAAATGTTTGAGGCCAGAAGTGTTTCAGATTTTGAAGTCTTCATTTAAATGCCCAAAATGGTCTGACCTAAACATGTACATATATAATCTACAAGCTATGAAATGAAACTTGTAAATAGTTTCTCCTAATGTCACTTACAGACAAATTGGTGAAAATCTAATTGTCCCTGGAGGTGTAAAAATGGTTGATGCTTATGGCCAGCTAGTTATGCCAGGCGGAATAGATGTCCACACTAGATTACAGATGCCTGTGATGGGAATGACCTCTGCTGATGACTTCTATCAAGGCACAAAAGCAGCTCTTGCAGGAGGAACCACAATGATATGTATGTACTCTCATTAGTACAAACTGCTTGTGTCCTGTGTTAGAATAGGAGAGCTGGTTATTGCAAAACCTTAACTTTTCATGGGAAATCAGGAAGCCAAATTTATCTCCAGGTACTCTTTTGGGGGGAAATGCTCATAATGAGAATTTTGCCATACAATTCATAGTGTCACATCTGTTAACCCGTTACAGCACTACATTACCATGTGTAAAATGTGGATTAGACACATTTAAACCATATATAAAAGTACTGATGTAAGAGATGGACAAATCCTGGGAGAGTGGCCCATGGGCCACATGTAGTCTACCAGAAACCTTCATGCATTCCCTGACATCCAGTGAAGGGGCAGGGGTGCAGCTGGCCATTGAAATGCTCCATTTAAATACCCAAAATGGAAGTAGTAAAAGCATGTTTCTCAAAGTCACCTGTCAACTTATGGTGACCTTCATGAATTTCCTAGGGTTTTCTCAGGCAAGGAATACCATTGTGATTCTCTGCCATTGCCTTTCTCTGAATATAGCTTACAGCAGTGCTACTGAAAGTGGTGATTCTTGGGACTGAGCAGTTAGTTCCTTGAGCCAATTTCCAAGAAAAGAAAAGAAAATACAATTATACTCTGTTGGCACAAATTTATTGCCCTTCTCTGGCACATTGGAAAACAATTGCCTATCCCATTTCAGATAGCCTGAGAAGTACTGGTCTATAGGACCTGGTATTCTTTTGCTTTTTCCCTTCCAGGAAGTAACCAAACCTGAAACTGCTTAGCTTCTGAGATGAGATGAGATCTGGTGCTCTCAGGTATCCAAGCAGAAAAAAATTGGAAGTGACTGCCTGGCAAATTTGCCCACCCCTGTCTTAACTGATAGGCATGAAAAATGTCTTTCTGTACATTTAAAAGTGTATCTCTCTGCTGTATTTTCATGCAGTATGATATGAGCAATAAATCATATTTTTGTTTCTCCAGTGGATCATGTCTTCCCAGAATCTGGAGCAAATCTGCTGACTGCATATGAACAATGGAAAGAATGTGCTGATAGTAAAGCATGTTGTGATTATTCTTTGCATATTGACATCACACGTTGGCATGAGAGCATAAAAGAAGAGTTGGAGGCTCTTGTCAAAGACAAAGGTAAAGACATAGATCAGCTTTATGCACACTGGCAGGTGACATTGTGACTGTATTAGTTTTCTCCTAATAAAAGTACAACCACACCTTAACCTTGAGCTATAAACTACAGTGGACCTTTGTTTTACATGGGGGATCCGTTCTGGACACACACACACTGGCGTAAGGGAAATACCACAGGACCTCATGGGCACATGTACCATTAAGAGGGTAGGAGCTTGCCGTTCGCATGACCTTGAGTTTGTGCATGGCGAGCCCACGTATGGCGGGGGTGTGCTGTACTAGATGATGGGGGTGAAGGGAGTTTTTTAGTTTCACAGGAGAAATTATATTTACTAGGTAAGGAAAACCTATCCTTTTTGACAAGATTTATAAGGTCCCTTTTTAAAATACTTCATATCCTCATAAATGGTATTTCTTTTTCATAAATAGACTCTATGTTTTGGGAATTTGAGATTTATTGTAAGCTAGTGTTATGCAGTTTATAAAATGCCTAATATATTCTTTTTCATTGTATTGTATATAATATGGAAATTAATTAAAGGTGTGTTGTCTACACACTGTGGTTTTTAACAGATTTCACTTTAACTTTAGGATAGTGGTGGGGTCATAAATGACAGTATAGGTGGGTAATTTAAGTCTGCTGTTCTTTACCCAGTTCTCAGGGGTAAGTTGCATTAAACCCAGTGTAATTTATTTCCGAGAAGCTATGTAGCATTGTACATCTGTGTATTTGGCTAGATTGCCAAGAATGCTAAATAATTTAATAAGTAAATTCAGTTTAATTCAAAGGGATTTTTTTTCCTGAGTAAGTTCATGGCAAACACTTAGTTCATAATTTTTCTGATTAAATCAGATTCTAAGCGTTGACCAGCTTTGATCCATAAACTTTAATTTTTTTAAAAAATTGTTAGCTGCTTTGAGTCCCTATATCAGGAGAAAGGCAGGATATAAATAAATAATAAATAAATAAATTTTGTTGGTGTATGTCACTTGATGGCATACTGGTGATCTCCTTTCAGTTGCAGTCATTCATTCACCTCTGTTTTCGTTAAGGTGTGAATTCCTTTCTTGTCTTCATGGCTTATAAAGACAAATTCCAATGCACTGATGCTCAGGTAATTATGGACATAAGAGGCAAACTGATGTTCAACTTATACTTTAGTTAAAAAAAACCCTGAAACTTCATAAGATTCTGGGAATATATTTTCTTTTCCTTTCTTTCTTGACAGATGTATGAGATATTCAGTATTATTCGAGATCTGGGTGCCATTGCTCAAGTACATGCTGAAAATGGAGACATCATTGATGAGGTAGAGTAAATGCTCACTTCTCTGTAGTTTCATAAAATTTTTAAAAATGAAGTTGCATTACATTAACATTGGGCAAAGTGTTACATAGAATCTAAATAAAACTGGTTCAAGGATAGAATCATCCAAAACTGAAGAAAGTACTGACAAAAACCTGTGATAAATATTAATATTGGTATGATAAACATCTGTTATCCAGCTGCTCAAAGGTTTATTACTGTGAGTTACTTTGAAGTTATCAATGAGTCTCCAAGTGGATGGTTGTTGTGGTATGGAAAATGAGAGAGTACTGCCATGCTTAGTTAATACCAGTCGAATACAAAATGGTTGTCTTAATCAGCCTGTTAATGTCAAGAAGCTACTGTGTTTATTTAAACCTTTGATGATACACAGAAATTTGTGAATGCATAATAATTCATCTCTCTTCTCCAATCTTCCTTTAACATTCCTTTGTTCCATAGTAACCACTTTGACATGAACGATAGAGTGTCATGAAGTTCATTGCCGTTGCTTTTTGGATATTGCTATCTCTTACATTGCATTTCTGTCTGTTTGTTCTTTTGCATGGAAACTGTTTTTTTTTTTTTTTTTTTGCCTTGCGTAAAATGTAGCAAGTCCTTGCTGACACAGGATGCAAACCTCAGTGCTGATATCTCTGTCTTGTGTGGATAGATGGTCCAGGTTTGGCTACATCATCACACACACAAAAAGACACGAGTACTTTAGAAGGTACTGGTGATGGTAAACATCATTATCACAATCGCCATCATCTTAGAAGCAGCTATGTCAGACCAGTCATCACTCTAGTGAAGTTGTAGCCAACCTGACTGACTGCCTAACCTCCAAAGTAGGGTTCTTTTTCAGCCTTATGAACTATAATAATCAAATTCAATAATGGATAACATATTTAAGCCCACATGCAGCCCCTCCCCAGTAGCTATTTTTACAGCTTTATCACTTGCACATGCTGCAATTGAAATTGGTGCTACTCTTATGTCTCTAAGTTTTGCATTAAGTCCCTCTGTCTTCCTTCTGGGAAAGGAGTTGCTTTGCCTTGCTTGTCTGCAAAGCTCTACAATGCTGGTTGAATGTTCTGGCACCATGCTATACCACAGAGTATCACCATGACAGCTGCTGAAATTTGGCAACAACTGCAGAGGTTGCAGCAAACTTGGTGACACCTTTCATATCTTAGGGGTGGGTGGGTCGGTGGGTCTAACATAGCCCTTCTGCTAGGAAGGTGCCCTCTGGTTAACTGAAGGCACCATAAATTGAACTAAAGACCATATACATGGAAATCATAGGCACTGTTATCAAACAAATCCTTCTCCCCTTGCTAAAGCTGCACATTTCTAAAAGCATTGGGGCAAACAGTAAAATAATTCTGCTTCCCACAAACCTCAGTCCTTGGAAGAGAATTTTTGAACTGCATCAGTGCTCTGTAGGGACTTTGATGTAGAAGATCAAGATAGATAAAAGATGCTAGAAGGACTGCTGCTTATGCATATTTAATCAGCTAGAATTATGTATCTGGATTACATGAGACGCTGACTTTCTCCTTTGGCAATTTTAGTCCTTGTCATTTGCTTTTCTTTCCTTTTTAAAAAATTTCTCCTTCTGTCTTAGGGCAAATATTCTGCCCTAAGACCAAATATTTGTAGCATCTTTGACAGAGTCAGATGTTCAGTTTTCTCTATAAACCACTAATAAACATTTCACAAGATGCTTTGTTCTGCTCCTGAATTGCCCATCATATGAAGAAATAAACAACTGTAGTTATAATGGGTATAGTTTTGCTTTAAAGATAGTATTTCAAATTTTCAAAACAGAATTTAAATATACCTTTCAGCACTTTTGAAATTTGTTGTTTCTTATTTTTCCTCATTTAGGAGCAAAAAAGACTATTGGAATTGGGGATTACTGGTCCAGAGGGACATGTTCTCAGTCATCCTGAAGAGGTAACATTAGCTAAAAGAATAATTTGTAGCTCAGAAAAGTGGGATCAAATTGGTAGTTGTTGCAGAATTTTGGCTTTCACACTTATAATTTCTTTTATTGGATCATCTTCAGAAGTGACAAGCTTGAAGTTTCAGAAAGTACTTTTTTTTCAAAAAGCAAAAAAATTACTGAGCTTAAGTACTGAATTATACATTAAGAACCAGTATATGGTACAAATCTAGTGTTATATCACTTTGGACAGAAGGCAGAAAGCATGTTTGAATGCTCCCTTATATGAAAAGTTAGCATAAAAGAAAAATACTAATGTAGTCTTTTACAAATGTGGTGGCTTTCCACACACAGGTAATTTTCCAGATGGTAGAGCACTGAAATATATTATTCTTTACTTAAAACATGAAGTGGAACATTCCACGAAGTGCATAACATTGAATTGGAACCAAACTTGGTCATACTGAGAGAAGACCCACTAGAATGAATGGGACTTGTAATTCACAGCTAAAGTTCCATTGATTTCAGTGGATCTGCTCTGACTAAGGGCCTTTACAGACTGCCAGAAATAATGCAGGTTGAGGCCACTTTAATTGTCCTGGCTTAGTGCTAGGGAATCATGGGAATTGTAGTTTTTTCTGGGACATTGAGTCTTCTCTGTCAGAGAGCTGTGGTGCCACAATAAACTACAGTTCCCATGATTCCTTAGCACTGAACCAGGACAGTTAAAGTGGCCTCAACCTGCATTATTTCTGGCAGTCTGTAAAGACCCTAAGTCTGTATTCACACTTATGTCTCAGAACTTTGCATCTGAATTGACCCTTTGTTTTGGTCCTGTAGATTGGTCCTGTAGGAATTATTTTGGTCCTGTAGATTTGTGTATCACTAAGAAATTCACCCAACATTTTGAGGGTTGGTGTTCTTGATCTTATTTATGAGGAGAATAAAGCAAAAGTTGAAGTAGTCGCTCCTACAGTCCTTAAGAATTGTTTCATTCCAAAAATCTCTGCAAAATGAACCATCTTCACAAAACTAGAGTTGGCCACTTGGGTCCAAACATGAATAAAAATGTTTGGTGTGTCTGCCTCAGTGTAAATATCAAATGTCACCAAAATCTGTTCATAAATATTCAATCTATAGCTCAAAAATATAGACATCCAATGTGTGTGTTGAGGAGGAACCCAAAGTAATGAAACCTGACTTCAGGAAAAAATATTTCATTTTATTTTATTTTGGCAGTTAGATAACACACCATGTTTGATTACTTTGTTATGCGATGCCTCTCCATTCTCCAGTTGTCTGTGGTTGCATCTACACTGTGGAAATAATGCAATTTGACACCACTTTAACTGCCATTGCTCCATCCTACAAAATCCAGGGATTTGTAGTTTTGTGAAGCACCAACACTCCTTGTCAGAGAAGGCTAATTACTTTGCAAAACTACAAATCTCAGGATTCCATAGGATGGAGCTACAGCACTTAAAGTGATGACATTATTTCTACAGTGTAGATTTCTACAGTGTAAATGCAACTTGTGTGACTGAAACCCCAATATATATGGCCCATTGTTTATTCTTCTTTGGGCTTACAAGAAATCTAATGCACAGTAGCCTTAGAGATTCCTATTGATTTTGGTGTCTGGGTCAGTTCAGATTATGTACTGAAGACAACATGAAGCCCACTCTGTGTGTCTCACAACTTTGGATCATGGTTACAGTCATTCAAAGTATCATGTTCTGAATGAATCACGCAAATGTTCTTCTAAAATAAAATAAGCATTTAAGATAAGAAGGATCAGTGAGAGATGCTGTACATCATGGATTTTGACACTTGGGCACTGAAAGCATGGTATCCTGCCCACAGATCCAGCCTGTTTCTGCTCCTGGCATTTACCCAGGCTGGTGTGGCTATGGGCAGATGTTCAGACGCTTGCCTACCACCATGCAATGGAGCTGCCACTGACATTCTCTGTGAAGGCTCCTGCTGCAGCCCATCAGAGTGGAAACGGGGCACCTGGCTTCACCCATGCGGCCAGGTGCCCCCTTGCAACATCACAAGCCACATCTAGGGCCTCCACAGAGAATGGGGGAGGTAAGGGAATGTGTGGCTGTCCGGTCTATCTGCTGTCAGGTGGTGTTTCTGGGAAACTTTGATTGGGAGTTCCTGCATGGCAGGGGGTTGGACTGGATGGCCCTTGTGGTCTCTTCCAACTTTATGATTCTAAGAGCTGGTCTTTTTAGACCAGAATAAGCATGGGTTGGACCAGGGTCAGGCCAGATCCTATGGTCTGCCTAATTTCAGGCCAGGACTATAGGCCCATATTGTCTAAATAGGACAATGTCAGGCTAGAAGTAGGGTGGGCTTTTGGCCTGTGCAGGGAATCCCTTGGTGATTAGGAATATATGCCATTAGTAAAGAGGCTATGGAGGTGGTATTTAGTTAAAGAACAGCTTGTCTGTTGGTTTTAGATATTCTGGATGGCACTCTTGAGTGTAAAAGTTAGAACAATTACATTTTTGGATTACAGCTCCTAGGATCCCCTGACCAATGATCATCCTAACTGGGAATTCTGGGAGTTTGCTCAAAAAGTAATTTTCCAATCTCTGCTCTTAGACTACAGTTGCAAATGTGCTAACTGGGAAGTAAGACTCTTTGAATACAAGTGTTCACTCCTGATCTTTTAAAACAATGAGCTCCATCCCACAATAATTATTGTCTGACTGAATTATTTATAACTTTTAAAATCAGTTATATGAGAAATGTAATGCCAACCTCCCACATTTTCCTGGAAGCACAAAATACAATTAAAGAGGACCAGATACATTATGAACAGTATGCAAAGGGATATGTTAGCATCTTTGAGACTGCATGTCTCCAAGCATCTGAGGAAGTAGACCAAGGGCCTTTACAAACTGCCAAAAATAATGCAGCTTGACTGCCCTGGCTCAGTGCAAGGGAATCATGGGAAATGTAGTTTATTGTGGCAACAGAGCTCTCTGACAGAGAAGGCTAAATGTCTTAGGGAAAAAATAAAATTGCCATGATTCCCTAGCACTGAGCCAGGGCAGTTAAAATGGATTTAGGCTGCATTATTTCTGGCAGTCTGTAAAGGCCCCCAGTCTACAAAAGCCTAAGCTACAACTTCTTTCCCTCAGTTAATTTCAAAGGTGCTGCAAGATCCTTTTGCATACTGATATTCCAGACTAACATGGCTATGTCTCTGACAAAGTAGTATAGTCCATCATAACTGGATTTTGGTACTTTTTGCTTTAGTTTAGTCTGTAGGCATGCCTCTTAACCTAAAGAGATATTTTGGAGAAATTATCTGATTGTATTCATATTTCCCAAGGTTGAAACTGAGGCAGTGTACCGCGCTATTACAATAGCGAAACAAGCCAATTGTCCCTTGTATATCACAAAAGTCATGAGCAAAGGGGCTGCGGATGTCATAGCCCAAGCCAAGAGGAAAGGTAAGCACCATTTCATATTTCCTTACAGGTGAGGACCAGCAGCTTGGCTACATACATACTCCTGATGTAAACCTTATTTGTATATCAGCTAATTTCTAGCAAACATGAAGATGATTAAAAGCATGATATTGTTTTGTGTTACTGCTGATCGCCAACTGAGTAGAGTTAGATTTAGGGAGTTTGGTACTCAGATACAAAAGACTTTTCCTCCCTTGCCCCATCCTACACATAAAGGCAACTTTGTGAATGGTATTTTCCCCTGTATAATTCTAGAATCTATGTCAGTGTTAAGAAATGATGTCATGCAAGGTGATCCTCAATGTTAATCTCATTAGATTGCCTTTTAAAGAAATTCACATTGATTCTCATCCTAAATGCTTGTCCAGCTGAACATTGGTATAGTGAATCATCCAAGTGTTACTACAGATATGTTACAGAAAAGCCTTCCCTAACTTGATGCAGTCTAAATTGCAGTTGTGGACTGTAATTCTTGTATTGCCAGCAATTTGAAATCTTTGCAGGTCCAGTTCAAAATATCTGGAAAGCACAGGTTGAGGAAGTCTGCTGTAGAGATTATTGTATCAGCCATAATTGGTATACAGATACTCTATTCAAGCATTAATCAGATGAATAAGGTAAATTCAGGAGGAAGTAGAGAAGGTGATGTGGTCATGGTCATGGTTGCTCCATTCTTGTGTCTGTCATGTTCTAAATATGGCAGATGATGTTGTAAATATCAGAGCCTCTGCTATCCATGCACCTCAGAACACTGGCAAGCAAGCATTATACATTACATGGAGGCTTTCCTTTCCAAAAAGTCACCATCTGTAGTGAAATACTAGAAATTAGGATGGAGAGGAGTGCAATTAGCTTGTCCCCCCTCCCTCTTCATACATCTACCTTATATTGGTTTTTGATTGTCTGAGGACAGACAGACAGATAGATAGATAGATAGATAGATAGATAGATAGATAGATAGATAGATAGCTTATTGATGGGTCATTACATCATAAATCATCACACATAAGGAAAACATTCCCACAAAAATTAGTTATGAAATGGGACTAAGAATTAATTTCATACAATACCACCCTGAGGCGTTGCCATACAACAACAGAACACACACAGATTAACATATAAATCATCTTTTCTCAACCAGGGGTCACACAGTATGTATATACCCTACTCACTTCCATTCTCTGAAGATGCCAGCCACAGATGCTGGTGAAATATCAGGAATAAAATCTTCTAGAACATGGCCATATAGCCTGAAAAACCCACAAAAATCCATGGATGCCGGCCATGAAAGCCATCAACTTTACATCAAATGAGATTTGGTTAGGACTAATTCTCATTGAGTTTGATGTGACTTTGGTAGTATGTCCATCATTCTGTAAAACTATTGAAATAATGCAAACACTACCCTGGAGTATTCTGGCAAATGTAGACAAGTCCAGTAGACTCCACTTGTCTGCCTCAGGAAACAGTGGACTCTCCTTCCCTCTAAATAGTAAGCATAGGCCAGACAGCCAACTCCCAAGGATGCTGTGGTTTTCTCCTCTGTCACAGATCCTGCCTTGAGTTCAAGTTTAGGTTCACCACTAGATGGATCACCAAGTTCCCCCACAGCTTTAGTGTTCTGTGATTCTATATCCCGTTAAATTATTTGATTAGTTCATTCCTCTGTCACCTCTCAGACAAAAGGGTCTCAAGGTCTCCAGTTAACACAAAGACAGAAACATAGCTTACAGCTGTTTAAAAATAATATCTCCATTATATCTTTCAGATTATTTTTTTTTAAAAATGCCTCGATGCATCTTTTTCCTCTGCCTATTATCAAAAACTAGACATCCTCCCCACCCTACAAAAGAGCTGGAGTAAAATACCCTCAAGTATTTTGTATGACAGTCCTGGGGAGGAAGGCAGAGCAAGTAGAAAAGCTCCTGGCTAGTAGCCCAGACCCCTTCATTTCCATTGTTAGTCTAAAACACTTTCTTCCAGAGGGATGGTTGTGACTGTTCTTTCCTTCTTTAGGCACAGTTGTGTATGGAGAGCCTATTACTGCCAGCCTTGGTACTGATGGCTCACATTATTGGAGTAAGAACTGGGCAAAAGCAGCTGCCTTTGTGACATCTCCTCCTCTTAGCCCAGACCCCACCACACCTGATTATCTCACTTCACTCTTAGCGTGGTAAGTCATCACAAAAAGAGAACGCTCTTTCCCTGGAACTGTCACAGCAAAGGTACAGTGATACAGTGGGGAAGCTGGGAAAAGCTTGTGACTGTCCCAGAAGAGCAGCCATCACACACACCTTGTTTGGATCTGGTTTTCCTATGTCACTACTATTCCTTTCTGTATTGGATTGCAACAAGTGTGGATTGAGGGTTGTTTTTTTCTATGAAAGAGTGATGAATGGCTCAGTTGTGATCAATCTGTAGACGTAGTCAGAAAGTATGTGCGAATCCACAAGTGTGGGCACAGCTTTTAGAAAGCTGGCATTCTGTATTGTTGGAAAGGTGTGAGGAACCTGTGAAGGGGAGGGATGGAGATATCCTGGGAACATGGGATGTCTCCCTCTGTTCACATTGTCTTTTAATCATGGCCACATCTTCATCATATGGGGGGGGGGGGAAGAATGAACACATGCCATTGGAACATAGTCTTATACCCAAGTTGAAAAACTGTAGTTGGCATAGGACTGCATCCTGTTTAGTTTCAACCAAGGCAAATCCATTGAATCAATAGGATTTATCTGTATGTTAACTCACCATTCAAGAACTGATTCACTGGGTCTGCTCTAGATGTGAATAACAAACAGGATTCAAGCTATAATAAGCCATAGTCTCAGGAAGGGTTTTTGTCTCTCTGGGTAGAACTTCTATGCTGTAAATTGTCCATCAGATCACATTAGTGTATCTTTCACACACAGAAACTTTAATCAGAGGACTTACCCCAATGTATGTGTGTGTATTGGTGCATCAAAGACATCAGCTTTTTGCATGTTTGGTTTTTTTAAAAGCCACAGAAACTCAGAACAGGAAATCATCCATTCCAAATTGTTGCCCATTAGACACCCACCCCATTGAGATCATCGCATATAATCTAGACCACAGTATAGTAGGATAAGGGTGAGGAAAATGTAGTTCCCAGCCTCCTTTCATGTGTCCCCTGAGTCTGCTGTATCTCTTTCCAATTTACCTTTGTAGTTGTTTTGTTAAATGTAGCTGTTTTGTTCTTTGTAATTCTTTTGTTCATTGAACAAAAGAACTACAAAGGTAGATTGGAAAGAGAAACAGCAGAATTGGAATTAATCCACAAACTACATTCCCTCAGCAATGGGCTGAACAAAGACAATGGTTTCCTGACTCACTACACATACTTCAACATTATCTGACCCCATCCTCATGGGGATGCCCTACATTCATCTATTCCCCTCACCACAGGCTAGTCCCATTGCAAAACTGGATCTGCCCATTCATCTCCATGCACAAAGACCAGTTTCCTGTGCCTTTGTGCACTAACTGCCATTGTTAAAACTGGACCTGTAACTTCATTTCCATACACAAAGGATTTGTAATTTGAATTGACATCCTCACATACCAGTGGCATATATATGTCTGTGCCTGGCTTCCACTCCACCAAATGCATCTGAGGAAGTAGACTGAAGTCTATAGTAGCTGGAGTAAGGAAAAAACAGGAATATATTCCTTAATATTTTTTATTTTTAGCCAGTCTTCTAGATGTTAGAACTGTTAGATCTGTTAACACAAAAATAGCCCTTGTATGGCCATGTATTCAGTAAACCATGGCTCCAAGCATTGTAGTCCAAGTAACTTTTTTTTAAAAAAAAATTGTAACAGTTTCAAAGCCTTTTTTATTGTTGCTAGGTGTTGCTGGATCTGTAGATCTTTGTATAGAGATCTGTGACAGGCCCACATTACCTCCCTTCTTCTGATATTTTCAGACATTATGACATAGTGACATTCAACTTGTCACTTTATGTTTTTGAAGTGAACATAGTAATAAATGTGACAGAGTCAAGGCTGGTGATGAATACACATTTGGCAGCTTGTTTCCTAGCTCTTCTCAGGCATTTTGCTTTCCAGTTTTCTGGCAAAGTCAAAAAGAATAATCTACTCTCCTGGAAGCTGCCAGGTGAGGCCAATCACCTTTTTGACAAGTTGGAAAACCTCCCTTTGGCTTATCAGTGTTCTTGATCCTGTGGAATAACCTTCTATAACCTTGTGCAACCAAAAACCATTTCACAATACATAATTATAGCACTATGATCTCATTTTAACTGTCATCCTGTGGAATCCTGGGATTGGCCGTTTAGGGAGGGCTATTGAGAATTCTCAGCTGAAGAACTCTAGTACCTTCCCAAATTACAAACAAAGGATTCCATAGAATGCAGCTATGGCATTTAAAGTGGAATCGTATTGCTATAATTATGTAGTGTGAAAGGGCCCTTGGTGTGGTTACAGCTTTCCCATCAAGAAAAGTGAAGGGGACATGGCTGGATCTTGAATATTTGTTACTCATTTATTTGTTGTTGCTTTTGTTCTTCTTCATTTTATGTACCGTCAAGTCAACCCCGGCTTATGGTTTGTTACCTATTTTGACACTTTTCTTGGCAAGATTTATTTAGAGGAGTTTTGCCACTGCATTCTTCTTTTAGGCTGAAGGCTTATGACTTATCCAAGGTCAGTCAATGGGTTTCATTGGCTGAGTGAGGATGCAAACCCTGATGTCCTGGAGTCTTAGTTCAACACTAAAACCATTGCATCATGCTTTGATTGTTTGGCTCAGTAAGAAATCAAATTGAAATAGATTTCAGAATTGTCACAAGGATAACAAGTGAATGCAGAATATGTACACAAAGAGCCCTTCTGATTTTAACAACTCATTTTTTTACTTGTTTTAATTAGTGGGGACCTCCAGGTAGTAGGCAGTGCCCACTGTACCTTCACTACAGCACAGAAAGCTGTTGGAAAGGATAACTTTACCCTGATTCCAGAAGGAACAAATGGCATTGAAGAAAGAATGTCCATCATTTGGGAAAAATGTGTGGTAAGTACTGCAGAAGAAAATGTGTTATGAAATGCATGAGGAAAAAAACCTGTGGCCTTCCTCAGAAGGAACATTGTTGGAACTGGCTAAACTAGTAGTTTGCAAAAGTTTTCTTTTGATGGATCCCACTTTGTGTACTGGTTTGTGTGTCCTCTAGAGCTGCTACTCAATCCCAGAGTGTTCCAGAACTTTCTAGGACATGTTTAGGAGTGCATACTCTGATCATGTGGAGCCTTTGGGGGCAGAGTGCTATTATGAGCTGAAAATAGAAACTTAAATATATCCAGAATCCACTAGAAATGGCAGGAAAATTATATTTCAGGGTAGCTTATTTGTCATTGCTGAGCTGATCAGGAAAGCTCCAAAACACTACTATAATCCACTGCATTGGATCAGAGTAACTTAGGCAAGCATCCTAATTCTAACAGCACTTGTTGGATATCTCTGGGTGGAGATAGCCCTTCCTGGTCTATTGTGCCTGGAGTTCAGTGACAGACTTTGACACAAGTAGTTTATCTCATAAAATCATTATGAACACCAAAAGGTTGCTCAGAGAAAAAGGTAATGGAACTGGAGTGACAGATAGCGTGGTCTCTTTGCATGGACACACAAAAAGAAGTTGCCTTGATTTTAGACAGAGAATTCAGGTATACTTCTCACCTTGTTTTACCCCTTCACTGAAAATTCCATGCTTTCACAATATCGCTGACCTCTCCTTCCACCCATTTTTAGGCAACAGGGAAGATGGATGAAAATGAATTTGTAGCCGTGACCAGTACAAATGCAGCAAAGATCTTCAACTTTTACCCCAGGAAAGGACGGATTGCTGTTGGTTCCGATGCTGATTTGATTATTTGGAATCCTAAAGCTACAAATATTATCTCTGCAAAAACTCACAACATGGTAAAAGGGGATAAAAGAAATTGAGAATTTTATTTCTTTTCACTCATTTAGAAGTTTCATCATTTATAAAGTTAATGTAATATATTTCCATTCTGATAAGATGTAGTCAGTCTAGGGCTGCCAGTTTTTCCAACAGTTTCTGAGGCAGTTCCTTTAACAATGGCTTGACCTGCTGGCATTAGTACCTCCATATTCTCTATATCCAGTTCTGCAGTATATGTTGTTGTTGGGTAGAGTTTAACTAATCAATTGGCAAAGACAAATGCAAGATTGACATATTTGATTTCCATTGAGTTCATTGGTATTAGCTATGTACTGTGCATCCTATGCCTATATACTTGGAAGGAAGCTGCAGTGAATTCACTGGGGTTTCCAATTACACAGACATGCAGCTGTGCAAAACTACCCAATACACCAAATTCAGTTAATTCAGGAAGACTTAGGGCCTAAGCAGACTGCCAGAAATAGTGCACATTAA
>JAIPUX010001880.1:34742903-34756357 GCA_020142125.1 Phrynosoma platyrhinos | reverse complement strand
TTTGTGGGATTTGTATTGCATTTGTATTATACTTTTAATGTTGTAAGCATCTGCAGAGGGGTAGGAATAATAATAATAATAATAATAATAATAATAATAATAATAATAATAATAATAATATGCAAGAAATTCCATTCAGAAACAAATCCTTCAATTAACATAACTTTGACCAAAATAGCTTGTTTTAAAAGAGCATTTTTTTTAAAAAAAATAACAATTATTATTTAAGTTAGTGGCCATAACAACTGATTAAATAGCATTTTGCTATTTAATTTAGTGATTTATTGGTGTAGTCTTACATATTAATGCAGTGCCCCCCCTCAAAAAAAACACACCTTGGTTTCAGCAAGCAAGCAAACAAACAAAAATAAGTCTAAACAAAAAAGGGGTTGTTATTGTTGTTGCTGTTGTTTTTTAAAAAAACTTTCCCCCCAACCCTGAATTGTGCAATCTCTTACCATTGGCCTTGTTGAGTGGTACATCCAGGAGTTAACATTCAAAACATCTGAAAAACCAGATGTTTAATCTTTACTTTATTAACACGTAGCATGCAGTTGTGGCATTTTTTCAAAAGACAAGACATTATGGGGGACATGAACTGCATCAAGTATTCTTAGTGTTGGGGAGGAAAGAGTTTTACCCCCATCTCCAGTGGACCTGATTGAGATCAATAGGGGCAGCCTTGCTGTTTGCAAGACAGGAAAAGGACCCACTGAAATTAAAGGAAGTTTTCTTCTTTATAACAATTGCAGATGCAGCAAGAAGCAAATAATTAAATTGTTCTTTCCTTCCACACCAGAGACCAACTCTAAGGAGGTTATTGCCTGGCGTTTTAAATCGAATCAAGCCTCTCAGGTTGCAGCCCGGAAAGCGTTCTGATTTCTAAAAAGCACCAGCTGAGCCCGGCTGGGACACAAGCTGATAGCGGCCAGTGATTTGGCGGCAATTTAGCATGCAATAATCCCCACCTCCATCCCAGCTCCCGGCTGCAGCCCGGGATTTGATTTAAAAAGCCAAGCTATAAGCTCCTAAGTGAATCCCCCTGCACTAAACTTTGAGCCCCATTCCAAAAAACCCTAGGAGTTTATCACACGGGGAGCCCCATGCAGAAACGGTACTTTAAAGAGAGAAAAAAAATGCAAAAGCGGAAGCAATTTATCAACAGGATTTCTCTGTGTGATAAACTCCAGCAGTGTTAAAAGGAGGTTAATCCGAACGGAAATTAGACAAAAACTGCTTCTTTTTACTTTTGGGATCTTCCGAAAGTGAAAAGAAGCAGTTTTTGTCTAATTTCCGTTCGGATTAACCTCCTTTTAACAGCAATGTTGTCTGAAAAAACACCCGCTTTTGTGGGTTTTGTTTAATTTAAAGCCCCGTTTCCGCACGGGATTTCGCCTGTGTGAAAAACTCCCTAGTATAGTTATATACTGTATGCTACAGGTAGTCTTTGATTTGATCCTTAATAATTAGAGTTCAGAAATGTAGGTCAAAATTTACAAAGGTCTCTGGGAACTTGACCAGAGGCTGGACATGTCAAAAAAGTTCAATCAGCTTTACTCAGAGCCAGTGGGTCATCTACTGCCCTAGATCTGTACAGACAAATCTAGGACAATCTGCATCCCCAAGCATTCATTCACCAAAACATTGTTGTGAAACTATTAAATGAGAAATGTTTATGCTAAAAAAATATTTTCACCATAAACTACTGTATATTAAAGCAGATGATCCTACTATCTTCCTTTTTCCTGATTTCAGGAATCTAGCCATTTCCAACCTGTTCTCCTGAAGTTGTGTTGGATTACTATCACTTTTATCCCCAGCCACTGAACATGCTTGTTCAAAGATGATGGGAGTTATTCTTCAACATATCGAGACTATTCTGGATTGGAGAAGTTGGCTCTAATCAACTTCTAAGTATCTTCAATTGAATTATGCCTTGTGGGAAATGGGATGAGAAATTGATTTCTCTTCAATATGTTTTGAATGCTCCCAAGCTGGGCATAAACAAGTCTTGTATCAACCATTCCCTCCTTTCCTTGTACTTCCTCCTTTGCTATTCACCTGACACTCACTGGTTGGCATCCTGTTCATTGCATATGCATGCATAAGATTCCTTTATGCCTTTTGGGGGGTACTGCAGAGGTTGATATTCCCTTCCTACCTCTGCAGCACCCAAATCCCCTCTTCTGGACTTAACATACAGACTCTGAACGTCCCCTACTGCAAGACCCTTTTGCACCTTGTAGTGGTAGGATCACTGAATTGTTTGGCTATGTACCCTTATCCAGATGCAAAATGATTATAGCAGCACCAAGATTTCCAGAGGAACCCAGCAAATCTCAACACTGATTAATCATTTTGCATTTAAAAAGCAAAACAAACCTGTTACAATGGTGTTTGCATGTAAAAGTGGGATCCTATTTCACCTTCCCCAAAGTGCAACCCAGGAGACACTCATCCCCCATTAAAAAAATCTCAGTTGAATTTTCTACCCTCACACACCGGCAACAAAATCCATACCACAAAACATAGCAGTTTGCCCCCGCTGACCTCCACTACTTCTTCCAAACCCCAGGAAAAGAACAACAACATTGAAACCAGTTATTCTGGACCAAATTTTAGAATTCACAATTATGTGGTATCACTTCTAGTGATGCTGTTTGATAATAAGGCTTTTGGGCCTAACTGGTTTATCTCAGAATGCTAATGCACATGTTTTAAAAACTGGTCTAATCTTTTTAAAACTGCTTAGTCTTTTTTGTTCATTGTATCTGATATGTTTTTGATCTATCTAAATTATTGTTTTTATTGTGTTACCTCTTTTACATTGAGTCTACTTGCACTTCTACTCAGATCCTCTCTGAGATCTTTTAATAGAGGGTGGGATATAAATATTTTAAGGATGCTAATGCTGATGATGATTTTGGGATTGGGGATGCAGCTCATGGGGGGGGGTCACATGTGAAATCCCCCTTTGCAGTTGCCCACTCCTGTTTTAAATGCTCCTGACTGTAAGGGTCACTACAACATCCCTGCCTATAGCTATCTCCTAGCTATAGATGCTTCAGTGTATACACACATTACCTGGGGTTAAGAAATATCAACATTGCTTCTTTGTATTGTGCTTCCATGAGTCAGGTATTTTTTTTGTGGCATACATGAGAGACTAGCCAGGTACCAACTGCTTCTTCAGCCCTCTTGACAGTCCCGTAGAATCTTCCCATCAGCGCACCTCTACAGCATGGAAGGGCTTCCAAAAGCAAAGGGACAATTGGTGGAACAATCTGGTCGGGAAGGAACAGTGCCTCGGGGTGACCTTGGCCCAAAATAGATGGGTCAGAAGAAGTGGCTTACAGCCACTTCGAGGTGGTGGTGTTCAGGTGATGCATTTCCTCAAAGTGTCTGGAAGCTGCTCCAAGGCTGCCAAAGGCAGCCCAAAACTGCCAGAAAAAGAAGCAGATTTAATCTGCTTCTGGCAGTGGTCTTTGTGGGACTGTGGCGGCAGCCTGCTTTGAGAGTGGGCTGTGTGGTTGCTGCGGTCCTGGGATGATCCTGGCCACCCATCTGCTTCAAGCCTTTGTTCCTTTTCTCCACAAAAAGTGATTGTCATCCTATCCTATAGACCCAGGGAGGAAGCTATGGAAGTTTCACAGGGCCTGAGCTGGACCCATACCAGAGCATTTTTGCAAAATGGAAAGTGATGCTTTGGTCACTTCTGCATTCTAAAATATATCATTTTTAGTTGTTGTTGTTGTTGTTGTTTTGTTCAAGTTTGTTCTTGTTGTGTGCTTTCAAGTCATTTCCTAAGGTGAATCTATCACAGGGTTTTCTGGGGGTCACCCATTGGGTTTCCATGGCCAAGCAGGGAATCAAATCCTGATCTTCAAAGTCATAGTCCAGTGCTCAACCACTCAATCATGCTGGCTCTGTTTAAGAGGCCAAAATAGCAAGTAAATTTATTTGTTGATTGTTTGATTTATCCTGCCTTTCTCCCAAAATGGGACCCAAAATGTACCTCCTGGAAGATTCTGCATGAATGTTCCCCCAGTTTTAGCCCCTCTCCTCTTTTTCTTTCACCAATAGGATAATAGTGGCTACACAGAAAACCCTCATGGGCTGCACAATTTCCACCCTGCCAGACGTTATTTTTTTTATAGTGGAGTCACTTGCTGGATTATCTGGGAAAATAGTCATCATCATTTGATGAATAAGAAACTAGTTTGAATACATCCTTCTAGATTTAGATGTATCTACCTTATTTTTACCCCCTTCTATTTATGTAATTTGGGAGGAGTGTGGCTGGAATTGGAGTAACTCCTTTAAATCCTGTCTGATTCTGATTTCTGAGATGTTTAAGGTTTTGTGGGCTGTTTGCTACCAGTCAGTTTGTGTTAATGTTATGTTGGAAAGAAAGACACACATGGTGTCGTTTTTAATCATCCTGAGAATGAAGTTCCTGAAATGTATGCTTCCTTATTTATACTGGGCTGAGGTTCATATTCAACCATAACTGGGATTCCAAACCAGAGTCATTGATTGCATGTAATAGTAATTTGTTTGGGCAATTCTGTTTGATAGTCTAGGCACTTAGTCTGGTTGTCTTCATTGCCCTTCTTGCTCTTTTGTCAAATAATAATACAGTATAAGAAGAACACAAGAAGAACCCAGCTGGGTCAAACCAAAGGCCAGTCTACACCAGCATATCGTCTTTCCCAGGGTGTCCACCAAAAAGCCCACAAGCAGGACATGAGGCAATGGCCATCTCCTACTGTTGTCCCCTAGTGACCAGTATTTAGAAATATGCTGTCCTTTGTCCTGGAAGCAGTATACAACTGCCGTGACTCATAGCCATTGATAGCCTTATCCTCACTAAATATGTCATTAATGCTTAGTTGCTGGCCCTGACTACATCTCATCAAAGCAGTGCCCATATTTTAGAGAAGACCATTAACTGTGCTGGCTAGAACAGCTGGGGATTGCAGTTTCAACATCTTGAAGGCCACACATTATCCATGCTGTCATCATTTAATTTTTTGTTGTCATTATGTACCTCCAACTTGACTCTGACATATGGAAACACTATCATAGGGTTTTCTTGGCAAGATTTATTTAGAAGAGGTTTCCCATTGCTGTTACTTCACCAAGGTCAGCTAGTAGGTTTCTGTAGCTGAGTGGGGGTTCAAACCCTGGTCTCCCAGAGTCATAATCCAGCAGTTAGACCAATACACCATGCTGGCTCCCACATTTTATTTATGGATTACAATAGTAATGAGAGACTTTTACCATTTTTATATGCAATGTATATTGCATATATATTTTTATATGCAATGTATATTTTCATACATCCTATGAAAACTTGGGGTTTGCAGTTTAGGGAGAGCATTTTAGAATTCTCAGCTAGGGAATTCTAGTGCCGCACCAAAAAACAGATCCCAGGATTGCATAGGATGAAATCATGGCAGTTAAAATGGAATCATTGCAGTGCTATAATTTTGTAGTGTGAAAAGGCCCCAAGAATGGATTCACCAACCCTGTGGTGGCAGTTGACAGATTCACCATTTGCTACCTTTTGTCAAAGGGCTCGAGGAGAGATATTGCACTGAAAAGCTTTTGGTTCAAGTCCTAAACATGTCCCAGAATGGCTTAATAGCCATTGCACTCCACTATGATTCTTCCTCTTATTCTTTTATAGCTGGCAGAAATTCATGGTGTTCCTCGTGGGCTTTATGATGGACCAGTGCACGATGTCATAGTAACTGCTAAAGCAGTGGCACCAACGCCTAGCTCAAGAATAGCCACCTGTTCAGGCAAAATACAGGTTCCTCCAATCCGTAACCTACATCAGTCAGGCTTCAGCCTGTCAGGTAAGTTTATTTTATGGGTAAAATAAACAGCAACGTGAGGTGTATAAACAGAATTCTGACTATCCAAGAAGGAGCAGAGCTTGGAAAAGTGAGTTTTCAGGGCTAAAAAGTCCAAAATCTGTCAGAGTCTGAGGACTGCAGTCCAAAATACTAATTTTTCCAAGCTATGGCAAGGAGCATAGATTTTGTTAAGAAACTGATTATGGCTGAAAGTTAAATGACATTCTTCTTACTGGATCTGACACACACACACATGGCCTGAAATCCTTTAATTTTATTCTAGATTTATATTCTGGTGTTAACTTGAGGTTGTTAACTCCTGCTGAGCAAAAAAGGAAATATGAATTGGTAGCAGACTTTATATGACTACATTATGTACAGTTAATTTAACTTTGATATTTAATACCTTTAAAAGTCATTTACTAGAAAGAAAGAAAGAAACCCTAATCATGTTTCTGGTATAGGGATGGGCAAAATACAGCCCATGAGCTGCATGCAGTATTCTAGGGATGTTTTGCGGGTAAAGAAAATACTTTATCATTAGGGGTAAAGAAAATAGTTTCCTCTCACATAGGAAGCATGGGGACATTTTTGCTATTTTTTTTACTCCCCCTCCCAACCAGTGTAGGTCCAGAAGAGGCTTTTTTAAAAAACACTTCCTGCTTTTTTTTTAAAAGGCCTCTTCTAGGCCTACTATAACTGTAACCAAACTATAACCAAAAAACTAATATGGCCCAGAGGACTTAAACTATGGCAAATATGCCCTCCAACCCCTTACAGGGTGTTTGGGGGCAACATTTGATATTTGGGGCTGTCAAAACACCTAGAGGGGTTAATGTGCCCTCTTGCCTTTTCAGTTGCCACCCTTACTCTGCTATTTTTGCCTAAAATGCCTGGTACTATCCTGAAACATTTTTATGCTGGGGACTATTTGATATCCTATATGCTTGGTGAGGTACTTTGAATTTTCTAGTCCCCTCCCCTGCATAGTATAGTGATTTGAATGTTGGACTATGTATGACTCTGAAAACCAGGCTTCAGTTCTCTATTCAGCCATAAAGTCCATTGGGTGACCTTGGGAAAATCACATGCTCTAGCCTCAGGGATGGCAATGGCAAATCTCCTGTGAACATATTTTCCCAAGAAAAACCCATTATAGGGTTGCCTTGGGGTCATCATAAATCAGAAATTAGTTGAAGGCACACAGCAACAGCAACAACTCCCCATAACTGTAGAATTAGAACTCTCTGGCTGAAACTCTCTCTACAAATCTCAAGATTCCATATGATGGAGCCATGGCAGTTAGAGTGGTATCAAAATGCTATTATTGTGTGGTTTGGTTACATCCCAGGTATGATGGATTTTTGGAAAGAGTTGCTCAACTGGTGAGAAAGTGAGGGACAAAGGGGGGATGCAGACCAGGGCATCCAGGACGCCCTGGTCCGGAGCGCCGCGGGGCCATGGCAGCCGCACCGCGGCGCTCCTGCAGCATCCCTGGAAGGAGCGCTAAATCAGCGCTCCTTCCTCAAGACAGGGAAAGTGCGCCCTAAACGCATAGGGCGCACTTTCCCTGTCTTTTCTGCCACAGCGCATGTGGTCGCTGCGGCGGGAGGTTGCTCTGGAAGCGCCGGCCGTGTGGAGGGCCGGCAGCTTCCAGGGCGACCTCCGGAAGAGGAAGGAGCGCCGCTCGTGCGGTGGCTCCTCCTCTTCCAGGCCTCGAGGACGACCTTTTTAGTCATCTGCTGAGGCCCAAAGTGAAGCCAAACCAATTGAAACAGTGGGTATGAAATACCTATTCATACCAACTGGAGGAAGGCTGCCTCCTGCAGTAATGAAATGAAGCTACCTCACAAGACCTAGTGAGGAATTTAAAAACTATAACCATGGGTGAGATCTGTGCCCTGCTCCTCTTGACATCCCCATAGTAATGAAAAAGGACCAAATCAAGGCACAATATGCTTTCACCAAGAATTGTGGCTGAAATCTTACATGACTGTAAGGTTGCCGGAGTGAAAACTGGAAACAGTTCTTGTCCTTTTAGGAGTTTGCAGAAGAAGGAATTTATTGTTATCTGGTTGCATGACAAGCAACACCTGCTGAAGTTTCCTCTTCTACACAACTATTAAAGGGACAAGAATAACAAGACTGCAGTTCTCAGTCTTGTTAAGAGCAGTACACTGGTTTTTCGCAGGACTAGCTCTCTGCAGGACCGTGCAGGCTACAGGTTTTTAAAAATGGACAGTTAACCAAGGTAAGTAAAATGTGGATGGATGAAGTGATTTTGCAGCAAAAAATTGTTTCTTTATTCTTTATTTCTTTATTCAAAAAACAGAAAAATGTAGCAGCAAGAACCAACAGAACAATCTATATTCAATGAAAACTCAAAGTAAAAGGAGAGGGAACCTAAAAACTCTTCTATTAACCAATATAAGGGAGGGGGCTTGAACTAAGGTTAAGGTACCTTCCTCACCATTGGCTTTGCAGGCTTCCACCTCTGCTATAGTGCAATGAGTTTATGGTAGAAACAGCTGTAATTACTCTGCTTCCTCTTAGTAAGGAAAAAAGGAAATGCGTGAGTTCTACATCCAAAGGCTCACACAACTTCTGTCCTGGTTTTAGATGATAAACCCATGAGCAAGCACTGCCTTCTGTTTCGATCTTTGAACAACAGTTTGAAATTTTTAGTCCTTTTATAGGTTCTTGCTGTTGGTAGGATTAATGCTCAATATTTGTGCCAGTATTCCTATCGGTTTGCTGCAATTCTTCTGAATAGCATTATATTTACCTTCCATTCAAGCATGAAATTCTGAAAGTGTTTTAATCTTCTTCTAATCCTGAAATACTTAGCTATTAAGAGCTGTCCAAGAATACCTTTGGAATGAGTCCAGCCAGCTAAGTACTTTCAGATCTCATTAATTGCAATGTGGGAGGTTAAGCACTAACTTCCACCTGTCCTAAAAAGTGCTTTAGCTTTTACAGTTTTTCATATGCCAGTGAAACTGTTAGATTCAGTGGCTGATATCCAGTGTCATGAACACAACCATGATGACAGAGCTCTGTTTTCATATTTACATCTGAGGATGCCCTGCTCAGAAACCCATCTTTTTAGCCTGGCAGCATCCTGACCAAAGCATTTTCAAGGTGCTGCAGATCAGGCTCTGGGGAATGATGTCTGCAGTCACTGTTCAATTGCTGTTCACATCAAGAACAGTCAGCAACTCTTTTCCTCAGTGTGTCTTACAACCAGGAGAGTACTGCATTCCCCATGAGGCCCTGACCAAAGCACCTTGGAAATGCTTTGGTTAGGATGCTGTCAGGATAAAAAGATGTGGTTGTGGAGGAGGGATCACATTTGATCATTAATGCCTCTAAATGTGAATCCCCAACTTAAGATCTTGAAACTGCTGAACATGATGTCAGCCCATGTCTTTTATTATTCACTTCTATCATACTATTACAGTTCCATTTCTAAATCTGATCTGATTCCAGTTATAGACAAAATTTTCCTCATTACCTTCTGACAGCACCCTAACATTATCTCACTTTGACACCAAAAAAGAAAAAGAAAAAATTGAGCTTTGTTACATAGGCTGGAATCCTGTTGGTGATTTTCAGTGATTGCAGAAGGAGGTATTCAGTATTTTCTTGCACAGTGAAGTCCCCTCCAACAAGTCTCCATAGGTTTCAGCAGGAAGGCCATCAACTTGCTGGAAATCCAGGAGGATGACATCTCTTTTTTTCCTGTCACCTGTAGAACAGCAGTCAAATGCTAACCAGGTGCCCCTGCCCTTTCCCTGTGCACTAATTGGCCACAAGGATGTGTTACAGTCCTTAAAAAGTCTTTTGCACCGTGAGCATTAAGGATCGTTCAACAGTGGTACACTCTACTACAACGATACAGGATCTCAGCTATCAATATTAATCCTGTGTGGATCTCTTAAGAAGTCAACCTTATCCAGTTCAATGGGCATATAGGTTGAAACATACACACACACACACACACACACATAAATGTATTTCTAATGAAATGTCTATGGCCAAAATCCTTTATGGGGTTTATAGATGTGTAAGCACTGTAGTTGTGGTGCTATGCAGTGAATCTTGGCCTGACCCCCACATTCCTCACTTACCAGGAAGCAGCTGCTGTGATCGATGGGGTCTATTCCCTTGTTACTCAGGAAGCAGCTGGCTTCTATTTTCACCCCCTCCAATGAGCAATCTCCACTATGATGGGCAAAAACAGGAGCCTGTCGCAATTCCTGTTTGCACTAGAGATTGCTAGCGGGAGAGGGGTGTTTCAGCCAGGTGAAGTGGAATGGACTCCTCTCCCCCCCCCCCCCCCCCCCCCATCACAGCAGCTACTTTCTGGAAAGCGAGAATTGGGGGACTTACACACTGGCTACATAGAGATCATGAATACGTAACAAGCACAAGTGCGTAAGTCTATATTATAGCAATAGTAGCTTAATCTATATACTGCTTCATACCACGCTGTGCAGTCTCTAAGCAGTTTACAACTGTAAGCTAATTGCCCCCATCAAGCTGGGTACTCATTCTAGTGACATTATGCATTTATGACTGCCTTAGAGGATTCTGGCCTATGTTATTGTCCATGCAGTTTGTGTATCTCTCACGTAATCATAGTAGTGCAACAGTTGTGCATTTCCTGATGTGCTTAATCAAAGACATTTACTTATATATCTGTTCCTCTAGGATCTCAAGCAGATGATCATGTTGCAAGACGTACTGCACAGAAGATTATTGCACCCCCAGGTGGACGCTCCAATATTACATCTCTGTCTTAATAATTCAGGATTTGATTATTCTGAATTTACCTTGATTATTAATGATTGGCCACACTTAGCTGCATTTAAACCTTTTCAAAGTCCTATAGCTTAAATCTGCTCCTGTTGAATTCAGTGGGACTTAAAAGTACTTATCATTGGCCAATTTGTGTCCTTGATTTTTTTTGAGGCAGATGGATTATGGAGCTAATTCTTAAAAGCCTCTGCCTTCTCTACACTCCCCAAGTACCTCTTCCTTTATGACCAAGTGTTTATAAAGTGAAATTGCCAAGAACTTTTTAACATTACATTTGGATATTCTATACTGCCAGTTCAAAGGGCTTGAATGGGAGAGTACCCCACAGGAATACGATTTTACTTCTTACTCAGGATAAAAAATTTCCACATGTTCTTCTGTAGGTAAAAAATAAATACACCCATTCCCCATATACATCAAATATTATAAATACATCTTAAAAGTTGCGGCAAATCTTCTGAGACCTGCATGTTAACATGTGAACTTCTAGTAAAGTACTTTTTAATTGTGTTCAGCTGAACTACTAGCTATGTCTTACATTACAACAAAGGTATTTTATGTATTTTGGTTCAGAGTCTTTCTATCTGATTCATGCTATTTCTCTAATAATGACTTTTACTAGGACTGACACTTGTACAAATAGTAACACAAACAACTTATTCCTAGTTTGGGTTTTTGTTTTTTACTGAGAAGACCTACCTAGATAACACTGAATACACAATTTCCTTGCTACCATGCAGAGACAGTGTGATTTGTTTACTTTAGCTATAGTTAGTTGTTATGTCAGAATGCCTAAACCTTGGTTAAGGGTTGCTTGTGAGACTGAAAGATGAAAACATGATTTGAAGTGGGTTTTCAAACCATGGTTTGGGTTAGCCAAGATTAAGTAATACTTCAGCACCAAATAAACTGTGATTAAAAACATTTTTCTAGCACTTCTACTTGCAAGATAACAAGCAGGTTTCTCTTTTAATTTTTCTTAACTGCTTAACAAAGTCATTGTTCTACTGTTCATTTGCACTCTTAACCAAGATAAGGCAAAAAAAAAAAACCCATGGCTTGTGCTAACCATGGTTAGGTGCTATGTCTACACTTGCCTTGTAGGCTTCAAACACACTGCCAGCATCATCCAATCATTAGGGCTCCTTCATCTAGTAGATTGCTGTAAGGAAATTGCTCAAAATTTTACCTTTGCAGTGTACCTGTAACCATGTAGCAAGCCTCAGGTAGCTTATGACAGACTTTGACTGATGTGCATAAGATCTCACTGGGAGATCCTTGAACATATTTTAGAAACCATTGTCACTCAGTATCATTGTGACAGCATGGATATGAAAAATACAAGTGTGGTCTAAATGTTCATGGAATTAGATGTCATAGTGTCATTTTAGAGCTGGTATAAAAATACATTTAGACTTTATTTTAAAACAAAGCTGAATTTCAGGAATGTAGATACAGTTGTGGAACTTCCAGTATGGTTGTAGCCTTTTTGTTAGTGCTGGATTTTAAAAAAAAAACAAATTATTTATACAGGGGTTTTTTTTCAAGTAACAGGAAATAGGTGTATTTGAAGGTCAGCTGCACACAGTGAACTTTTTATAAAACTTATAACAGGTTTATTATATTTTAAGCTATATACAGCAAATGTGATCTTATATATTCCATAGCATTCCATAAAACGATGACTGTGACTTGTTACACAAAATTGTTTGATTTGCCATTCACGTTGAATAAAGTTTCCTGGAAATTGGCTAAATCACAATGCCAGATGAATTGTCTTAAATCTCTTGTTTTCATCCTTACTCTTGGGTATGTTTGTGTGTTAACAAATGTGGTAACCCTATAAAAGAACTCTCACTGAAATTAGTGAGGTGCAACAATGGGAGTCTGTTCTGTCTTGCACTGTGCCCCTGTGCCCCTAGATGGGTTGAAGCAAATGAGAGGTCATATAAAATCTCATATGAAACAATGGCTGGTGTCCTGTTTGTGACACATACAAGCAGTACAGTTGCCCCTCCATTTTTGCAGGGGATCTGTTCCATGAAAATGGAAACTCGCACATATTCAAGCCCGATTGGCTTGAATGGCTGTGCACGCCATTTTAGCCAATGGGGCTCACCCCTCAGTGAATAATCGAGACCGCAGACTTCAAGTCCGTGAAAACAGAGGGTGACTGTAGTCCACTTTAGGTATATGTTTGGTCATTGCAAAGTTTGGTATTCTCTTCCTCTTTCCTCAGTGTCCAAAATCTCCCCAGGAATCTCTATTCTGCTTCAATAGCTCCCCCACAGCCTTTTTGTTGCTGGAGGAGAATGGGAAGGGGGGGTTTCATATCAAGATATAAACTGATTATACCAATCACTGAGACTTCTGGAGGATCCCAACAGATCAAAGAAGATGATTATTTCATTCATGTATATCCTGCCTTTCTCCCAAGAATGGACTCAGTGCAGCTAACAACACTTTATGGGTCAAAAACTCTACGAAAGTTATATAAAAATACAAAATGTACAATGAAACAATCATATTAAAACAATTAAAATACCAAAGTGCATTAAAACAATAAACATAAATAAAAACTATATATAAACCCTTTAAACACTTCAAAACCAGACCCACACAGCACAAAGCGACCAACCTTAGCAGTTTGTAAAGGCCTAGTGGCACAAAATTGTTTCAATCTGCCACCAGAACGAAAGCAAGGACAGGGTCAGCCTGGCCTCTCGGGGGAGGGAGTCTCTATATCAGGCAGCAGCCACTGGGAAGGCC
>JAIPUX010001880.1:34723002-34736156 GCA_020142125.1 Phrynosoma platyrhinos | reverse complement strand
TTCACCTGGCCTAGTGCTGGCTCATCTGCCTGTCAGCCATCTTGATGAGTTATATATAATTGTGCTCTTTGATGAGTTACAGACACCACCTGGATAATCTCTTATTTTTCCTTTCTAGTATTTTCAGTGGCCAAAAAGCATTTCTTGCATAACCAAAGAAATCAGATTTTCATTATGAGGATGGGGATAGTGTCATCCCAATTAACAATACCCATTAGAGATGATCGATATATAAGAGACCACATTGCTCTTGCCTCTTTTGTGATTCCCAGTTGCACCATATTAATAATTTTTCTACAGGTTACCTACTCTAATGAAATATTAACTAGGAATTGGTCTCATACTGAGTTGCTTGTAATGGCATTCACTGCCTCAAGAATATATCACTACCTGTAGTGGGCCTGCTTGCAAGAGAGGAAAGAAAAAGGCAATGCCCCAAATTTATGTTGACAGTTTTTTCTGCAGGGTCTCTGCAAGAGACAGTCTGGCTTGGAGATCAAAAGATAAGACACCTTTAAATGTTCTCTTCACACTGCTGTATAATTAATAAGAAAAGACACTGTTTTGCATTTCATAATTTGCCTAGTCTCAGAGAACAAATCTGATTCCCTGTACTAATTTTCACGCAGGCCCAGCTCAAGGTATTTTGTCACATTTGGCGAGGTAAAATTTTGCTTCCCCCTCCTTGTTGATACTGAACAGCATGCCACTTATACATAGAAACAGCATGGAAATTTCCAGCATACTATTTTCTTATGATTCATTTTTAATCTTTTAATGTAGCTCGTGCTGTGCCTCTGCCTCTTTAGACTAGGCAGTGCTTCTCAGGCTGTCTAATGTAGCAGACTGGGAGAAAAAAATCTTTAATGCACCAAGAACCAGAACTATATTTGTGTCATTTGGCTAAAACTGTTTCTTTACTTCCTAGAAACTTGTCACGGACTAGCATCTAAGGTTCATGGTGCATGGAACACCACTTTGAGTAGCACTGGACATGAGCAGTAAGAGCTGGGCCATTCTCAGTCTCTAAAGAAAAAATAGTCATAGGATTATAGAATCATAGAGTTGAAAGAGACCTCAAGGGCCATCCAGTCCAATCTGCTGCCATGCAGGAACACAAAATCAAAGCTCCCCTGACAGATGGCCATCCAACCTCTGTTTTAAAAAAAAACCCAGAGAAGGAGACTTCACTACACTCCAAGGGAGTGTGTTGAACAGCTCTTACTGTCAGGAAGTTCTTCCAAATGTTGAAGTGGAATCTCTTTTCCTGTAGTTTTGTATCCATTGCTTCATGTCCTAGAGTCTATGGAGTAGCAGAAAACAAGCTTGGTTCAATCCACAGCACAACATCTCTTCAAATATTTAAACAGGGCTATCATATCATCATTTAACCTTCTCTTCTCTAGACTAAACATACCCAGCTCTCTAAGCTGCTTCTCATAGGGCATATTTCCAGACCTTTTTCCTGACCTTAGTCAGAGCAGAGCTTGGAAAAAGAGGCCCAGTAACAATGATTTGTTATCTCCTAATTTAGAAATCAACATAAGTAAGACAGCCAGCGTAGTGTAGTGGTCTGAGTGTTGAACTCGATCTCTAGAGACTAAGGTTCAATTCCCCGCTTGGTCATGAAACCGCTGGGTGACCCTGGGCAAGTCACATGCTCTCAGCCACAGGGGAAGGCAATGGCAAACCTCTGAACAAATCTAGCCAAGAAAACCTCATGATAAGTTTGCCTTAGGGTCACCATAAGTCAGAAACAATTTAAAGGCACACAACAACAACAACAACAAACCTTGTAACTTATTTTCCAACTCAAATTCCACTCCAAGGTCAAGAATTCCCTGCTCACTTTCCTCTTTTATACAATCTCATTACCCAAGGTAGTACTAGCCACAGCAAACAAGGTGGACTTTGGGAGGCTTTCTTCTGGGACTTGATTTTTCTGGGATTCCTAAAGTACATGCAAAGGATGTGGGTGTCATCATGAAATTATATTTCCTAAGGCCTCTAATACTTGAGCTCTTGCCACACACACACACACACACACACACACACAAATTAACTGGGTTTCTGGTGAAAATCTCTTATATAAAAGTGGCCCCAATACTCAGTGTATATAGTGAGCAGGTGTGAAAAGGTAAGTACTTCATCCCTGTCACAGAACTGTAATACAGACAATGTTGTCTCACCTCCCGGTGCAGGTGGCAGGGCTACTGGGGTGTGTGGCTAAAATACCATGCTCACCCCTTCTCCCTCCTCATGGTGGCAGCAGCCTGTTCATGGGGAGATTGTTGGGCCAGGTGCTCTCAGCCTTGTCTCTCTTCACGGCAGTGGCAGCCTCCTTGTGAAGAAAAAGCTGCTGTCATGGGGAAGCAGAACTAGGCATGTTTGGCCTTCTCCCTCCTCTCAGTGGCGGTGGCCTCTTCATGAGGAATTCCATACAATATATTAACATACAATCCAAAAAAATCCCAAAACCCATCCACTCCACCAGCTACCCCCAACATGTTAAAACAGAATAGGTTTGGTTACCCAAATTGAAATCATAAGGAATAAGTAGCCTGGTGAAAGAAAATAAAACCATCCCTGGATGCATTTTTGAAGAAGCTTGCAAGCAGTCTCTAGAAGGTTTAAAATGTTATTGTTTACTTATGCAAGTTTTGCCTGAACTGGTTGGTTCATTTCACACATGCATATTGTTAATTTTGAATATAAAGTCTGCTGAAACATGCTAAACTGCTCTTCTTTTTTTGAGGTATAGGAAGCTATCTCTATTCTTTCCCTGCTGTTTCTACCTCTGGTTTGAAAGTTTATGACTGTTAAAGACATCATGCCCAGGAATACATGTACAGTTATGAAGCCCACATTGTTGTTTTTGTTGTGTGCCTTCAAAGCATTTCTGGCTTATGACAACCCTAAGACAATTCTATCACAGGTTTTTCTTGTCACTTTTCTTCAGAGGGGGTTGCCATTGCCATTGTTTGAGGCTGAGAGAGTGTGACTTGCCCAAGGTCACCCAGCCAGTTTCCATGGCTGAGCCAGTATTCAAACCCTGGTCTCCAGAGTCATAGTCCAATGATCAAACCACTATACTATACTGCCTCATATAAGTCCATTCATATGTCCACTTATGGAGGCATATATCTCCAATAGGATTCTGGCCTATAAAATAAATTGAAGACTTACTGTTAAATAAGAAAATGTTTCTGTTCATTACATTACCTTCATAGTGCATCTTACTGTGCCCTGGCTACCAACAAATTAATTATAATTACAAATAACTAGTTACTCTTGATTTTTTTTTAAAAAAAAAACCTCCCAGACTAGCTTGCTTAAATGTATTCCTGGGGCTACCTTGGTGAGCTTCATCCAGCTCAAAACCCAGCAACCCATCCTGTTAACCACAATTAAAAGAACTTAACTGGATAGTTGTTCATTTCCAGTCTTGATAGCATCTTTGAATTTTGTGAGGCTGAAGGACTACTTTCCTGCTCATAGACTGTTCCACTTTGGCTACTCTGCCTTCTGAGGTTAGATAGATGATGGCACCCAAAATGGTTGTGTTTGCCTAGTGCTCTAGTGCCCCCCACCCTCTATGATCTTTTTTTGTACCAAGTCTATCCTGGCATCTTAAACTTCTAATGAACAGTGTGGTGTGTGTATGTGTGTGTGTGCACATGTGTATATTTGCATCACCAGATATTTCATTTAAACTAGATTGTTTTTTAACATTTCTTTATGTACCACCTCATCGTCATCATTGTCTTCATTGTCCTCAATCATATTATTCTTTTTGAACATCCTTAAATAAATGAGACATGTCTTCCCTTTCTTTTGCATTTCAGAAGCTGCATGTTTCTGCTGCTCTGCTCTGAAGCAAAATATGAGAGACAAATGAGTAATTGCAAACGGTAAGCTTCCCACCTCTTACTATGTTTGCAGGCTGTGTGTTTCCCCTCAAGAACATCAAAGCTCCCAGCCTACAGCACACACCAGTATTCTGAAGCACAACAGCCCTCCTACTGCAGTGGAAACAATAATCAGAAATGACGGCTTCCCCTGCCTAGAAGCCATGAGGTAGCTGTATTTCATGCTTATCCCAAAGGTCAGATGGAAAGAGCAATGATCCATGAATAGTCAGGCAGGAAAGGACCAAGATCATGAGATCATGGGATACACTCATCCTGACAGGTTCCATGAATTGCTGGCGTGTGGATGGGTGTTTCTGTCCTCTCCTTCCCTCTCCCTTTCTCTGTTCACTAAATCCCTACATGTCATCCCAAAATGAAAGAAGGAGGTTGTGCTTGGTTTAAAAAGAAGCAGCCATGAGCAACTAGTTCACATGGAGCCCCCTAAGCTAGGATGCCAGGAATGGAGGGAAGAGCTGCATTGGCTACCTGCAGGAACTTCAAGGACTTCTTTCTCTCTCACTACCTCTGGCCATGCCAACCCACCTAGTATTTTTAAACCCCATCCCCTTTAAAAAAAAAAGAAAAGAAAAAAAGCACACACTTATTTTGAAAAAAGTGTTAGGATTCAGGGGCTGTTCTAGACTAGCAAATGCCTGGGTTTTATCGAGATTGTAGTCTTGCCATCTGGTGCCTTTTTGGACCATCATCTGGCCAGGGATCCAAGCTTTTATTATATTTTATTTTTAATTTTATTCAAGTCTCTAGCCCTCATAGAAGCCAAGAAATGTGCAAAATGTGAAGTTACCATACTCTGCAGTCAAATTGTTCTGCAAGAAACAATTTCACCTGAGAATTTCAGGCACAAGAGAAGTGAGACTGAATGGTGTGAGCAGCTGAGCAGAAGATGCAAAGTGGGGAAACTGTGAGGACACAAGGTGAGATGAAGGAGAGAGTAGGAGAGACAGGAGAGTGAGCAGTGTGAGTAATATGGTACAGGCATTTGAACTTTCTGCTCACACATATGTCTTACTGAATTATATGTCCATAAGAGAGGAATACCATTTGCCTCTCCAGTGTAAAGTCGGTCAAGGAAACAAAACAGCAGCTACAGGGGAAAAGATTAGAAAGGTGTATGTTGCAAAATACAAGCTTAGTGTCATGGAAGGACACACATCTGGCAGATTAGATTGGGACTTCCTTTGAATTTTTTTCTTACACAAAGAAAAAACTTTCAAAGATTTCAGTGGGATAGCTTTTATTCTTTTATCCTTTTGCAGCAAAAACAACAAGGGAGCTATCAACACAAGGACATCAGGCCTTACAGACTAATAAGTTTTATTTGAAATAAGGGCTTGCAGACTGCATCCCACTTCATCAGAGGCATGGAAAATTGGCAGATATGTATGCAGATGTTTGGGGTAGAAGGATTTAATTAAGTAAGAAGGAATAGAAAGGTAAAAACTACAAATATTTATTATTACCTTTACTGGCATTAACACACAACAATTGAGTGCGAGAACAGAAATCCGAGCATAAACGAGACCCTGTATATTTTGATGAAAAGCCAAAAGGTGAAAGATAATTATTTTTTTCAAAAAGAAGGCATGTTTGCCTAATGCCAAGGAAGCCTCAAGTCAACAAGGGACTTTTTTCAGTTGATGCTAAGGTCTACATTTACAATATATATACTCAAATATAAGTTGACCTCATGTATAAGTTGAGGGCAGGTTTTGGGGCCAAAATTAATGGATTTTGCCATGACCTGTGGATAGGTCAAGGAGGTTGGAGTTTTTGTGTGTGTGGCAAGAATGACTCTCATTGAGGCTTTTTGCTCCAGGGTTTCAACTTTTGTTTCAGCCAGGTGTCCGGGTGGGAAAGGGACTCTAAACAAACAACAATATCAATCAATCACCCAGGACTCTTTCTGCTTGATTCATGAAAGGAAGAAACTGCATGGGGAAATCTGAAAGAGGTGCTATCACATTACCATAGTCACCAGTAAATAAATCTACCTGGGATTTTGGGGCCAATTTTTGGGCATAAATGTTTAGACTTATAGACGAGTATACATAACACTCTTAAAATCTATTATCAATGTAAAATGTCTGCTTTCTCATATGATATGTAACTTGCCATTGACAATCACCGTTGCTTGGTGGTCAGAAGTTTACTCAGAAGTAAGATCTATTATGTTCAGTGGTTCTTATTGCCCTGAAAATGCCTTTAGGATTGGGGTGGTTTTTTTTGGGGGGGGGTTTCGGGCTAACTAACCATGTTCTGAAAGAATTTATTTCTGACATTTTGCCAGCATCTGTGGCTGACATCTTCAGAGGATTGTTGCAAACTTATCCTTCATCCCAAGATAAAAGAATTTTGACTTTTCTGTCAAATGTGAAAGAATTTACAAGTTACCTTCAGCAGAATGTCCTCTCCCTCCCCCGCATGTTGTCTGTTGACTTATGGTAACTTCATAGATTTCATAGGATTTTCTTAGGCAAGGAATACTCAGAGGTGGTTTCACCAGTTCCCTCCTCTGAGATAGACCTACAGCATCTGGTATTTGTTGGTGGCTCTGATCCAAGTGCTAGCAAGGGCTGATCCTTCTTAATTTCCAAAATCAGAAGAAATCTGATGTGTTCAAGGGATTTGGCTGCTGTAAAATTGATGTCTAGCTCAAATTGTTCCCTTTCCCCACTAGAGGGTAGTTAGAAGCCACATTAAAGGGGAATACTCTGTGTGACTGTGACTTGTTTACATACATGTAAAATGTAAAATGGCAATTTAAGAGATTCAAAATAATAGCATCATGATGAAGTCTATAATGGAATACACACACACACACACACAATGCATGTATAATGAATAATCCCTCCACCTCAACACTAGGAAGAATTTCCTGACAGTAACAGCTATTTGACAGTGGAATATGCTGCCTTGGAGTATGGTGGAGCCTCTTTCTTTGGAGGTTTCTAAACAGAGGCTGCATGGCCATGTCTCAGGGGTGCTTTGATTGTTTATTCCTGCATTACAGGAGGTTGGACTTGACAGCCCTTGTATCTTCCAACTCTATGAGTCTAACTGTCAGCACATTTATAATATTAATGCAAGCCACTGTTTATTTACAGAAAATTAAACATTCATATTGTATCAGAAGATGACTATGCATTACTTTCTGTGTCTGGGATACATGTGCATAAATTACAAACAAAATTATTGTTCATCTTTAAAGAAAGAGCTACATAAGGATCTGTAGCTTTCAGTTATGCACTTATAGCAACTATCCAATAGGATTCCAGCCAATATTCTTTTTCCCCCTGGAGATACTTTAACTTTATTGTTTTGTAAAAAGAGTGCTTATTTAGCTCACCTCTGATGTCTCAAGTGCATGTCCTTAGTCCTTCTTTTAATTATAATATTTGTGGGATTATCAGATGTCAAAACAATCACTATACAATCACTAGCAATCATATATTCTTATGTGGGGTCCAAACAATTGTCTTAGGGAGAAAGAAATATCTAGTCAGTATAGAAAAGAAGACCGAGGGACAACATGATCACACTCTTTAAATACCTCAAAGGCTGTCACAGAAAAGAGGGGGCATGTTTGTTCTCTGTGGCCCTAGAGGATAGGACCAAACCAAAGCTTCATTCATTTTTAATACCGCGCTATGCAGTGTCTAAAAGGTTTACAACTATAAGCTCATTGCCCCCCAACAGCTGGGTACTCATTTTAGTGACCTCAGAAGGATGCAGGCCTGAGTCAAACCTGAGCCCTGGCTAGTATTGAACTCGCAACCTTGTGGTCCATGAGTGAGTGGCTGCAGTACAGGCATTTAATCACTGTGCCACCAGGGCCACCAGGTCTAATGGTTTTAAGTTACAGTTGGATAGTGATTGAATATTAGAAGGAACTTAATAGGGAGAGTGCTTTGGCAATCAAACCAATTGTCTAGAGCAGGGGTAGGCAACCTTTCCCCTTTAAGGACCGAGGGACTTCTGCTCCCAGAAGCCTCAGCCATGTTGGCCAATAGTCCCATGTTGGCCAATAGCTCCTGGGATTCTGGGAGCTGAAGTCCCTCGGCCCTTAAAGGGGAAAGGTTGCCTACTCTGGGTCTAGAGAGGTGGTGGGTCTCCTTTACTGGATAGCTTCAAGAAGAGGCTGGATGGCTACCTGCTGGGGATGCTCTAGTTCAGGCCTGCACAACATACAGCCCAGGGGCTGCATGTGGCCTGCCAAAGGATTTTGAGTGGCCCACGAGGATGTGGAACAACTTCAAGGGTCCTCTGCTGCCTGGCTTTCTCCTGAGGAGAAGGCTGGGTGATGAAGAAGATGGGCAAACACTCACCTCTCCACTGCTCGGCTTACTCCAGAGGAGAAAGCTGGGTGGAGGAGGAAGAGGAGCAAATGCTTGCCTTCAAGTCTTCACTGCCACCCTGCTTTCTCCTGAGGAGAAGGCTGGGTGGTGACGGAGGATGAGGATGGACAAATGCTGGCCTGCAACCTCGAAAAAGAAGGGGAAGGGTCTCCAAAAGAACAGTAAGAAGAAACTAAAAAGAGAAACAAAAGGAGAAAAAAAGGGGCTGTACAGACTGGCCAAAAGGGCTGACCTGGGGATGGAGTGGGGGCATGGCAACTGCATGCCAGCTGCTCCAATTCTGACCCGATGCCGCTGTCACACCACCCACCCAACCAGACAGCAGGCAGCATCAGCGTGCTCCCTTGGCACAGCGTTCACACACGCTGCACCAAAGGAATGCCAAAAAGCCACTGCCACAGTGGCAAGAGTGGCTTTTTGCCACTCTAAAAAGAAGCACCATTTGCCAGCTCTTTTTAGAGTGGCAAAGCACTGGATCAGGGCTACAGCATGTGGTTGCCACAGCCCTGATCTGGCAAGGATGGCTGTCTGTTCAACCCCATAGAGAGAGAGAGTAGTAGAAAGCTTGCAAAGTCTATGACAGGGGTAGGCAACTTTTCGCCTTTAAGGGCTGAGGGACTTCAGCTCCCAGAAGCCTCAGCCATGTTGGCCAATAGCTCCTGGGATTCTGGGAGCTGAAGTCCCTCGGCCCTTAAAGGGGAAAGGTTGCCTACCCCTGGTCTATGAGGTTAAGTAATAGAATCCCTGAACTCACCAAAACAGTGGAAGCTGCACCAGTGCTCAGACAACTACAGCTAGAGGATTTTTTCAAAAAAAGAATAAGTGAATAATTAGTTGAGTGAATCTTGTGCTATTAACTCCCTCTTCACTTCCTTAAACTCAAGCTTTGCTGATAAACTCAGCATTTTATCCAGCTGTGATGAGGAGGCATTCTCTTTCTCAGATATTGAGATTCTTTGGGAGACTGGCAAGGCGGAGGATGTTGTAAAAACAAGTAAGTTGGATGTGGACTTGGAGTTGGTTTCCAAAAACTTTTTATTGACAGCTGAGATAGTTACTGCAATCTTTAAGAACCTGCTAGGTATTAATAGAGAAGTGGATGAATTGAAGGATATATTGAGAAAGTGTGCAGAAAAATGCAATGTGAAATCAAACAGTAACTTTACTGGCGGTTCTGATTATGCTAAACAACTATATGTAACACAAGTTAACACAGGTAAAGAAATCAACAAGGAAGAGTTGCCACCTCAAAGACATAGGATTTGATTACAGATTGCACTTAACCCCCTCAGTGAAGGGAAGTAGCACAACAAATTAGAAGCCCTTCACTCTCTCACACAATTCCTTCAATGTAAGGTTCATAACACTGATTTAACAGAAATTTTCTGGTTACACAATTGGCATGGCTGTAAGAGAGTAATACTAACATTCAGACATACTTCTCCCCCTGATTTGATTTTGAAAAAAGGAGATGGTGAAGAGATTCTCAATGACACCTATAGAGATCTTTTATAACAACTATATATAACCAATCCAAGCCTGAGAGAGAAGTGCATACTACTCACAAGAAACACAAGTTTAGTCAGCAACTCCCCTCACTACAAACTATTCAAAAATAACCAGTTAGCAACTTCTCATTGCAAGTTGCTCAAAATGGTTTAGACACAGGAAAAAGACTGGGTCAGTGTTATAACACCATTGAACTATTTACTAGGGAGACAAAAAAACTGGCTGAGTTTACAGAAGAAGAAGAAGAAGAAATATGAGTGTTTGGTACCTTCTCAACCAAGGAACAACAAGTTTCCTGAATAAATTAGAGGCAGTCAAATCAGAGCTGCAACTGGCAACAGTAGCTACAGTAACAATTAATTATTTGTTATCAGCCAACTATTTGCCAGGAAGATCCCTGACACATACAGGACCTAAGAGTTCTCCTAAGAATTAAAAAAAAAAGGTGCATAGTACTCAGAGTTCAATTGTATTATCACTCAGATAAACAGTTGGGAATTGGTACAACAGAAAGAGGTAAATTAAGCTTCACAGAGTCAAGAGCTAGCAATTGTGAATCTGTTTGCAAGGGTTTCCCACCCACACACATTAAATTTGTGGTGGAAAGTGTCTTTTTATGAAAGAGAAGAAGATAGCTTCAAGGTAGGCTCTCTTCATCTTTCCTTCACAGAAATGTATTATACTAATTCTTCTCCATTGTTGCACCTTTTCTCATTGTCATGGATAATATTCAATTTCTCTGTCTTAATGATAAGGGCCTGGGATCTTGTTAAACGTAAAAGGTAAAAGTATTCCCTGTTGATAAGGTTGTCAAGTTGTATCTGACCATAGGGGGCAGTGCTCATCTTCGTTACTAAGCCGAAGAGCCAGTGTTATCGTACTACTCTGTGATCATGTGGCCAACATGATTGCACATAACACTGTTTACCTTCCCACCAAAGTGATACCTATTTATCTACTTGCATTTGCATGCTTTTGAACTGCTAGGATGGCAGAAGCTGGGATTAGTGACAGGAGCTCACCCCATCATGCAGTGCCTGGGCCTCTAATTGCCAACCTGCTGAGCTTGCCATTAACAGAGTCAGCATCTTAACTACTTGAGCCACTGCATCCCTGCACTGTTAAATGTACATGTATTCATAACTATCTGAAACAGCTTAAATCACAAATAGTATTTTTACAAGAAACACGCTGTAAGGGTTTAAATCCAGTCCTGCCCCAAATTATTTTCAATATTCAATATGTATCTGGTAATTCCAAAAAATCCAGAATGGTAGCCATTTTAATTAATAAATCTTGCCCATTTCAACTGGAAGAAGTAACAGGAGGGCAGAATTTTAATATTACAGAAGGAAATAGCAAGTAAATCATTAACTATAGCAACATTTTATTCTCCAAATTCTGGGCAACATATTTTCATGGAAGCTTTTCTTAACCATCTTGGTGATACAGTAGCTGGCAAAATAGTCATTGGAGAGGATGCCAACAATGTTATAAGTAACACATTAAATAAATCTTATTGTGTAAAAAAAGATCAAGAGCAAAAAAAATCTAGATTATCAGTTAATTAGTGAGGCTAATTTACTGGACCCTTGGTAGCTGTGAAACCCTAAAAAATGTGACTATTCTTTCTACTTCCATACACATCATACTTATTCTAGGCTGGATTATTATTTTTATTTATTTCAAAATCATTAATTGTAAAAATTAAGAATATACAGATAGAAGCCATTCTTTACTCTGACCATTCAGCCATAATTCTGGATTGGCAAACTGGCCCTCCTATGCCAAAAACATGGATTTGGAGATCTAACCTCTCATTGCTATCACACAGTGCCTTTGGAGATAAAATAAAAGAGGAAATAGAACATTTGTATATAAACAGAACCCCCGATATATTATAAACACTTCTCTGGGATATGTTAAAAGCACTTCTATGTGGATTATTTTTAAAGGAAGGGATGAAGCAGAAAAACTTAATTTAAAAACAGGTAGGTATTAATACAAGATATAGCCCAACTTTCACAGTACCATAAAGTTATGGGGGACTTCCAGATATTAGTGCAATTGCTGCAGAAAAAAGTGATACTAGGAAAATACAAACAGCACTTTACTATACCAAGTCTGTTTATTATAAGTATAATAATAAGCGCTCTTGCTTAGTAGCCAGATCTGTAAAGCATAAAGCTGAGGAAAAACTGTATCTTCTCTTACCATCAATGCAGGAAAAATTAACACATCTCCAACCTTCATATTAGAAGAGTTCCACAGGTATTATTTGGATCTATATACTTCTGAGGTTCCCCAAAAAATAGATATTTTTCAACTTCCTATTAATTAAAAAACTTACTGAGCAACATTTGTCCATTTTGAACAAACCTCTCCAATTCAAAGAACTGAAGCAAGTCATACAAGGTTTCAAGTATTGAAAGGCTCCAGGGCCAGATGGCTTCACAGGGGAGTTTTACAATGTTTTGTTTGTTTGTTTGTTTGTTTGTTTGTTTACAACCTAGCTCAGGGGTAGGCAAACTGTCCCCTTTAAGGGCCGAGGGACTTCAGCTCCCAGAAGCCTCAGCCATGCTGGCCAAAAGTCTGGGATGTTGGCCAATAGTCTGGAATTCTGGAAGCTGAAGTCTCTCGGCCCTTAAAGGGGACAATTTGCCTACCCCTGAAGCTCCTTATTTGTTGAAATTATTTAATGAAGTACTAGCAAAAGGTGTAATGCCAGACAGCTGGCATAGAACAAAAATAATTCCTATCCCAAAGACAAAGGAGGATAGTCCAGAAGTTAAATCATTTCATCCCATAGCCATTTTAAACCAAGATGCCAAGATCTTTACTGCAATTATGTCTAAAAGAGTAAATAGTTTTATATCAACTTAGATAAACCTGGATCAAGTTGGATTTATGCCTGGCCTCTCTATAGAAAACTCAATATGTAGAGCAGGGGTAGGCAACCTTTCCCCTTTAAGGGCCGAGGGACTTCAGCTCCCAGAAGCCTCAGCCATGTTGGCCAATAGTCCTATGTTGGCCAATAGCTCCTGGGATTCTGGGAGCTGCAGTTCCTCGGTCCTTAAAGGAGAAAGGTTGCCTACCCCTGATGTAGAGTGTTTAATATTCTGTACCACTCCACCCTATGTATGGCACACATGGCTTTGACAGCATTAGATGCCCTGAAGGCCTTTGACAGGATGGAGTGGAGATATCTTTTTGGCATTCTTCAATGGATGGGCTTTGGAGATAAGTTCTTAACTGTTCTAAAACACTTCTATGCTAATTCAGAGGCAATGGTCCTAGTCAATGGAATAGAGTAGATCCCTTTTAAACTGCAAAGAGACACAAGGCAGGGTGTCCGCTC
>JAIPUX010001880.1:34706008-34722751 GCA_020142125.1 Phrynosoma platyrhinos | reverse complement strand
ATTTACATATTTGATACAAATAGCAAAACACGTAATACAGCTTATACCATGTAATTACAATCCATTGGCTAATTGGATGCTTAATAAAATTAGGTCTTGGTGTAGACTGAAATTATCACTATTGGGATCGATAGCTTTAATCAAAATGTTTTTAGTTCCCAGATTTTTTTTTCTTGTTCCAACATATTCCAGTGACACCACCCCCCCATAGCAAGGTTTAAAAAATGGCAAAATCCATCAATTCATATTTGAGTCAAAAAGGTTCAGATTTTGAAAGAGTACCAGGTTTCATAACTCTAAAAGGGGAGGGGATTAGCAATACTAGACCTTTGGTTATACTTTCAAGCTTTTCAGTTGAGACAGGTGGCTAATATAGGGCCTTTACAGACTCACCTAGAGGGGTGGTGCAGAGTCGCCCTTGGGAGCAGCGGATTTGGGCTGCGGCTTGCAGTTGCCACAGCCCAATCCTCCCTTTTGCTGTTCCCAAAAGAGCTGTGCCAGGAGGGTGTACATGCTGCACCAGGAGGGCATCCTGATCCCGGATGCCGTATGGATGGGTGTGAGGCATCAGGATGGCATTAGGGTTGAGTTGAGGTGGCCAGTGTGTGGCTGCCCTATCCCAATTCCACCCCCAGGCCGGTCTGCATAGCCTTATAGTTGCTGAATCTCCTAATACCAACTGGGTGGCCTCTGAATTAGAAGAAATTTCCTCTTCAGACATTTTATGTCTATATACACAGTCTCTAATACTAAAATCAGAGGGCTAGGGAACCCTTTTTTATGTGACTCTATGCTCACATGGTCCAAGTAGAGGATGTGCTGGCACCTCTTCCCTCACCTCTACGGCCCTTCCTCCAACACTCAACATTTAAAGATACAGATAAATATAAACAATTTAGAGGTTGGAAAGAAAAAGATCTTTATTGTGTTAAAGATCTTTTTAAACAATAGGGCCCATCTACCCAACAAGAAATAATGGAGAGCTTGGGACTTACTCAAAGCAACTGGCTGCAAGTAAGACAGATTAGATCCTTCGCCACCCTACTATATACAACTGGAAAAATACCGAGAGGATTAACTTTTTTTTGAATCAATATATGAAGGCGACAGTCCATCAACTAAAGGGCTGACATCAATGTTATACAAATTACTGCAAAGCAAAAGCAGCTTCATTTATATACTGCTTCATATCACGCTATGGGTGTCTAAGCGTTTTACAACTGTAAGCTCATTGCCCCCCAACAGTTGGGTACTCATTTTAGCGACCTTGGAAGGATGCAGGCCTGAGTCTAGCCTGAGCCCTGGCTAGTATTGAACTCGCAACCTTGTGGTCTATGAGTGAGTGGCTGCAGTACAGGCATTTAACCACTGGTAGATTGTGAATATGGAGATGGGAAGTATTGGAAACCTTACTTCCCTGTAGGGCCTTACTCAAGTCCTCTAACTCCAGGGGTGGGGTTTTGCTCCATCCCATCACCCTCTCAGGCTTAGTTGATGAAGACATTGGACAGAAGCTTTTCGGTGGCTGCTCCTACATTTTGTAACTCCCTTTTAAGGGAGGTTCCGATACGTGGATGACACTTTCACCATCTGGAACCACGTAGAAGATCTGACTATGTTTTTGAACCATCTGAACAACATCTACCCAAACATCCAATTCACAATAGAAAAAGAAAAGGAAGGAACATTGCCATTCTTGGATGTCCTGGTCATCTGCAAACTGAACCAATGGTTGGACCACACAATATACAGAAAACCTACTCACACAGACAGATAGCTGGCATCTTCAACAAGAAGATAGCTGACATCTTCAACAAGAACTTCAACCATCACCCAGGACAAAAAAAGAAGCACAATAAAAACACTGGTAGACTGAGGAAAAAGGATTTGTGAACCCTACTTTCTGGAAGATGAATTGAAGCACTTGGTCAGGGCTCTACAGGCTAATGGTTACTCCAGCTCAAACATCAGAAGGGATGCCGGGCCCAGAAAAAACCATAGGAGTGAAGACGAGCAACCACCCAAAGAGAAGGTATTTTTACCATATATCAAAGGAGTCACAGACAGAATAGTGAAAGTGGTGAGGAAACACAACCTCCAAATGGTTTACAAACCAACCAAGAAAATCCAACAAATGCTGTGCTCAGCGAAGGACAGGAGAGACCCTCTTACAGCCGCAGGAGTTTACCGCATACCATGCAGCTGCGGACAAGTCTACATAGGGACCACCAAACACAGTGTCCAAACACGAGTCAAGGAACATGAGAGACACTGCAGACTGGGTCAACCAAAAAAATCAGCAGTAGCAGAACACCTTATAAACCATCCTGGGCATAAAATGCTGTTTGAAAACACTGAAATTCTGGACCATGCCAACAACTATCAGGTCAGAATGCACAGGAAACCCATTGAAACTCATAAACATCTGGACAATTTCAACAGGAAAGAAGAAAGCCTGAAAGTAAGCAAAGTTTGGCTACCAGTCCTGAAAAACACCCAAAATCAAGACCCAGAAAATGAAAATGAAAATCACCCAGGGTGAGGGGGGTTTCCCAGCAGACAAGGATCATTAACTGAATAAACACCCTGAGGCCTTGCCATTCAAAAACAGAATAATACACAGATTAACATGTAAATCTCTTACTCTTCAACCAACAGTATATATACCCCACTATCATACCAGCATTCTCTGAAGATGCCAGCCACAGCTGCTAGCGAAACATCAGGAATAAACTCTTCTACAACACAGACTCATAGCCCAAAAAACCCACAAAAAACTATGGCTGCTGGCCATGAAAGCCTTCGACTTCACAGTCTCTCTTCTCTTGCTCCTTGTTGAGAAAAGAATTTTATCTTTATGTAAAACATAGGTCATATGTCTACATTTTATTTCTAGTGCCAACTATTTATATTTCTGAATGCTGAGTTCTTTACAAAAGACAAGTAGAAATCCACTGAAAATAAATGGTGGTAAAGGATGTCCTTTGCTGTTCTTTGGAAGGTAAATTCTATCCCAATCATGGGCTCTAACTACCCTCTAGTGGGGAAAGGGAGAAACTTATCCCTCTTTGAGCTAGCCATCAGTTTTGCAGCAACGAAATATCCTGAATGAATCATATCCCATCTGATTTGGAAGCTAAGTAGAGGCTTAGTCAGCACTTGGATTGGAAACCACCAAGGAATACCAGATGCTGTAGGCTATATTTCAGAGGGAGGCAATGGCATCTCTGATAGCTTGAAGGCAAGGTAGGCAGAATTGTTCTGGCATCATTTATTTTTGCAGATCTGAATTTTTTGACATGCCAGAGCAGACTTTACATTGAAGTCAGTGGGCATGCTCAGTAGATCTCCAACTCTCCCCCTTCCCCTCCCACTGCATGTGTGCTCCTTTTGCTGTCAAATACATATGGCTTCCATTATTGAAAACACATAGCTCTCCACTTAAACCACTTCAGCAACAGAGAAAGCCAAGCAGAGCATGTGACTATAAGAACAGGATATACCCATTGTGATAATTGAGCAATGGCAATGAGCATAGAGAAAGGAACTTTTGTATGTGTGGGCTTAGGGGTTTTACCTGCAAATAAGGATTGTGTATGCAGCCTGTTTGATGTTGGACCTTTCCAGAACTCAAGGACTAGGCATACATACTAGCACTGTGGAACATGCTCTAATCTATGGGATAATACGGTATTTTAAAATGCAGAAGCCAAAGAAATGAATGGCTGATGCAAAGATTATCCAAAGGGAAATGTTTGTTGATTTATATCCTGAGGAAAAGGCAGCATATAAATTAAACAAACATTCTGCTTTATCTCCAGCTTTTTTTAAAGCACTACTAGTGGAGCAACTGGGGTTATACTGTGGGGTGCAGTAGTGGAGCTCTCTTTGGCTGGAATCCTGTAAGGCAGTTAATTCTTCAAAAATGGCCTTATGTATATGGCAATTAGAATTAGCCAGTTTGTAACATCCACATGGAGTAAAGAATTGCTGTTACATTACTATGTAGCAGAGCCAGTGAAATGCCCAGTGTGTATTGTAAATCGATGCACATTGGTCCTTATGTGCATCAGTCATTCTTGCCAATGGCCTGATATGCATCTTTGGGGGGTTGCAGACTGCCAGAAATAGTGCAAATTGAGTCCACTTTTAGGGTTAGGTTTAGGGAATCATGGGAACTGTATTTTATTGTGGCACCAGAGCTCTCTGACAGAGAAGGCTTAATGTCTCAGGAAAAAAAAAACAATTCCCATGATTCCCTAGCACTAACCCTAACCCTAAAAGTGGACTCAATTTGCACTATTTCTGGCAGTCTGCAACTCCCCTTTGTGATTCATTTACAGGGCTTCTTACTGCCTCTGCTACTTAGCTAAGTATACATAAAGTTACATTAAGTAAAAGGTAAAAGTTTTCTGACATTTGTCTTTTACTTACAGAGATCATGCGCACTGAGAAGTAAGGGTGCACCTTCATTACCCAAAAGTACCTATAGGCCTCATGTGGGCCCAGAGGCATGTTGTCAAAATTATGATCAGACATTAATACATAGAGATCAGGGCAAAATTGCTATTGGACCATTTAGGGAATGTAAATCTCTACCTGGTAGCTACACCAGTGATTTTGGGGAACAAAGGCTGATCTTCTTCCCTAGATGAACAAGGACAGTCAGAGGGCACCTAGGATATACCCTCATTGGCAGTCAGTTTGTGCAGAGGCAAGGGGAAGAGCTGTACCTGGGAGCTGGCCAGTTGGCCTTGATAATCTGGGCAAAGGTGCTGAGGAAGCAGGTTTTGGTTATCTCCTGAGATGCTGCTGCAAAAGTATTGTGCACAACTAGTGACTATGCCAGTATAAGACACCATTAGGGTATTGGCCCAGGAACTCAGTAAAATTCTGTTCTTGGATGATTTCAGAATTATGTGTTCCTGTTTTCTGGATACTACAACATGTTCTGATACATCAAAGGAAATTTTGCTGAAATGTTTAGGTCTGTAAGCAAGAAACAACTTTTTACTCACTTCTTGTTGCTGTGTCATCAATGAGTGAAGCAAAATAATCCAATCTGAGTTGGAATGAAAAATTAAGTGCCACTTTCACTTTGCACAAGTGTGGTTGCATATTAATAGTTCCTGTTACATTTGCATCAGATGATTGGTGGGGAAAGGAAAAGCCGACTTCCTTTCCTTAAATGAACTGACTGGTGCTATGAATCCAGATGTAAGGAGCAAAGTAACAGACTACAGCTGGAACCCTGTTGTCACTTACAGTTACACACTTGCAACTGTCATGTGTTCATAATCCCCATATAGCCCTGGTCCCCCAAACCTCACTTCTCAGTAAGCATCTGGTGGGACCAATGGGAGCCTGTTTCCCTGTTGACTTGAGAAGTGGTTGCCTGATGTTCCCACCTACTCCCCACAAGTGATCTCCAGTGTGAAGGGGATTTGTAACAGGGATCCCTTTCCTGCCTGTCGCACCAGAGATTGCTCATGGGAGGGGGTGGGAATGTCTCAATTAACAGGAGAATGGATTGCCATAGACACCAGTGGCTGCTTACTGATCAGTGGAATTTGAAGGGGTTTGGCCATAATCTACTATGTAGCACTGTAGTTATGGTGCTATGTAGTATATAACCATCATACAGGATTCTGCTCAACTGTTTTAATAACAACCATGAATGAGGGACCCGAACAAGAATGAAAAGGGTCAAATTACACTTTAAAAAGTAATGTTCCAAGTTCTAAAACCTTATTGCTCTTTTAACAGGAGTTTTATCTCCAAATTGTAACCCCTGTCAGCATTGGTGGCATGTATTTATTCATGCATTCAAGGGCTAAGGAGATTTACTTGATTTTGGGGGGTTGGTTTTTTTTAGTATGCAGGATTTGTATACATAGGACCATGGTAAGTCCACTATTTACAAAATGGTCTTAATCTATCCCTTTCAAAAGGCTTAGCTACTGGCCATGCAGTAGGTGACTTGATTACTCATTCTTAAACAATATTCAGTTTCTGAGTTCTAAATCTGAGTTCTAAAATGTTTTAGTTCTTCACTGTTTGAGGACTGACTCCAAACACTGTTGTGCTCAATATAAGCATTTATTTTAAATTGTTTCTTAAAAACCACAGATCTCTGCGATTACATCTCACAAATACCATATATTACAGTGAAAAGTAAAGTACATAGCTCTAGTTGTAAGTAAAGTCAATAGGAACAGCATTGAAAAATCCATAAATTCCTCATCTAAAAGACTGTGCATCAAACCCTAGAATCTAAAGGCCTGTGTGCTATGGTATATCACTGGAATGCAATATTGGTGAAAAATGTAAGGAGGACAGAAAGAAAATAGCTAGTTTCATGAGTAATTTTGGCTGTATGGAATTGAAATGGGTGGCAAAGCACCATTCCAGTCATCACTTAAGCTAAAGATGGAAGGTGAATTCAGCCACAACAAGCCCGATAATATCTACGTAACACATTTTTTTGGTACCCATACATCAGAAAAGCAGTCATTGTTCAGTTTCAATGGCATGGTTATAACTGTATAAATGTAAGGTATACATTTTGTCCTGGCAGTGGGGAACTTGTAGCAATGAAATTAAACTCAAATGGATGTAGAAGGCCATACCCACATGCTTACAAACACCATGAGATAAGTGTGTAAGCAGATACCAGAAGGCTTATAATTGCTTACAGTCCAAGTAGGTGGACAGCCTAGCAGACATTTGCTACCTTGCCTGTAGGAAAGGAAGTGGTATGCATCTTTTCCTACATAGGTGTGCTCTGGTGGAGTTACTGGTGGTATAAATCAATGTCAAGCACCTGCCATTTAAATCATACCACCACCAACCAGCAATGTCAAAAGACATGCCTCCCATCTGCTTGAAAATGTTATGTGAAAACAGAGGAAGCACAAATCTGTAGTTGTCAGGAGAGATGGATGGCTTGGGGTGGGCAATATTCAGCATAAGTATTTCCAACCAGATCAGACCTACTGAATGCAATATTTACTGATGTGCTGATTTACCTTGCAACAATTGATTAAGTGTGTCTACTCTAGTTGGGATTAATCAATAGGATTCAAGATTTCATTAACATGCTTCAAGGTGGAAATGGAAGAAGGATTGGCCCATGGTGCAAATTGTTCCAATGGCAGAATTTGCTTCTGGCAAAGTGGTGACATATTCTGAAAACAGAGTGAGAAGGAAAACCTGTAAGCAAAATCCAGTCTAAATGGGCACTCTTGAGTCTCACTGGTTTTCTTGATAAATCTAATTACAGACTTAACTATTACATCAAAATCAACAGATTGTGGCTGGGTCAGGCTCTGTATCTTCTCTCATTTAAACAATATAGTTGTGAACTAGGAAATTAGGTTTTTCCCCTTAAAAAAATCCCTGGGCTCTCTGTTCATTAATAACTACAGCTACCAAGGCAAATGAAATTTTAAGATGATAGCCATTGTCTCTAAATCTAGGTAGAACACTCAGCACAATGCTAGCTATATAGAACATTCTTTCTAAGACACTAGTTGGAAATAACAATTGAAAATTCTACATTTTAAATCTGTGTTTGATGAATCTGTCACTGCAGATAAATAGGAAATACAATTGTCAAACCATACTTAAGTTTGTTATTAAAGCTGGATTGTGTTTAATGTAACTATAGTCTCTTGTGCTAATGCAGCTGAACAGTGTTTTCTGTGACCAGCTGGCTAACTGTGTTGGCACTTTGACTCTATAAACATTTCTGCTGGCATGGTTGGCAATGCCTGCAGCGTAACATTTATTTGTTGTTGTTTTTTTGTGTTGCTGGCATAGCGCAACCTGAAACAGTCTTATGTCTGCTTGAGAGTTACTCTGTTACAAGCCCAAGGAAATTACACTTGAACATTACCAGAATTGAACAAATTCTACAGCTGAACTGTAGAGTTGACATGCCTGTTATCTGGCTACAACCTGCTAACAATGGAGCAATTAATAGGAAAGCTTTGGCATCTTTGTACCCAACACATTGTGCCTAGCACACCTGAATGTCTTTCGTAGTATTTTGTATGAAATTTTGTTCATACACTATATTTCTTACCAATCTCCACATAAAACTGTGGAAAGGTAAACATGTTTTGGTTGTTGCCCATATAAAATTGTGATAGACCTGTCATGTCATTTGTTGTGTGGGTTGGTATGAAGAGTTGTTAAGAATTCCATGCTTTTGCTGTTCTGTAGCAACAGAGACATAAGGCCTTTGCAGACTGCCAGAAATAGTGCATATTAAATTGAGGCACTGCCCTGGCTCAGTGCTAGGGAATCATGGGAACTGTAATTTATTGTGGCACCAGAGCTCTCTGACAGAGAAGGCTCAATGTCTCAGAAAAAATACAATTCCCATGACTCCCTAGCATTGAGCCAGGGCAGTGCCTCAATTTAATGTGCACTATTTCTGGCAGTCTGCAAAGGCCCATAGAAAGGATCTTGATACAGCACAGCTACAGAGGTAGTTGTAGCTTCAAAAATAAGGCTGTAAAGACTCCTGCTTTCAGGCTGACCCTAAATCAAGCCTGGCACACTGGCCTTGTAGCAGGAATTCCAAAAGGAGAGCAGAAAAAAAAGTATCTTGACCCTAAAAACATGCTAACCTCATTTTCCATCAGGAAAAACACAATTGTAACACAAACAGGACAATCTTTTAGACACTTGATAACAAACAGTTTGATTGAAAACAATTACAAGCTTTATGTACAACACATATATTTGCTGTCCTAGAATGGAGAGTTCTAAGCATTTTAATAGTGACCTAACACCACTCTACAGCAATAATAAGCCATTACAATGCAATCCTATGCATATCTACTCACAAGTAAGCCCCATTAAGGTTAGTGGAACTTACACTCTGATAAGTGTGTATAGGATAGCAGCCAGAGGGAAACAATTATAAAAGGCAATATCCACAGCTGAAGCAATCATCAGGTTTTTCCAATCCTCATGAGAAGACAGATACTAGAAATTTATGTACAATATTTTAAATTACACTTAAAACAAGGTAAACAGAGAGAAACATCAAGGCATCATGTTCAAAAAATTCTATCTCAGTTCCAGCAACTTTGTGCCCTGATCCTTCATATGAATGAAGAAAACACTTGTCTCTATTCACATGCTTGTAACCCATTCAGTTCCTTGCAAAGAAGAATAACTTTGAGACAAGTTTTGGTCTGTTTTAAAAAAGCACCCTCCCTTGGTCTGTTTAGAAAAACATTACACCATTTTAAAGTTTCAGGTGCAAAAGCCCAGTGAATTTGGCCCTACATATAGAAATACCTTGGAAAGCATTTCATAACACTGAAACTAGACTCGTGGAAAATCAAGCATCATCGAGATGTCACTCAACCTCTCCCTACAGGTAGTTGGCATCTCCCATTCTGCAAGAACCCTCAGATGCCCTGAAAATACCAAGAGACAATCTTGCATGCATAAGATGGATTATCAGGACAGAATTGTGAAGTGAGTTTTCAACTGTCTTTGTACTCTTTCCTTCCCATGCCGTCCCATTTTGCATGCTTGGGGTCTGTACTCTCTTGGACCTAAACTTGGATCTGCTCTCCCACCTTACTACTTGAAAAATATGCTTCAGGCCACTATCTGTCCCTGTGAAAAGAATAGGGCAAAGAAAGGAATGGTTTTCGCCAGTGTGTTGCATAGCAAAGTATCAGGTAATAACAGGCAATCTTTTTAATCCATGAGTTCTGTATGATCTTCCTCTGTGTGGCTCTACAGTGTTGGTTTGTGTGACTCCCTTCTTTTATTTTTTTCAAATCTGAACTAAAGTACTTAATGTACTGTCATCTGCATGTCAGTGCAACCTGAGAATGATTTATTCAAGAGATGTGCAAGCTTTTGACCTTCTTGCCTCATCCCAGTAGTCCTAGCTGCTGCCTGTGGAAGAACATACTGAGCTACACATATTCAGGTTGGAATTTTCAGATTCTGTTTCAGTCTCAGTTTCATCAGTGGTTTCGGGAGGAGAAATGGACTCATTCATTTGATCTTGACTCTTCTTCAACCTGTATAAAATAGAAGGGTGTATTGATTATGCACATGCCAAAACAGTCATGTAAACAGTGTTTTGAGATTATGAAGCATGCCACAGACATGGCATGTTGAATGGTGCTGTGGACAATTAGGGATGGTTTTCAAAGAATCTCCCAAATTGCAGGGTCTCTGCTCATGTTTTAAATCTGATAGTTTTCACTGTTTTATAGTATATTGTGTTTATTCTGTTAGCCACAACAAAACTTGGTTTATGGGACAGCTATATAAATGTTGTTAATAAAAATAACAATAAAAAATCAGAATGCAGACGTGACTCCAGAGCTTTCCAGATCTTCAGCTGTGGAACTGGTCAGGGAGGGACTAGTGAAGCATAGAAAAATTGGGGCAGGGGTACAGTCTCACTTTTTCCTCTGTACACAGAGTGAATGCACTGGAACAGAATGCATGAACTGACACCTAAGCCATGACTTAGCAGCTTAGGAACATTTTAAAAAGAGCTTTTGGTATGAATTGATAGGAAAGGAGGAGAGTACTTGTTTGGGGCAGTGGGGATATTTACTACAGGAGGTGGGATCTCATAACGTAAGTGATATATTGAAGAGTTTCCTTTATGAAAAATATAATACAAGTTGACTCTCCCTTACCTGAAATGCTTGGGACCAGAAGTGTTTTGGATTTTGGAATATTTGTATATACATAATGAGGTATCTTGGAGATGGGACCCAAGTCTAAATATCAAATTTCTTTACCAGTATGTTTCCTATCCACCTTATACACATAGCCAGAAAGTAATTTTATATGTAATATTTTAAATAATGAAAAAAAAATTAAGTACATTGAGCCATTAGAAACCAAAAGTGTCACTAACTCAGCCACCCACATGGCCAATTTTGATGTATTTCAGATTCAGAATTCCAGATAAGGGATACTTAACCCATACTAAAAATGGACAAGTCAGCAGAAACCAGTGAAACAAACAAAATACATAAGCCATGTAATACTTGTACAGTTGGCCCTCTGTTTTCATGGGGGATCCGTTCTGGACCCCCTCAATAGAGATTAGCAGGTATTTAAGCCCCATAGGCTTGAATGAGGTGCATCCCATTGATTTAAACAGAGGTTGTCCCTCTGTGAATATGTAAAACTGCAGACTTGAATGGAGGAGCAACTGTATAACTTGAAATATTGAAGAAAAATCACAATTCCTTTTTGATACGTGAGGTCTTGTTGGGAAGATTTAATACAAAAAATCTTTATGTATTCTAAGCATGTTGATCTCTTTTTGATTAGCTAATCCACCCTCTTTCAATGAGCTTAAAGTAATTTAGGGGGGTTGCAGACTGCCAGAAATAGTGCAAATTGAGTCCACTTTTAGGGTTAGGGTTAGGGAATCATGGGGACTGTATTTTATTGTGGCACCAGAGCTCTCTGACAGAGAAGGCTCAATGTTTCAGGAAAAAAAAAACATTTCCCATGATTCCCTAGCACTAACCTTAACCCTAAAAGTGGACTCAATTTGCACTATTTCTAGCACTCTGCAACCCCCCTTAGTTTAGGAATCAAGTCAATGAAAATAACCCCCTCTTCCCCTTGCCCATTAATCATATCCCAAACTCACTTCTCTCTGTTAAAAATTACAAAGTCTTGCTGAATTGCTTCAAGGCAGTCCTGGAGGTAGTCATTTTCCTATTAGAGAAAACAAAACAATTAGCACACTTTTAAAATCTACATTGCTGCGTGCATATGTCCATGAATGATGTTTACTTGGGGAGTATGAAAGCTTAACATAAAATGAAGATAAATTCAACTTTGAGACATCCAGAATCTTGGTAATTGTATGCTTCCCTTTGTTTTGGTTTTCTTTAGGTTACTTTGGAACTACATTCCCTGTAATATATTGTGGTAGCATGGCAAACATGGTAAATGGTCACTCTAGGACTCTGGAGACCTATACTGAAATTCCCATTCCGTCATGAAGGTTACTGGATAGATTTGAGCTGGAAACAATTCTGACTACAAATTCCAGCCAACATGGTCAGCCAAAAAACTGAACTCTAAAAAAGTAACTTTTCAAACAATCCAGTCACAGAGTAATATTTCCAGCCTCTCAGCCTTGCTTGCATGTCCATAGAATATTGTTGCATAGATGTAATGGAGGAAAGAAAGCCATGTATACTGCACTGAGTTCCCTGGACGAACAGTGAGACAGAAATGTAAAAAATAAATTACATCATGTGATGAATTTTGTTAGTGACTTCCCATGGCATCATTGGGAGTATTTTTTGTTGTTGCTGATGTTGTTATTCTTGAAGTGGTTAGAGGTATCTACCAACCTCACATGACAACCCTTTCCAGCTTTTTTAGTGGCCAGTGGAAAGTGGGAGGCCTTGGAGAAGCATTTGGCTATGTCGCTATAGTCAGACGCAAAGCAACAACATCATCCTCTGAGACTGATGCTTCTCTGATGTCTCCATTCTCTAAAGGTCACTAAATGACTATGAAGCCGGGGCTGCATCAGCAAAAAATTGAGTCATGGCGAGGATGAGAGGAGTGATATATTGTAGTTCTGCCTGCAGAACTTTTACACTACATCTCCCTAATGATGGATCTTGACCCATAACATAATATTTCTGGTCTATGTAATTTTTGTGCTTATTCATTTGTATATTTATATCTTAACTTTCTTCCAAGAAGCTCAGGGTAATACTCATGGTCCTCCTCCCCATTTTTATTCTCACAACAGGAGGATAAGTAGATCAGGTTCAGAGAGAATGAACAGGTCAAGGTCACCCAATGAGCTTTATGGCTGAAGAGGAACTTGAACCTGGGTCTCCCTAGTTCTGTCTCTGCACTCTAACCACTATACCACATTGATAACTTAAAGAGTTATCCACATGTAAGACTCACACAGATGATACAAAGAGTCATCCAGAGTTATTCAGCAGCCCATCTTACCTTCTGCATTAATCTGTGCTTTTAAAAAAATCACACAAAATGACACACAGATTTAGATGCATAAATATATATTTCCCCTTACACCCCAAATTTCTAAAAACAATTGTTTAAGTTACTGTCTTAAGTTATGCTTGTGCTGATCTGGAAACCCTCCCCTCAAAACTGCAGCAATATAAGCAGCTGGTACAACATACTGCTCAACAAAAGACTGGTTCCAGCCATTGCAAACAACATTCCCTTGACAGTCCAATATGGTAGGGAATCAAAGAACAGAAACTGAGATTATTGGCAATAAATGCCCTTCACTCTCAGATAATTGATAGGGAAAACTGAATAGCTCCTTAGTCAGTAGCATAGCAGAACTGGGTTTTCTAGGAGAGGGTTCTGACATATTTTGGGGAGGGGGGCAATACAATATAATTAACCAAACTATGCTAAAACATACCAAATTTTGTTTGGCTAAGCAGGGTCCGGCCCAGTTAGTCCTCAGACAGAAGACCACCAGAGAATACCAGGTAGGGCTAAGAAAGAATCCTGTCTGAAAAGCTGGAGGCATTGTGCTGCAGTCAAAGTTGACAAAGTTGGACTACATAGAGTAATGGTCTGATTCAATATAAAGCAGCTCTTTATGTTCTTGTGTACAAAAGCACAAGACTCCAACATTTTGTTCTGTTCTGGCAACTGGAAAGAGTCACTTACTGATTGTGAGCTGTCCTTGCTGTTATCCCTAGATTTATTCTTTGCAAGCCTCTTCTTCTTCTTGTGCAGCGGCCTTGACTCCAGGATCATTTCTTCTAGTTCAAATGTGGGGTCGCAATGCAGGCGGCCTTTCTGTTATAATCAGAACAATGTATTGCCTCAAACCCAAGGTAATGACAAACCAGATAATTCAACATACTTACCAAATCCACATTGGTTTGTCACAAGGAAATCCTTGGCTTTATCTTACAGCTTTTTTTTTTTTTTGCAAATAAGAGGGATCAGGGACAGAAGCAAATGTGCACATTGTTTTGACTTACATTAGGAACAAAACCTGGCTCTACTTTCTTTTCGCAGATTTCATCCCAATCCACATTAGATAAATAAGACGAAGTCTGGATGTTAGCTAGGCTTGAAAACCGGTGCTCAGGATTGACAGTCAAAAGCTGAAATAGGAAATGTTGAGGAGTGAGACAAAGGGGCGAAACAAACAGGCAGGAAAAAGTTTCTGAAGTCACACTGAAACTCCACCAACCACACCCCTGGCTCCCAAGGTGGCTGGTGTGCACATTTCATGACCACACAGCATGGCTTCAAACTTTTTTTTTTTTACTGTCCCCACCACCATCCCTGTGCACCTTTGCAGGAGTGCACTGCCAGTGACTGCCATCCCATTGCATGGCCATCCCTGTGAACCTGCATACATTTGCATGTGCAGCGCTTTACTGGGTCAGGGCATCAGAGCAGAGGTGTGACCATGCAGATGACAGTAAGGTACAATCATGCCTCCCTTTAACTCCCCTTCACCCTATGCCCCTCTTTGATTATCTGTTTTGTATATGTTGTACTCATCTCATGAGAGGTTCCATGGTTTCTCTTTGGGGCATTGCCATCCCCACCACTTGTGTACTGCAGCTCTGTCCCTTTTAAATATGCTCCTGTGACAGGGTGCTTACATGCACAATCAGGGTTAGGGTTTGGAAAGAGCACCCCTTTCGAGACACACTGGCATTGGTGCATTTATAGGCACATGCAAGGTGCACACTTTTCAGGAAGAAGTGGAAAAAAGCTGCTTCTTTTTGAAGTGGCTTTCCTCCCTATAAGGCGCCTAGAGGGTGCTTTCCTGCCGGCTTCAAGGCATGCTTCATCTAAATGCCACACCTTCAAGCCAGTCTGAAAGCACCTCTTTTTGCCCATCTGTTTAGCCCCAAAGCTGGTCTTGACAAAACTATTTCTGCATGGTCCCATAAGATATATGAAAGGGAATGGAGACTGGCTCCCACTGCCCTTCATTTTAATTTTTAAAGGTTCACTTGTCTGATTTTCCATTCATTGGAATAGGAATTTCATTTAATGGAATTTTATTTGTCCATTAGTTCATTAGTTGCAAAATTCATAGTCTGTCTGTTTGAATAGAAGAATCAATCAGATTTCTGCTGCCTGTAACTTAGGTATTTTCTATACAAATGATAATGAAACCTGCAGACATTAACATGCCTTTGCCTTTGGGCAGCAGACCTGCCAAATTTCAGGCCAATAGAACAAAAGGTCTCCATTTTATTGATAGCAGAAGTGCCACCATCTTACAAAGTCATATATTGTGAAAATATCACATTCCCCAGTGGATATTTGAACGGTTACATAGAGGACAGATGTATTTGTCAATTACTCTGTAAAGGTTTGTTCAAATGTTTAACACAACATTTTCTACTTGTTTCCTTCCAAATTTTCTCTACAGATCTCTAGCAACTCCCCCTCCCAAACTCCAAGAGTGGTTCACAGTGGCAAGCTTTGTGAGTGTGCATCTACTACAACCAGTTGTTAAACTGGTCACTAGATAAGTCACTATTTGGAGTGTATTGGAGGCGGTAGTGAAATTTTATTCCTTCAGTATCCAGGGGCATTTTCACACTACAGAATTATAGCACTATGATTCCACTGTAACTACCATGATTGCATTCCATGGAATCCTGTAGTTTATACTTTGTAGATGCACTAGAGCTCTCTGACTGAGTATTCTAAATACCCCTCCCTAAACTGCAGATCCCAGGATTCCACAGGATTGAGCCATGGCAGTTGAAGTAGAATCATGTTATAATTGTGTATTGTAAAAAAGACCCACATTTGATTGTGCAATGTTGCCATTCAACAAAAGGGTCATGATCAATGAACAAAACACAACTTTGGATGAAGATGTTTATGTTCCATATGCCCAGTGTAAGATCTTGGCCACTGCAAGATGATTTGGCTTATCCCGCACAAATAGGAAAAAGGTTGGAAATGACAGTTCATCGCATGTACATATACTGACCCTTAGAATTGTGCTGGCATTTCCCTACCATAAATGCCTACGTTTGTTTGTTTATTTATTCTTTTTGTTCTATCATGAAATAAACATTTATTATGTATTCAGGCCAGGGTTTGATTTTTGAGTGATGTTTGTTTATTCTTTTTGTTCTATCACAAAATAAATGTTTGTTTATTTCATGGTAGAACTGGGGAATACAACTACTAAGAGTTGAGGGACTGCTTTGGCTAGCTTTGCTGGCTCACTAGAGGACCATCTCCAACCTTTCCTTTCCATCCCCAAATTTTTGGCCTTCTAAATGACAAATAGTGTCCTGGAAGCCATGGGTGTATCTGTGTGACACTACTGACAATTTCTTTAAATTGCAGTCATTTGGTCTCTGCTCACCAGGATAGGCCTAAGACTTCCTAGAATGCCCTCCCAAAATGCCAGAGCACTACTGGCCATTTGAGGTAGGGCTGCCAAATGAAAAACTGGAAAGTGCTCCTGTAGCATTAATGGTTGTGCAGAAGAGGGCATTTCAATGGGTGTTACTTGTCTCACAATCAGGTAATAAGCAACACTTGTTGAAATCCCCCCTTCTGCTCAACAATCAAAATAGCCTCCCATTTTCAGTCTTCAGTTGACACATAAGACTTGAAGGAACACAACTGCATTCTTTCAAGTTCTTCCTGACCTAAAGCAAACCTTGTTAGAATTTGATGGGACATATAGTCAATGTTAAAATGTTGAAA
>JAIPUX010001880.1:34685971-34703444 GCA_020142125.1 Phrynosoma platyrhinos | reverse complement strand
CAAATTGTACATACCCCAGAATGCATCACCTAGGATATTGGCAGTCCTCCCCCCCAACACTTTCTCATTTTCCCCCGTTGGGATCGTCTTATACGGTGAGTATATCCCAAAATCTATATTTTAACTGGAAAAGTTGGAGGTTGTCTTATATACCGGAAAATACTGGTATGTATATTGTCCTCCTAGCACTTTCTTATATTGGAGCCACTTGTCTGCTTTTACATGGTTGCACTTTTTTTTACAGGATGTTGACATCTCACATCCAACATTTGCAAACATAAACTGAATTTTTTCCTCGCATCAAAATAGCAAAACATTACATAACAAGACACATTATATTAGGTGGCTGTTACTGAGAAAGAAATGTGTCATAAGATCATTTATTCTAGTATACAGAACTAGTATAGGTAATCCATAGGAATTTCATGTCTGGGATATTATAAGCAGAATCTGCAACAAAATGTTGTTGTATATTATCGCTATCTCACAGGAATGCTCTTGTTCAGAAATCCTGCAGCTAGTATGTCCTCTTATCGCAGAGGCAGTGAACTTCTGTGGGATAATGAGCCATATAACCCACCATGAAAACATGGGGGTTGCACCATCCCACCACATTTTTGCTTGTCCAATCAGTCTCTGAAAATGCAGGGTATGAACAAAACCATAAGAAAGGGGTGGGATGGATGATCAAAACCAATGTTACTACTATTATTAAGGTGATTACAATAATATTAATATATATTTACAGTAATATATTATCATATTGTTCTTCTATTGGCAGGCAAAGATCTTTTTGTTCAAGTAGGATTTTGGCAACAGATTGAGTTTTAGAGCTTTTAATGGAGGTTGTTGTATACATGCATACATTAATGGAGATCACTATATAGATACAGGTCCAGCTTTGGGATTTTTAATGGAGCTTACTGTATATTTTCTCCCCTTAAAGTTTTTTTTAAAGAATTCTGTTGGTTTAATATCAACATCTGTTTAATTGCATTTTAGTATTATGATTTACTGTGGTTTTATCTGTGTTCCTTTTTGAACCATGCTGTAAATTATCCTGGGTATTTTGGTGGAAAAGGTGGGATGAATATTTAAATAAAATATACCTTTAAAAGTTAAACTTACTTGTCCTTAGTCATACAAGAAAGGAAAAAAAAAAAAACACCTTACATAGACATTGGGCATTTGTATTCTAATCCAGTGAGGAGAATACATATACAGTCACCTGTCTCAATTCACGGGGGAATCTGTTCCGGGGACACACACACATCCACACACCACAAATTGAGAAAATCGTCAATATTAAACCCCTACTGATTCCAATGGGGGCATGCTCCTGTGTGTGGCACAGCATGCATGCCTCAGGCGCACCCCCCCCCCCATTTTGTTCTTCATGGCTTGCCATTGGCGAATGAGCAAGCGATGTGAATGGCAAGACCACAAATGGGAAGGGACAAATGGTATGGTCTGGGAAGCATGTCAGCAAACAGATACTGAATTTGTGGTTCCAAACGCTGTTTTGGGCAGCATGTGCATAGAATCCTCTGCTTAGAGGCTAAGCAATCGCTGATTCATGGATGCAGAAATATCTGGGCGAATCATTGTGTGCTCCCATCTCTGAATCAAGGCTCTTCCTGATTGCTTTGCACTGATTAATAATTGAGAGCTCTATTAGAGGGATAGTCCTTTACCTTTCTCAGTAATGCCACCATGTCTTTTGACCATCCTGTTGTGTACTGGACGCTTACAGTGCTGAACAACTGGACTAAAGATTCCACTGGGCTATTGGAGTGGATATCATAAGGCCTCTGAGGGGGAAAAGAAGAAGAAAATCTGAAAAGCTATGCTTACTCTGAAAGATTATAAAAACTAAAAGAGCAAGGTCTTCAAGCTAAATATATATTTTAAAAATAAAGAACATAGCAGGTACCCATCCACGAAGGAGCTCATATGCCATCACTCCCAGTGACCACCAATCAACTTCAAAAGAGTAACCAGTTCCACCATTCAAAAAGGAATGAAAGATCTCTGGAGCTGAAAACAAAAAGAAATGAAGGGGTATTGTCAAATGCTTCCATTGCTCATGCAGTAAAGCAGCTTTCACATTTACTCAGAAGAAAATCCCATTTAGTTCAACAGGGTTTACTCCCCGATTAGTGGGTATAAGACTGCATTCTTACTGTAACCTTTTCAAGGTTGGGGGATGGAGATGATAAAACAAGAAGGGCATATATGGACCTGACTTAGAAGGATGAATGGGAATGTTAGGTACAAAATTCAAAATCTGTGATGAAAACTTGGGATACATGGGATTTTAACAGTGGTTTTAAGACCTAGAGTAGGGAAGGGTAAATTGTTGGTGGATTGTTAGTCTCATTACAACAAGATATGCTGGCTGGGAGCTGTACTCCAACAACGTCTGGAAGGCAGCAAAATACCCACCCTGTCCTAGAGTCTGTAAAAAAGGAGGAAGAGTTGCTCAGTGGTAAAGCATAAGATCTGTATGGAGGATGTTAACAATTTAAAAAGAAAGTCCTCTCTGACAACCTGAAGAACTGCTCCCTGTTACGGATGACCATACTGGGGAAAGATGGACAGATAGGTCTGGCAGCTTGCAGTGTACCAATGAAAATTATGGCTCTCCCTGTTTTCCATTACAGTTATTGTAATTTACTTGTTATTTATTGTAACTCATTATTTTAAAGTATGTTTTAAGTCTCAATTGTTTAATTGTATTTAAGTGGGGGTGAACTATTGGGGGACAGGACTGTTTGTTTTATCTTGTGAGTTGCATTTTACAGAGAGGTGGGATATTATTTATTTATTTATTTATTTATGGTAACTAAGGGGGTTGTAAACTGCCAGAAATAGTGCAAATTGAGTCCACTTTTAGGGTTAGGGTTAGGAGATCATAGGAACCGTATTTTATTGCGGCACCAGAGCTCTCTGACAGAGAAGGCTCAATGTCTCAGAAAAAAACAACAATTCTCATGATTCCCTAGCACTAACCCTAACCCTAAAAGTGGACTCAATTTGCAATAGTTCTGGCAGTCTGCAACCCCCCTGTCTTCTCCTTTTATTTGGATGCCTAAACTGTATGTCTAAATACAGCAGAAGTTGTAAGTTACTGCAATGCTAGAAATGCAGAATCTGAAGGAAAATTTCATTGTGTAGGCAGAACTGTTATCTGGGGGACAATGCCCTCATTTTGTCTCCCCGCCCCCGGAGCGACAATCCTGGTTAAGCTACATATTTTTCAAAAGGTCAGAGTCTTCTTTTAGGAGAGATTGGGACTGAAGCAAAACAGTGCTGGATGCAAAGATACTGTCCAAATCCACGTGCCCAGCTTGCTGTGCCTTTCTCCTTCAAGTGAGCTATTCAGGAAAACGTTTACCAATAGCTGGAGAGACTTTTGGTACACTCTGGTCTTTAAACAGACATCTCACTAGCCCTAGAGTATGTATTATAACCAGAGTTGCCAAATGTGAGGGCACCCAGTCCCTCCCATTGCTGTTTTTTGTGCTCTAAACTCCCAGTTATGCCTTTTGGTTAAAAGAAAACAAATTGCACCCTTGGGGACATCCGAATTGCAGACCCTCCTCCAATTTCTAATATTTAAAAAAAACCTCCCTGTTCTTCAAAACCACATATTAACTTCAAGCTCCTTCCAATTTTGTTTTAGGGTATTTTGGGCATCCTGTGTGGTCCCTGGAATAGAAAACTAAGTTGGACATGCCTTAGGCCATGACTGCATGGGTCAAATACCACACCATCAGGGTGATCAGTGTAGATGATGCAGAGCTCAATGCCTTTTCTGGTGCAAACTGTCCAGATGATGTCTGGAAAGTTCAGCACCAAACCCACAGCATAACACCCTTAAGTTGAATTTTAAAAAACTCGCTTTTTGCTCTGGATCTTCCCAGAAGATTGGGAGCCCTCAGCAATGCCGGGCAGTGTTTGCATGGACATCCTGCTATGCCATCCACCACCGCCGCAAGTTGTTCCCTCTGAGGTCAGAATGAGATGCTCAGCCATGTAATCAATATGGGGTGCCTCATTTCCAGTCTCAAAGGGAGTGATCCACAGTGGCACAGTGGGATGTGTGTGTGAACAGCCATTCACCAGAGTGTGGAGGTAACTGGGGAATGTCAGGGAAGTGTTGGGGCCAGAATATTCTGGAGAATCCTGGAATACTCTGGAGTATTCTGACCCATGCAGACACCACTTTAGTCAGTGGGGAGAATACATACCATACCATCACCACTGAAAGTCTGTGAACATGTATACCAAAATATGCATTAATATTTATGTGGTAAAAGAAAATATACAAACTTTCTCAACCCAAAACAAAACAAGAACAGGAAGAAAATGCAGGTGGCATTCAAAGAACCATCATTACATTAAGACTGAGAGGTTTTCACATGCCTAGAGTATTAATAAGGTCACATTATATTTTACGGTATATTGTATGGACAGTTCCTTTGGGGTGGACTACTGTGTATTAGTATTTGTATTCATTTGAATATTCCTTTCAGCCAGGAGTAGGTAATGTCTAAGGATCATTTTCCCACACTAAGACCCTTTGGGGATCAGACCAGCTCCCAAAATAATGATGATGATAATAATAATGGAAATGAAACCTTGATTCAATAAATGGGGTATAAAGGTGTTGAAATGTAGAGAGGGAGTGAATCATGTTTAGAATGAAAGCTTATTATTAGTGGGGACTTCTAGAAGCAGCAGTACTCTTCTTTTTCAGGAGTTGTGAGGGCCTGAGGGTCACAAAATGGCCTTGAGAGCCACATGGGGCCCACAAGCTCTTGGATATGTCATTATTACTACAATTTGGGATGTAGCTATCTGTCACTATGAACTCCAGTTGATAACAGTGGAGGACTCTGGGCAAAAAAAATCTGTCAGGATATATGGGGAAATCCCAATTCCTTATACTGAATAATATGGGATAGCTTGGGTGATATGTGTCCAAGGTCCTTATTGTGGTTCCCAAGGCCTGCAGGGGTCATTTTTTGCAACTTAAAAAAAACTTTGAGAGGTACAAAATCATTTTCACCTCAGTAGTGCCTTCCTTCCCCCTGGCCATTTCAGGGCCCAGAGGCCTTTTTTAAAATAGGAAGTAAACAGTGTTCTTAAAAAGGCATCTCTTGGACTTAATAATGGCCCAGGGGGCTAAAAACATGGGGGGAAACCCCCATATCCCCTACAGCAAGCTGTGTAAGCTCTCCTCGGGGCTAATGTGGCTTTCTAGCCTCCAACAGTTCCTCCTGTCTGACTTAAAGTTTAAATATCTGAACATAACAGCTAGTAAATTGATAAAGAATGTATGACAAACAATAGAAGTAAAGAAGTGTTAAGGTGTTCTATATTAAAATGTGACTTTATGGGTCGTCAAAATCATACCATGCTCCACATGTGTGATACAAAGCACACTGTGCCCCTTAATATGAGCCACAAGTGAATATGTAATGCATTCACCAAACGTGGAATTGTTAACTACAAGTATCAAATAACACTTTCTAGATGGCACCCTATGATTTGACGAAAAGTAGCATTTTTGCTTCACACTTGGTTTACTGGGATTTCTGTACCATTAATAAATGGTCTGGTTGGTTTTAACCAATGGAACTGACTGCTCTGTCAGGAAAGTTGTTCCAAATCTGAATTCCCCATGAGGGAGGAGTATGATCAAATGGCTTATCATGAAAATATCTGCAGGGAAATGTCTTCACTAAATAAATGGGAAATGTTTACTTACCCATATATGGCTTAGTTCCAGCTAAAGCAGTTGCTCTTTCACCATCTCTGACAATTGTTGCAATGTTAAAATCTGTCAGGTGTGCATGTCCTTAAACAGAAAAAAGAACAATGTACATTTTTAAGATCTGCATTATCCAGAAACAAGCTACTTGAGAGAACACTTATACTAAAATATTGCAAGTCAGCTGTCCCCATCCCCATGCTGGCTGGGGATGATGGCAGTTGCACTCCAACATATCCCAAGAGGAATAGGGAGGATTTCATCAGGAATTGGCATAAGTGTAAACTCTGTCCTCAAGAGATAATGTGAACCAGGTGGCATTATCAAAGTTTTGCTGGACTAACAACAATCTGAAGAATGAAACTCCTTGACTTTGAAAGATTAAATATTGTTGATTTTACAATGATTAAAAATACAATTATGCCCACCTGAACTTAGTGTGACAGTAGCATGCTTTCTCTAGCTGCAAGCATTGTGCAAAAACGCAGCTCCCATTAAAACAGATCACAGCAATTTCCTATGTTTGGTTATAGACACTAGATTTTGAGTCTGCTGTAGAATCCAACAGGCAGAAAACCCAGCTTTCATTTAGAAATATGAATTTCTAGTCCTTGTGAAGATTTGGGGAAAAGGGGTGGGCATCTATTGAAATTGTTTGGTAAGATTCCACTGTAGAAGAGAAGAAGGTTGCAAAGCTTTGCTAGTGCTTTGGAATGCAGCTGCCCAGACTATTCTTTCCAATCTATTCATTCAAAATTTCCACAGTATATTCTGGTCTGACCCTACTGCTCTTTCAACTTGATGAGACATGTTGAATCAGTAGAATTTACTCATGTGTTGACTTGCTGTTGTGTATCTTCAAGACATTTCTGATTTACAGCAACCCTATCACAGAGTTTTCTTGGGATGATTTGTTCAGAATGGGTTCACAGTCTAACACTCAAGCCTTCTAAAGCACCAGTTCTTGCTGGGATTTCTTAAGAGATGTAATCCATAAAAGTACATTTTCCAGATTCTGATTCCAACCTATGTAGAGATTTTTTAAAAGCATTTGGTCAAGACTTTTAATGTTCTGGCTATATAATTTCAGATTCTTGAGTATCATAATAAAAAATAATGCACCATAATACATCAGTGAAACAATGTGAACACAGCCTTCACTAATTCCCCCCCCCCCCATTTTTCAATTTAAGAAATAGGTTTTCTAAAATATATAGATCCAAATTTAAGGGAGAGTTCTGTTACTAGATATTGTTTACACTGCACAGTGAAATAGTCAAGGTGACCTTAATTTACTTAATTTATCTTAATATATTAATCCATACCATCTTATTTCTGATTTCTATGTATGGTTGTGAAAGCTGGACAATGAAGAAAGCTGAAAAGATAGTCAACTCATTTGAAATGTGGTACTGGAGGAGAGTTCTGTGGATATCACACACTGCCAAAATGAACAATAAATGGGTTCTGAAGCAAATCAACTATCTTTAGAAGCTAAAAAGAATTAACATAGGTTATTGCAGTTTCATTTGAAAAGTAAATAATACTTGGCAAAGTGGGAGGCAGCAGGAAAAGAAGAAGACTGCATATGTATGGGCAGACTCAGGGCCTGTACAGACTCAAAGGGCCAGCCTGGGGGTGGAGTCGGGGCATGGAGACTGCATGCCGGCCACTCAACTCCACTCTGATGCCGCTGTCACACCGTGCACCCCACCGCATATGCATGGCATCAAGGCACTCCCTTGATGCAGCATTTAGACACACTGTGCCAAAGGAGCACAGAAGAGCCATGGTGATGGTGGTAAGGGTAGCTTTTTGCCATTCCCAAAAGGAGTGGAATTTGCCAGCTCTTTTTTTGAGAGGCAAAGAGCCAGATCAAGGCCACGGCATGTGGTTGCCGTGGCCCCAATTCGGCGCCCCCAGGGTTGGTATGGAGCTGCCCCTTAGGGACCATCTGTAGGGTCCGCAGTCAAGAAAGCACAGCTCTGAGTTTGCAGGACCTGAGCAGAACTTTTGATAACCAGGTGTCATGGAAGTTTCTCATTCAGAATGTTCTCAATAAGTTGAAGCTGATTTGATGGCACTTATCAACAATATAAGTCCTAGAACTTTTGTTCAGGAATTTCCTGTTGTATAATGCTCATCCAGCTCCTGGGTATGCAAGCAGTTCTATAGTCTTGGTCGCACGAGGGCTGACTGATGTGCCACCTGGGTCCTGTCTGTCTCCCATGAGCTCCTAGTGGATCCAAGTGCCACCCACCCTGCCTGCTGGATATTTCTGCCATCTTCTCTGCTTGATCTGTGTGCAACTACAGTACATACAAAGGGCTTTTTTGTCCAGCATATGAGGAAGGATCTCCTTTTCCCCATTCTTTTCAGTGTTGGCTAGGAATTTGGTGACAATCACCATGTTCCACATGACACTATGGATTTAGAACCAATATAAAAGACTCCTGTGACCTCTTAATGACTAATATATTTCTTATGACATAAGCTTTCATGAACTAGTGGTCGCTTTGCAAAGACTGGAAAAGTTAAAATTTTTAAGCTATTGGCTGGATGATTCTGGGAGTTGTAGTCCCATAAAGTAATTTTTCTAGGTTCTGCCATTTTAGCAAGTAGCAATAGCAAGTACCTGTACATTTTTATACTACTTATCAGTGCACTTAAACACTCCCTAAGTGGTTTACAATGTGTAAGCTAATTTCCCCCAACAAGCCTGATACTCATTTTAGTGACCTCAGAAGGATGCAAGCCTGAGTCGAGCCTGAGCCCCTGGCTGGTATTGAACTTACAACCTTATATAATGTTTCATCTGACAACTGAGCCCTGGTGGCGCAGTGGTTAAATGCCTATACTGCAGCCACTAACTCACAACCTTATGGTTTGTGAGTGAGTGGCTGCAGCATAGGCATTTAACCACTGCACCACCAGGGCTCTGTTGTCAGATGAAACATTATACAGCAGGTAGCTTTTAAAGTTCTGAAAGACTCTTTGTGGTGTTTGCTTCAATCGAATGGCATGTCTAGTCCCTCTGAATATAATGTGACACTTGTAAAAACTGCTCGTCATTGACAATGTGTGTTCTCTCACAGAAGCCTCTTTCTTTTCTCTCTTTTTCCTTGCCTGACTAATATAAAAGGGAGACTATTCTCAGGATACAGATAGAACACCATCTCCTACAAACTGAAGTAAACTGCTCTTTAATAGATAAAATCACAACTTACTCAAATCTCTTCTTGGTCAATCTCCTAAGGTGCAAACTACAACATCATAAATACAAACTTGGCTTAAAAACTTTCAAGCATTCTATGATCAGAAAAGCCCCCTCCCTACCACCTTTCTTTCTTGCCTTGTGAAAAGCTATCTGATAAGCTATTTAAAAGATTCATGTGGGAATGTGCTATTGTCTGAGTTAAAAAGAATTGAAAGATGCCAGGGGATGCACAAATCAGCTAGCAGTTGATTGTAAACCATTAAATCACACTTTCTGAGAGTCCACTCAAGTCTCCTCAAATCAAAGGCTCATTCTGGGATGAGAAATGCACCATCTTCTGATGGATTCCCAAAAACACTTTTCATTACAGAGAAAATACTGCTTAGGAAGTTACTTTTAAAAGATAATTCATTATGTAATGCACTGCAAAGCTCTCACCTCAGGCAACTTGTTGCTGTTAGCACTGCTAAGAAAAGTTTTAGTAACATGTAGCCATTTAAGGTAACGTTACTCACAATGGCACTAGTTCCATTTTCATTACATAAAAAAATTAAATAGGATCAATAAGAGAATGGCATAAAACCTTCACTGGATCTTCATCACATCACAGGGCAGCAAGAGAATTTAAATGGTATAGAGTCAGACTGTGTGGGACACACAACTGTCCTCAAAGATTGAGGGTCCACTTAGGAAGGAAGAACAGGTGGAGTCTGCCACTTCTGTGTTCTAGCACAGTTCTGAAAACTTTGGTCCTCCAGATGTTTGGGCCTTCAATTTCCATAAATCCTGAGCATTGACCATACTGGCTAGGGCTTCTGGGAATTGAAGTCCAAAACGTATGAATGTCCAGAGTTTGAGAAACACTGTTCTAGCATCTGCCTCTCAATGTCTCCCTGTCTCGCTCTGCCTAATGGTAGGGCCAGCCTTATATGTACAGAGGGGTGCATGGATACCATTCAAAACACACAAGGGTGAGAGGCAATGAACCATGTCCGACTGCCAATGCTTCTACTCCCTTTGGAACACTACATTTTGTGGACAGATACTCAATCTACGATTGGTAGATTCCCTTTTTGACTCAGGTTCAACCCTGAAGTTTAAAGGGCCTATGCACAGTGTTGAATCCCATTTCCAAATCAGGTTAAACACTTTAGGTTTCTCCTTTCAAGTTCAGAATAAAAGTTGATGTGGAAGTTATTTACTTACGACTGAGATTAGTCTGCTTTAAAAGTCACAAGCCTTGCACTATCATATGTACTTTTGAGGTGAGTTTTTTGGGGGGGAGGATTGCAGTATGCATAGTGAAGGATAGGAAGGTCCTGATATATGACTCACCACCACTGTTCCTTGATCCATTAGCTCAGATGAATGCTGCTCTAAATATATGTCTCTTCCATAAGTAGTAGTTTTAAGGCTATATCACCAGATAGATGGCTATGTCAAATTTCTTGTATTAAGAGCCATGCCTCAGTTAGACTGCAATTAAGTATACTGTATAAACTGTGGCCAATCCATCTGCTCTCTCATAAAAGGCTGGAAATAAATCCCCCATGTGCTGCCTGCATTTGATCAAGTACTACTCTCAGAATTTGCCTGAGGGACAATGACTTTCAAGCGAAGATAAAAATGTGTAAAATAAACCCCTCTTACTCTTCAGGCTATTTTATGTCTTGTATGTGTCTGTAGATCACTCACATTTGTGATTCATGCAAGCTTATATAAAAAAATTATAAACGAACAAATAAACAACAACATTATTTCCTCTGCCTGCCTTACTTTTGTATATACATGAGACAATGCTGGTTAAAGTTTGGGAGCCAGGAGGTAAGAATCTGAATGCTGTTGGTAAGACTCATCTGGACTAGATCCAATAGAGGCACTGAATCAATGGGAAGTCAACCCAATGGGTTTTTTTATCCCACCGCTGCCACCAATTTGTGACAATGTGGCATGGCCCCAAACCTCTTTATTTGCCTTTTTAAAAAGCCTTTTATTCATGTGTCTCCTTGTGCCACAGCTGACACCAATTCGTGACCAAGACCTACTTTTTCCCCAAACTGTTCAATACCCAAATATTTTCCTCAATGTTGGTAGCTTGTAACTGTGTCTTTTGAAAGCACTCCAAACAGTCATTTATTGAAACAACATTATAAGTTGATTTGGAGGTTAACTTAAATACAGTATCACTTGTGTGCAATGTTGTTCAGAGTTAATACATTATTGGCATACTTTATGTTACATTGTGTTACATTTGTGTATTCTTGTCCTTATGCTTATTTGTTACAATAACCCCAAAACTATTTACACTCTCAATTATACTCTTGCTTCTTACATTTTCATTAACTGAATGTGCTTCACTTTTCACTAAATATTATTCTCCTCAGAGAATAACACTTCACTTCCCCCAGGACACTCCCGGTCCCGTCTTGAGTACTGTTACAATCTTTAAACTGTTTTCCTCTGCAGTCTAAACTAGCCACTAAGGGCCGATGCAGACCAGCAAAAAGGGCCAGCCTGGGGATGGAGTTGGGCAGGGTGACCGTATGCCGGCCACTCGGAGTCTGTTCCGACGATGACATCAGGCTGTGCGCCTGGGCACCCGGTGCGCAGCATCAGGGTGCCCCGTTGGTGCAGCGTGTAGACATGCTGCACCAAAGGAGCACAAAAGAGCCACAGCAGTGGCAAAAAGCACAGCATTTGCCAGCTCTTTTTGGACCGGCAAAAAGCTGGATCAGGGCCGCAGCATGTGGTTGCTGCAGCCCCAATCCAGCACTCCCATTTCTGTAATGCGCTCCTCATGCTTGGTCCAGAAACTTCAGTTGGTACAAAATATGGCAGCCAGAGTGGTCTCAGGTACATCTCGGAGAGCTCACACAACCCCTGTGTTAAAATCTCTTCACTGACTGCCTATCAGTTTCCGGGCCCAGTATAAGGTGTTGGTTATTTCCTTTAAAGCCCTAAATGGCTTAGGTCCAATTTATTTTTGGAACCACCTCCTCCCATATAATCCTCCCTGTGCACTCCAGTCCTCTGGGAGAAATTTGCTTCAGCCACAAAAATCTAGGCTGTCTACTACCTCCCAGAGGGCCTTTTCAGTAATCGTCCCCAGATTATGGAATCCGTCAGATTAAAAGCCTGAGTAGCTTTAAGAAGGCGGTAAAGATGGATCTCTTTCAGCAGGCCTTTCCTGACTGATCCCGGCCTTAGGAGCTATACCCTTGCCCTTTATGTCTCTGATTGCCGCTGTCTGATTTTTTTTATTGTCTATTTATTTTCATTGTTTATTGTATGTTATTTATGATTTAGTTGGTTTTAATGGATGTTAGTTTAATACGTTTTTATGGGGGAGGGTGGGGGGTTGGGTTTTTCATATTGTATTGATGTATTTTTAATTGCTGTAAGCCGCTCTGATTGTTTTAACAGAGGGGCAGGGTATAAATAAATATTATTATTATTATTATTATCCTGATGGGATGTTGCCAAGGCTTCCACTTGCCTGCTTAAATCTGCCTTTTCTCCACACCAGCCAAACAGGCAGCTATTGTGAGGAGAAGGAGGACCAGCAAGTCTGGAGCATGTCTGGAAGTGGCCAATGTGTCAGGATGTAAATCATGGGTGGGCAATCCTAGTAGGGAGGCGTGCCACTGATCAACACTGGTAAACTACACTGGCACATTTATATTCAACCAGAAATGACATGACATGACTTCCAGTTCAGATTTTAGTTAACTTTCAGCCCCTGTAAGTTAATTTTCAGCCCCTGTAAGTTTAGTTAACTTTCAGCCCCTTCTTTGGGGCATTGAGGGCCATGGGGAAGGGAGGCAAAACTGCCATGTTTTGGGAGTGGTTTGCATGGCTTGGGTTGAATTGGCAGTCAAAAATCTCCTGACAATTGAAGTTCAAGTCAAGGCTTTGGGACCTCTGGGGAAGGGAAGTTTCCATGAAGCCAATGGCTGCATGTTTTCCACCCTGAAAATGTCTGAAAATGGCAACCCCTGATGTTAGCACTGTTTTTAAAGGCAGTTAAAATAGAATAATGATGATGATTTAATAAAACATCATCATGCTATCCCATCACTAATATTGAAGAGAAAAATGATCTGGTAGTCCACTCAAGCTCTGTATTTGGAAAAGGGGAATGGCTATCATCCCCTCAGGCAACAAAATGTCTTCGACCAGTCCTGCTGGCAGCATACTGTTATCTTTAAAACCAGAATGTTCCTGACTTCCGGTTGGTAATGGCAGACCGATAAGACGGATTTTTGTTAAGGTCCGTGTTGCTTGGTGAGGTGTAAGGCCTTTAAAATCTATTTGAAATCTAGTTTGGGCCAAATTTCACATCCCTGGTAAGGGAGTGTGCATTGGGGCTCTCTTTTTTCGTTGGCCATCGAAATTATAAATTCTGTAGAGGCCAAGAAAAGAAGAAAGGAAGAAGAAGTAGTGGAGGATTGAAGAGGGGAAGATAAAGCCGCTATTACCTCGCCAAGGCTACCGTATAGGTTTGGGACGCCGCCAATTTTAATAATTTTGTTTCATTTTGACATTTGTATATTCTGCAGAGCCTAGACTGTGAGTTTTTGATTATATATCATCTCCGACCCTTCAGTTCAGACAAAGAGACTGAGACAGCCTGAAGCAGTGGAGAGTAAAAAGGCACCAGTGGAAAGTTTGACTAGGGACCCAGGACTTACCCCGTTAATCTATTGCGTTGTTGGAGACTTTTTTCTTTTCTTTTCTTTTTCTCTTTTCGTCCTTTTCTCCCTTTTTTCCCTTTGCTGGGTCATTCGACTTTAAGTGGAAAAGGGAAGAGAAGGAATTTAATGTCTGTTGTGATTGCAAAGGCGGAGATCGAGAACGTCTATAGTTGATTGGCTGGATGGTGCTGGGAGGAGTCCTCTGCATAGGAAGGAGCATAAAGGCACAGTGACTCTTGGGAGCTGTAGTCCACAGCCCTATAGGCTGAAGGATAGCAGGGAAGCAGAGCGACGCGGAAGCAAGGACGTAGAATGGCGCGGAAGAGGCAAATTCATCTAGCGCCGATCACTGTGCATAGCCCTCCTTGTGGAGTTGTGGAGAGTTGGATTGAATACCTGGCTAACAAAGAGCATACTACTTTTAGAGCTGACACAAACGACGCAACGTGGCGCGGAAAGACGAGGTGAGATCATTTGGGTTCATTTAGAGCTGTGTTTCCTTTCGTAGCCGGTGCAACGTGTTGCAGGACTCGACCAGCTGGCCCTTTAAGAGTTATAAGGCGCTAAAGAGTGGGAATAAGCGACACTGTGAGGAGTGAAGGAGGCAGATGGGACCGGCTAGGATTTTGTAGCCCCTCATTGAGTTCTATTGAAACTCGTTGAGCTCTATAGAGCCCGTGCCTTTTAATGATAGAGCTCAGAATCTGGACTTCCTAACGCTCTGTGAGGGTTAGGTTCTGCACCCTTAAACCATATCTGACTGGCAGTTCCCCTGGTGCTATTTTTCAAGCTAGTAATTAAATTATATCCTCCTAAATAGGGGCAGAATTGACTATTTGGTCAAAGGAAAAAAAAAGAGGGAAAAAAGAGGCACCAATGATATCTGGGTTAGAAATCTAACTACTTTTGATTTAGAATTTTGAAGTCAGAATTTAGGTAAATTCTCTGTGTTGGTTAATCTTGGTTTTATAATAAGCCTGTATTTCTATTTTCTTTTCTGATTGCATAATGACATGCAATGGCTAGATACCTCTCCATATTTAAACATCTGAACTTTTAGTCATTCTGTTGGATTTTGGAGTAGGTTTGTGAAAAGGCTGTTTAGAGACCAGAGTCTGGATTTTGAATTTGCTTGTGTTCTTCTAGTAGGCCTTTCCATGGTTAGATTGTCTGTAAGGTTAAAAGACTGTGTAGATTGAAGTGGAAAAGAGGAAGATATAAGGAAAAAAGGACACTTTGTGTAAACTAATAGATTAGTATCACTTTAGTGATGTCTATGAATTTAAGGAGTCAAGTGCTCAAAGCGCAAGCCCCCCAACAGAGGAGACCCTCGATAGAACAACCGAAGGGAGGAAGTGACCCTTATAGTATACTATTAGATGAGATAAAATCTATGCGGTCCGATCTAAGTAGGGAAATTCAAGATCTACGGCAGGACATGATGGACTTTAAATCTGAGATTAAGGAAGAATTAAGAGCAGAAATGAAGGGCGTAAGAAGGGCTATCGACAAAATATCAGTAGAATTTAGTAAAATGAAAACAAAGATGGGTAGTATTGAAGATAAGCAGAATAAATTTGAGGAGAACATCGAAGGTCTGAAAGATTTACCAAAGGACTTAGAGAATGAAAGAATTAGAAGTGATGCCAAATTAAGGGAGAAACCGGTAAAGTTGAGAGGACTTCCAGAACAAGAGGGGGAGAACTTGATGGAGATCTTAGTCCCGGCCTTGGCTAATTACCTGGGAAAACCAGAGCATCATTTTGAGCTAGAGATAGATAAGATCTTTAGGCTGAATTCTAAGATAGCTACTCAGAGGAGTCTTCCCAGGGACATCATGATAAATTCTGTTAGGAGACAGGTCAGGGACCAATTATTAAGCTTCCAAAATGAGACACCCTTAGTAATTAAAGATTGTGAATTGAAGATATTCAAGGACGTGACACCGAATGTAATGAGGAAGAGGCGGGAATACACCTTTCTAACTAATCAGTTACAAAGGTTTAATATAACATACAGATGGCTAATTCCAGAAGGTGTCACTTTCTGGTTTAGAAAGACTAGAGTGGAGTTGAGGTCCCTGTCGGACGTGAAAGTTTTGGAGAAAGTATAGAGGGGAGTTTAAGGTCGATGAGAGATTCGAAAGTAGGAAAAAACAGAGGGACGAATCTAAGACTGAGACTAAGGAAAGAGATACTAGTAGTCACGCAAGCCTGATAGGGCAAGCTGAGGAGACAGAGGAGATTGATAGAAGAAATAGAATTAGAAGCAGAAAAGGGATAAAAGCTACTCAACTTACTAAGAAAATACTGCCAGAAGAGATGTTAGAAAGCAGAGAGTCAAAGGGGAACTGTCATGGTAAAGAGATTGATAAGCTCCAGAAATTAAAAAAAGGGATATATGAGGGTTCCAAAACAACGACTGATGAGGATATAGATGACGACGTTGATGAGGATGTGGATGATGATGATGATGAGATTGCAGATTTAGGAGGGAGAGGTTTGCTAGATGAAGAAGAATTCAACCTAGGAAATGAGTAGAAACAACAAATTCATATCCTGGAATGTGAAGGGCCTAAATGGCCCAATAAAGAGAAAGCAGGTATTTCATTATTCGTTAAAATTGAACTGCGCAGTCACATGTTTACAAGAGACAAAAGTCAAAGCGGATAATAGAGAACTCTTAAAAAATCATAAACTGGGCAGAGAATTTACAAGTGCTTTTAGAAAAAGTAAACGGGGTGTGGTTCTTTATATTAAAGATAGGTTTGAACCTAGGGAAATTTTGAATGATCCCAAGGGTCGTTATATTGGAGCCGAAATATTTTGGCAAGGCAAGAAATTAGTAATTATTGGAATTTATGCACCAAATGATAATAAAGGAAAGTTTTACAGTGAATTGTTGTCTAAACTAACTTAATATAGAAATAATGATTATGATTGGTGACTTTAATGGGGTCATTGATCCGAGGATTGATAGATTATCTCATAAGATAATAAAATCAAACCAGGGAAAACTCCCATGTCAATTTTTCAATTTGACAGAGCAATATGGCCAGGCAGATGCATGGAGGGCTAAGTATAGTCAGATTAATGAATTTACTTTTTTTTCTAAAAGGCACAAAACCTGGGCCCGTATTGATATGTTTTTAATTTCTAAAGAAATGTGCCCTTTAATTACAAAAATGGAAGTTTTGCCCAAAATCAAGTCAGATCATCAACCTATAACAATTGAATTTAGAGAGGAGACTAGAGGCTATAATTGGAGGTTGAATGATTCACTTTTGAAAAATGAAGACGTGGTGAAGGAAGCCAAAACATTGTTGAAAAATTATTTTTTGGAAAACATGGATCAGGAAGTACCCATAGCTATGATCTGGGATGCTTTAAAGGCAGTAAGCCGAGGTTTTTCATAAAGAAAAGATCGAAGTATAAAAAGAAAAGATTGAAGGAATTGGGCAATATTCAAAGTCAATTAAAACTCAAGGAGATTCAAATTAAAAAAGATCTAAAAAATGACATGTTAATAAAGGAAATTAAAGGCTTAGAACAAAGAATGTCGGCATGGCTAGTGGAAGATATAGCCAAAAAAATGAAATATGTTAAACAAAGACTCTTCGAAGTGCTTAATAAACCAGGGAAATTACTTGCACATCAATTAAGACAAGACAAGACAAAGAAAGTGATACATAGATTGAAAGAAAAGGGTAAAGAAATAACGGATCAAAAAGAGTTGAAGCAAAGCATTTGGAATTTTTATTATGACCTTTATAAAAAAGATGAG
>JAIPUX010001880.1:34666809-34685057 GCA_020142125.1 Phrynosoma platyrhinos | reverse complement strand
ACACACACACATTATTATCCTGTGGTTGCTGAGGAAGCATACAAACATTCGTCCCTAATATTTCATCTCAATAGTAGGTTCCAGGGGGAAATAAACCTTATATAAATATGGTACATGTTTCAGCTCTTAGTAATGACTCTTAGGCTGCTGGCACACTGCAGAATTAATGCAGTTTGACAGTGCTTTAACTGTCATGACTCCTATGGAATCCTGAGATTTATAGTTTGTTGTGGCATCAGATATTGCTGACAGACAAGGCCAAATATCTCACAAAATGACAAATCTCAGAATTCCATAGCTTTCAGCCATGACAGTTAATGTGCTGTCAAACTGCATTAATTCTTCAGTCTGCCAGCAGCCTTGCTATCATTCACAGGAGGTTTTATATATGTGTGTGTAAGACTCCATTGAGAGCCAGTGTGGCATAGTGGTCTGAGTGTTGGATTGCGACTCTGGAATCCAGGGTTTGATTCCCAGCTCAGCCGTGAAACTTGCTTGGTGACCCTGGGCAAATCACATGCTCTCAGCCTCAGGGGAAGGCAATGGCACAACTTCCTCTGAACAAATCTTGCCAAGAAAATCCCATGACAAGTTCACCTTAGGGTCGCCGTAAATCTGAAATGACTTGAAGGCACAAAACAACAATGAAAACTCCATAGGAAAATGAGCACACATGTGGTTAATTTTGAGCAGAATAAGGAGCATGCCCATCACTGAACTGAAGGATGAAACCCCTGCTTGACTGGGCCAGCTAGTTTAGTTTTACCTCTACACCAGGAGTTTGCAACTGTGGCCATCCAAATGTTGTGAGCCTACAACCTCTATCAATCCAAACCATTATGGCCAATGGCAAGGAAGTATGGGAACTGCAACCCGAAAACATATAGAAGAATATTCCTAACACTGATTATGTTTTTGGATTGCGGTTAGAGACAGGACTTCCTTCAGCCCTAGTTGCAGATGCATAAAAATATGCTTTCTATACAGGTGACCTCCCATTAAGTTACTGTCAGTTTCCCTACCAAAGCCCAGTAGACAGAGGCATCTTTCTTTAAATCACCCATTTCATTCTGATTTCTATCTAACCAAGCAGGTAAACAGATGCCAAACTTGTGAAAAATGTGTAAATATGTCAGCTGTACAAGATATCTGTATCATCAAAGGACAATGCATATCCCATAAGGCTTCAGCTCTAATTGCTTTTGTAAAAAGCTACATTTATCAAAAGAATGAGTATTTCCAGAACAAGTAATAGAAGCTACTAATCAATGTCAATTACCACTAATTCTTCACTGAAATGAGTCTTGACAGTTGATAAACAAAATCAATTCACTCCTGAATCCCATAACCTTGTGCGCATCGTTCACCACCATGAAAACTGGCGTATAAAATTGGAACAAGTAAATGAATGCACAAGGCACAAAGCACTGGAAAAAAGCAGACTATTCAGATGCAGAGGCAGTAGGAATAATTAGCATCCCTCCGCCCTTACCTTGTTCATCAAGGAGAATGTTGTCTGGTTTCACGTCTCTGGAAAACAGAATTTTTTTTAAATGTAAAATTATATTCTAAAATATAAAAGACAACAGAGAAAGTGTATAATGCAACATGCCCAAGGAAGCTTTTAGATTATAGAAACATTTTCAGTTCTGCTAAAAACAATAACAATGGTGTGAAATGTACAGACCCTTCTCAATGAAAACTCATTTAAAAACAGTATCTTAAAAATACATTAAAATGTCATGTTCTGAGCACCGTTCTGGCCAGATCCAGTTTTTTAAAGGTTCAGTTTAAACAAAAAAATGAATAGCACCAATGGCCAGCTGTAAACATCTGGTACTTGAGGCCTGAGGAAGGATAGGCTATCCTCCTGATGTTTTGCAGTATAACTCCCATAATCCCTAACTGTGCTGCACTGGTTGGATTTTACAAGAGTTGCAATCTAAAACAGCCAGAGAGTACCAGATGTACTAATCTACATCTGGATTAGACTCTTGGACTGGAGTTCAAGAAGACCTGTGTTCAAATCTTCACTCAGCTATGATGACCTAGGTTACTGTACAGCCAACTTCACCTCACACCATTTGGTAAAAAGATAAAATGGTAAAACAGAGCCATGTGCACTAATTTGACCTCTTTGGGGTAAGGTTGGGATAAAAATGTAAATAACAATAATAGTATAATGCTAATTATGGTTACTCAAATGTACACCCCCCTATTCTATGGAGATTACGCCCAGGAAAAGTGAGCAGAGGACTGTTACTTAATGCACACAAACAGCAGCTTAAAAAAGGTTTATTTTTTATTTTCTTCAGGGAAATGATGTCAATTGTCATTATTCCCATCCAAATCAGAGGACTGTACTTGCTGTTTGCCCAAACACTTAAGTATCCTGTATGCACAGAATCTCTTCAACATTCTTAAATATGGAAGCCAATTAAAAAAAAATATACTTATGATAACATCTCTAAACTTTATCAACAGTAGTAGTAATTTAGAAATACTAGTTCTAATAAAGAAACACAGCTGATCTAACAGCTAGTTACATTCTAGTTGCAACCATAATCATAGAAGCCTATTGTCAAAAAACTGCATCTAAAGGTAGGAATGGAAGCAATTATATGCATATCCACACCTCTTTGTATAAATGCTAAATGAGTAGATAACAACTTAGATTCACATTAGAGTTGTGCTGATGTGCAAATCACCTGATGGTCACTTTCCTCTGTCATAAATTATCTTATACTCCCATGCTAACAGGGAGCCCTGGTGGCGCAGTGGTTAAATGCGTGTACTCCAAGCCACAAAGTTGTGAGTTTGATCCCAGGGGCTCCAAGGTGCACTCAGCCTTGCATCCTTCTGTAGGTCACTAAAATGAGTACCCAGCATGTTGGGGGCAATTAGCTTACACATTACCACTAAGGGAGTGCTTAATTCAATGATGAACAGTATAGAAATGTACTTGCTATTGCTATAACAGTGGTACTTTGAGGTTAACTAACTAAAATTTCTATCATGTACAAGTGCAATTTCATAGGTGAAACCAGTTGAAAAGCAGTGCCTAATGAGCCAGAATCTCCATTAGTTTGTCTACTTGTCCTAGTACTCAACATGTGGTTACCTGTGTATGATATGCTGACTGCACAGGTAGTCTAAAGCTGATGCCATCTCACAGATATACAATTTCACAGTTTCCTCAGTAAACTGCACATTTTGCTGGAGATGATAACGTAGGTCACCACCCAGGAGTAAATCCACTACCATAAACATGTCTTCTTCATCCTGAAAGGAATACCTGCAGAAAAGGAGCTAAAGTGAGTCAATTGTGGAATATCACACAAATGTATTGAGTATTATTAGGCAGTCTTATCAAAATGAGAGGCCACTTTTTTCATTTTGTGTTCAGAAGTACTTAGAAAATTATTATTATTATTATTATTATTATTATTATTATTATTATTATTATTAATTATATGTGTAAACATGGGACAAATGTCTTGGATCGTTTTGCCTATTGCTATTACATTTTGAATTCTAGGTAAATCCATTTGCCTCATGTTGTTTTGCAGTGCTTATTATATGAGCTGCCCTATTTCATATCTAGCAAGGAGCAGCTGTCCCAGTTAATTTTACCTTCTCCATAAAAACACTGCTTCTATATCTGGCACAGTCACATGGCTAATGTAATATGATTGTTACACACTCACTTTTTCCAGGCATAATCAATAATGAACTGGAATATCAAGCGGCCTGTCTCATTTCATTATCAAACAAAAACCAGTGCCATCAGTGTGAATGACTCAGTGGCAAAATTGTGTTAACTTGAATTGCTGCTATCTAGCTTTTAAAAAATATAGTCTAGGGAAATCATTAGCCTAGTAGAGTCTCCCAGCTTGTCAATGGATTCCTCTTGGAACAACAGCTGACAGAGGGATGGAGCAAACAATCAAAGGTTCGAAAGTTACAAGTAATGACATTACTTGGAATATGTTCATGGGGGGGAGGGTAACGACATTACTTTTAAAAAGTAAAATGTCAGCAGCACATTTACTCAATCCTCTTATGCTGTTACTTTTGTGGAGATGCTCCTGATGATCTAAAGGCAATTTTTGTAGGCAGCATTAAAAAGCATTGTGTTACTAACATGTAACTAAATTGATTATTTTTATATAAATACAAGTAACCATAACAAGTAACTCTTTATGAAGAAAATATTTCTTTAAACATTTTTATTAAACCAAAGAAAATATTAATAGAAAACAAGTAATAACAGAAAAAGGGCACAAGAAGAAAATGTTTCTTTTTCAAAGTAACTCTCCAAGCTCTCCAACAATTATTCTTTTCCATGGCTTCCTTTATACCCAAAGAAGATTCTAGAGGAACATGGACTTTATTATTAGTCCCCATATTTTCATATTTTGTATCTGGAGCCAGCATGTTCTTGAGAGGTCACAATGGCCTTTTGGAACACTAGTTAAGGTTCCCAGGAGAAAAGGAGCTAAGTCCCCTGTCCCCACATCTTTCTTTGGGTAACATGACCTCGGAAGCCTATCACAACTGCCCTGTGCAGTGGGTTAGAATGAAAGATACTGATTGGCCTAAAGTCTTTCAATAAGCTTCATAACTAGATGGTGTCAGCCTGAAAATTTATCCACTAAACCACATTGCCCTTTGCCAGAGTTTGTAAAAGTTGGTTTTTGGACCACAACTCCCAAAACCCACCAGCCAGCATGGTCAGTACAAACCTATAACAACTTAATTGGGAGCAAACCTCTCTGACATTCACATGAGATTTGCCTCCGATCAACTATTTGTATATGTACATGCTGAGTGTCCCTTATCCAGAATTCCGAGATCCGAAATATTTAAAAAAAAAAAAACTTTTTTCATGGATGGTGAGATAGTGACACCTTTGCTTTTTGATGGTCCAATGTACACAAATTTGGTTTCATGCACAAAATGATTAAAATTATTGTGTAATGTTGCCTTTAGGCTATTTGTATAAGGTATATATGAAACATACATGAATTCTGTGTTTAGATTTGGGGCCGATCTCCATGATATTTCATTACACATTTATATGCATATGCACATATTCCATTTTTTTTTTAAAAAAAAATCCAAAATCCAAAACACTGCAAGTCCCAAACATTTTGGATAAGGTAGATTGAACTTGTATAAAAATCTTAACATCTCCAAATACCCAAGTGGTATAGAAAATTAAAATACCAGGTTAAGACATAATAAAAGAATTAAAGGTAATTGCATGTGCAACAGTAATTACTCTTCACTGGAGTTCCTATGGTGTTTCCCATAGCAACCCATGAATGCCATACATGTACCTGGGGTTATGACACTTCATGTTATGGAATGATAATGACATGGTTCTAGTTGGACTATAACTTTAGAAACACAGAAACAGAGTCCTTCTCCTGCTTGCAAACCCCTCAAATGACATGAGAGAGAAAAAGAAATTCACCAAAGATTCACTAAGAAGACATGCTCAATCTCCTGCATGATTTCCAGTTCTCTGAACACATTCCGAACCTCATCTCTTTCAATGCACTGCTGCTTATTCATGTACTTCATGGCATACATCTTCTCCGTATCTCTCTTTTGTACAATGCACACCTTGATATAAGAAAAAGGGAAGGAAGAAAAGATGGCTTGTGTTAGTCTTGTATGGTCTTAAAGCTGTTATAGTGCCATCCCAATATTAAAGTCATTTTCATGGTTGCTCTGGAACTTGCAATTCATTTCCATTCAGACTGCCCATGGTGAGCAAAATGTGTACAATTTCCTCTCTGCAACAGAGACTTCTCGATATACAATTAAAAACTCACCCTGTAAATACAGATTTTTCAATTATGTGCAAAATGTCAAACCCTGTGCATCACACACACACACACACACACACACACACACACACATACATACATACATTGTTTCATAATTATTTCTTTTATTTATATGTCATCCTTCTCCTGCCAATGAGACCAAGAAAGTTTACAAAGGCTAAAACAAGATAAGCTAAAAACTTAATAGAGAAACCAAAACACAATTAAACAATTGGTACATTAAATCACCATTAAAATTTTAAAAGCACAAAATCATGTAAAAATGTAATAATAAAATGCAGCATACATATTGGGTTCTTGAAAAAAACATACTCATGTCTGTTTCATGTCAAAAGGATGAACACTCTTAAAAAAGAGAGTCAGCACCTAGTAATATCATTTTACCCCAACAGCAAAAGGCGTAGGGACTGCCATAACAGTACAGAGATGTCCAACTTCCATTGGGCTCTTGTAGCATCATTACTCAGAGATGAGAATGTGTAAACAAGGTGACAGCACTTATGAAATCGTGGGTTTAAGCTACTTTGTTGCTGAGAGGAAACTGCACATCTTTCCACTTCTCATGGTTGTGGCTATTTTGCTTGGCTGGTAGATAGATAATGAAGATTTATCATCTTCTCATATTAGAATTCTATCTGATCCTTTTAAGTATAAGTACCAAAGACTGGAGCTACTTTTATGCAAAGAAGCACCTGCTTACCAATGAGTAAAAAGTAAAAAGAAAACCACATTCTAAGGACTAGCACATGACTTCTTCAGAATGCAAGCATGTATACAGAGAGCTTTTTAAAAGAATATATTTAACTAAACTCCAGATATACATTGCCTTTTCTACAACAGCATAACCTTTCAGCCATCAGGATTAAATCTTTGGTTCCATTAGACAATTAACTCCATTAGTGTCTGGACAAACAAGAGTCCAGATGAAATACCATTTTCTGAACTGAACTGAACCAGTGCTAGTGGTTGTTAGTATTGGAAAGTTAATTTGGATCTTAAAAAAAAATAATCCTGGGTTGACCAGAACAAAAAAAAAATTCAACTTATTATATTTCCTATCTAATGTATTAACTTTGGACTGTATTTTATGTCTTCTCAGGCCTCTTTTAACCACTAAAGAAACACTTAATTAAAAGGTAACTGTTTGGAAATGAGCCTATGAAAATTCTGCACCAGTCACAATTACATCCATCTTCTTTTAATTAGTAGATGTGCTTCAGCAAAGGAAGCAGAGCATGCATCTGAGAAATTAATCTGACAGTTCATTCATACATGTTCCACATCAAGAACAGCAGGCTGATCATGACCTGAAGGTAACACCAGAAAACAGTTACTCATATGCCATCGGATATAAACAAACAGAACAAGACATGAACGGGCAGTGCAGTGCAGAGGGCTTGACCATTTGTTGTTGTTAATGAATGCCAGGTTGCTAACAGCACATAATAGCAAATCATTGTGGATGCATTAGAAGTGGAAAGAATAAATATAATGGAGAGTTATAATGAGCTGGGTGGAGAAAAATTCATATCAATTACCAGGGCACAAATGGAAAACATGTGAATTGTTATTTTTGTTTTGTATATGCTAAAGACTTACTTTCTCTCTCTCTCTCTCTCTCTCTGTGTGTGTGTGTGTGTGTGTGTGTGTGTGTGTGTGAGCAATGAATATAGTTTTACAGTAGTTTTTAAACCCTGGTACCTCCAGTTAGAAAACTATCAGGCCTGGGCAAATCCATCCTTCACACATTGGAGCAGGGTTGTGCAAATTTGGTGGGTTCAGGGGACAATTTCATACCCTCCAAACCTGTCCAGAGCTAGGAAAATCAGCACTGCTCATGGCTAGGAAAATGCACTGCCTGTGTGCTTTGATTTAGAGTGAAATGTGGTTGTGGTAGGGTTGCCATAGAATTAGGCCGTGTCGCAGGTAGCAACTGCACATAAATAGATGTAGGGCTGAATGTGTTGACCATCCTTGCTCTGTTGAATAGCTGTCAGATAGAGCAGAATGGCTTGAATGTTCTTATTATTATTCACTACTGATCAGCTCAGTGTATTTTGAAGATAAATCAGATCCTATACAGGCATGATTTAGCAGGTGCTTACTCAACACATAAAGATGGTGGCATACCAGTCTTGCTCCTCTGTCATCATTTCCATCAAGCTCTATACCTGAAAGATGGCAATCAGGAAAAATGAGCCTCTGTACCACTGTTAGGGTTTTGAGTCTTGTGGACAGCCTCCATGGATAGCAAGGGTATCCTCTCTATCACCATCCACATGTAGGTGGTGATGGAACTGGGATTGGAGAAGGGTAGGACTAGCATTCTCCCCTCACCACTTGCTGAGGAAACATATTTTAGTGACACCTCAGTAGGGCTTATTATAATGTAAACAATTGGCCAGCAGCAAATATTTTGTCTAGTAAAACACCTACTCACACATCCTCAAAAGCCAATGGACCACAGAAAACCTCAAAAGCCAATGGATCATGGAGGGGGACCATGGGAATCTCCCCCTATGCTACTTCTTTTGCTCATCTTTCATTTTTCACCCTCCCCCCTCATTTTTACCCCAGTTTATACTTTGGAGTTATTGGAGGCCCTTCATTTTACCACACAACACAGGGAATATGTTAGCTAGGCAATCCATGATGACTTTAAAATTATCTGGGGGGAATGTATTTGACTGGATTAACAAATTAGTGGTTAGCAAATTATTTACAAGCTCTGCCTGAATCGCATTCTGCCTAATGGTACATAAACTGTTGTATACCTGTATCATTTTCTCCTCTTTCTCCCAGTATTTATCTCTCTCTCTCTCTTCCTTGACATACACACTCTCATTCTGACTTCCTTTTGTCTTACAAAACCAATGATTTGATTTCTATATATTTCAGTGCCCACTATTAAGTGCATGCTTTGCAATGGGTTTATTCTACATTTAAGGTTCATAGAAATGCCTTTTATATTGTATCTATCAAGGCTGCAGCTTCTTTTTCTAAACCAAAATACCCTTCCCAATAAAAGATTGGTGGTTTTCATGACACTATATACTATATATTATATTATATGCACCTCTTGATACTCCAGTTAATTCTAGTTTAGCAATTGCTTTTCATATTTTTCATTGTAAAGGATGACGAAGCAGCTCTTGAAATCTTAGCATGCTTGTTTTTCCACATTATTGTTTTTCTTCTAAGAATGACTTTGGAGAATAAGAGAATGAAAACTTGCCATGCAGGATGCAACTCTTGGAAAATCCATGTTGATAATCTATGAGTGGAGACCTGGTGCTCTAACACAATATTTCAGATTTTCAAAAGCAAAGAACAAAGAACTTTCAGTTTCTGTTACTTTTTTCACACAAAGGTTCCAGCAGGATTTATGTCCCCACAAACATGATGATGGGGCAGGGGGAGTCCTCCCTTGGATTAGCAGTTCCCTGCCATCACTATCATGGTGTCATGGCAGTACGGGCAATGGTTTCCTTCCTCCTGTCAGGGGAAAGTGCTATGGCAGTGGATGCTACCCATCAAGGCTCTGCATTGCATCAAATTAAAGTATTTTCTTTGTTACACTTGAGTAGCAGCAAAGTGAATCAAAGTGTGGCCTTTGACATTGAGCGATCAGTAAGGGCATCAGAGCCAAGAAGAGCTTTCTTGCTGCTCTGGTGTCCCATGTACCCACAAAGGCAGGGACTGATTTATTCTGTTTGCTTACACTCAGTTAGCAAAGAAAATCCTCTAATTTAAAACAGGGTTCTACAGGGCCGCAGCCTTGACTGGCTGGTCATGACTAGGGTGCTTTTCTTTAATGCAGCACTGTGCAACTTTGCTGCCAGTCAGGGAATAACATGATCACAGATCCTTAGCCCTTATTCCAATGCTCAGGCCTGAACCACTGTTTCCACATAATGAATCCTTATACCCCATTGATGACATGTAATACAGTGTCTACCATATAAATTCTCCCAATTGCCTGAAAGGCTTCCTCAAGATTACCACTGTGAGTAGCATTTATCAATGAAATATATATTCATTTCCAGGTCAAATAAGGGGTTCCTGATAGTTAGGAAACCACATTGAGAAGAATGGATCAGCAAGAAATTTGCACAATTTTCTCCTTCTATGTGAAAATTCCAAAATGTTCATAGCATCATAGAGTTGGAAGACATCACAAGGGTCATCCAGTTCAACCTCCTGCCATGTAGAAATACACAATCAAAGCACCTCCAACAGATGGCCATCCAGCCTCTGTTTAAAAACTTACAAGAAAGGAAACTCCACCACACTGTGAGGCAGCCTATTCCAATGTTGAACTGTTACCGTCACAAAGTTTTTCCTAATGTTTAGGTGGAATCTCCTTTACTGTAGTTTTAATCCATTGCTCTGTGTCCTAGTCTTCTGGGGCAGCAGAAAATAAGCTTGCTCCATCTTCAAAATAACATCCCTTCAAATATTTAAATATGGCTATCATGTCCCATTTTAACTTCTCCAGGCTAAACATATCCAGCTGCCTAAGGAGTCCTTATAGGGCAGGGGTCGGCAACCTATGGCCCGCGAGCCGGGTCCACCCCCCCGAGGCCTTTGGACCAGCACTCGCCGCCCCCTGCCATTGCTGTGTGTGTCGCGGCCGCCATTTTGTTTTCCATTTTGGAAAACAAAATGGTGGCCGCGGCTCATTCGCGCATGCACAGGAGTACTGTGCATGCGCAAACTAGTCACGGCTGCCATTTTGGAAAACAAAATGGTGGCTGCGACATGCGTGGCAGCGGGGGGGCGGCAGCGGCAGCCCACGGAAGACCAGGGGATACCCGGACCGGCCACAGGTAAGGGGAACTTGCCGATCTCTGTTATAGGGTATGGTTTCCAGATCTTTTACCATTTTGATTGCTGTCCTCTGGATATGTTCCAGCTTGTCAATATTATTTATTTGTGGTACTCAGAACTGGACACAGTATTCCAGGTGAGATATGACCAAAGAAGAATAGAGTGGTACCTGGAATTATTATTTCCTTCAATCTAGACACAATACTCCTATTTATGCAGTCTAGAATTGCATTTATGCAGCCTAGAATGGCTTTTAAAAGCTGCCACATCACTCTGTTAACTCATGTTCAGCTTGTGATCTACTAAGATCCTTTCACATGTACTGTTACCAAGCCAAGTGTCACCCTATTTATGGGCATTTCATTTTTTCAAATCTAAGTTTAATCTAGTCTAAGTATAGTACTGTACATTTCTCCTTATGGAAATTCATTTTGTTAATTTGGGCCCAGCTCTCTAATCTGTTAAGGTCATTTTGAATCCCAATTCCATTCTCTGGGGTATTAACTATTCCACCTAATTTGGTGTCATGGGTTTCTCAAACCAAGTCATGCCAGACTGATTTGCAATTTTATAAGCATGTGCTCTGTTCCTTCATCCAAGTCATTGATAAAGATGTTGACCAGCACTAGATCCAGGAGAGGCTCTGTGGCACCCTACTAGTCATCCATAGCATTCCCTTCATCTAGCAGGCTTGAAATGCTATCAAAAAAGAGACCAATCTGCCATGACTTGTTTTGAGAAACCCATGTTGACTTTTAATGATCATGACATTTCTTCTAAGAATGACTTTGGAGACTCTTTAATTATATGCTCCAGAATGATGGACAATAATTATTTGGGTCCTCTTTTTTCCTCTTTTTGTAGATGTGGACAACATTTGCCCTCTTACAGTCTGCTGCGATTTCTCCAGCTCTCTAGGAATTCTCAAAGATTGTTGCCAGTGGTTCTGACATTACTTCTGCCAGTTTTTTTTAATACTCTTGGATATAGTTCATCTGGCACTGGAGACTTGAATTTTTTACTATTTCTTTATTCTGTGCTGGATTTTCCCTACTGCTTGTCTGCTCTATTTTCCCAAGGTTAAGCCCTGCTTTCCTTTTTGGGAGAAGACTGAGGCTAATAAAGTTTTGAGTAGCTCTGCCTTTTTTCTGTCCCGTTAGCATTTTGCCATCTTCTCCACACAGTGGCCCTAGCATTTCCTTGTTCTTCATTTTGCTATGGACATAACCAAAAAAAAAGCCCTTTTTAGTGTTTATAAACTTTCTAGCAAGCCTAAACTTGTTCTACATTTTAACTGTTTTGACTTTCTCCCTACACATGGTGGCTATTTGTTTGAATTGCTTTTTGGTGATTTCCCCCCTTCCCTCTCCTTGTACACGTCTCTTTTAAATTTTAGCTCAGGTGAAAGTTCTTTAGGCATCCATCTTGGTTTCTTTAGACACCTCCCATTTCCTTTTTACATTAGGGATTTTTAACCCAGGGAGACAGAATACCTCTTAAGGTCAGGCCCACAAATTACTGCTTCTGTTCCCCTCAGTAGGGAGTCCCCTACTAACACCACACATCTCTTCTGAGGACTGACATGGATCATTCTGTTTGCTGAATCTTCCAAGATTATCTGCATATTCTCTGAGGACTGACACTGTTGCTCTTGTTTCTGTTCTTTGTCATCACTGATAAGGAAGGGAGCTTTGAATCGATTCTGTAGTTCCAAACTCAGAGAATAATCCCTGTCTCCTGTGTTTGGAAATTGACTTTATCCTCATGCAGGACAATCTGTTCTGCTCTGTCCAAGAAAACCTCATGCTCCTTAATATACTGAAGAGTAGATACATGAACCTCAAGTTGCTGGGCATTCTCTTCCAACAGGACAACTAATTTGCACTTGCTGTAAGTGTGGCTACCCACATCTTCTGACAAGAACACAAACATACCACAGCTGTTGCAGGTGACTGCAGCAGCTCTATCGCCATCCATATTTAGTAGTCTTAAGTAGACACTGAAATAGAAACACAAAATCACCTTATGCGGCACACAAAATGCCTATTTGCCTTGCCTGTTGTGGTGAAGGAGTTATTCTGTGGAGAGAAACAACTTTTTGGATGAGAATGAAGTAATATAGGATATAGATTTTTGTATGTTAAACAAGTTGTGTTTAGGAAAGTGGTGGGATACCACCTGTTGTACTTCTCTGTTTTGTGCTTCTTTTTTGTTGTTGTTTGTCTGTTTTTTCTTCTGTTTTCTTTTCTTTTCTTTTTCTCTTTTTGTATTTTAAAATAAACTTGTATTTTAAAATGACTAATAAAATTTTAATTAAAAAAAAGAGAGAAACAACTTGTTTTCTGTACAGAATATGCATTTATTGCACATAAAAGACTATTTTCTGAAGAGGAAACATACTTTCTGTGAAGAAAACTGGGTCTTTGGTTTCCCCCATATTTTTCATTGAAGAGTAACTCCTCCACAGCATTTCTGGATATTGGAATATGTGGAGGAATGTTTGTTTTCTCCTACAGCAAGGGGAAGGTATGGTTTCAAGTTTGGCATGAAGCAACAGGCTTCTCCTGCTGTTATTCTCTCTCAAGTGGTACTGAGAGGCCACAACCTGAACACTGCCTCTAGCCAGCTTACCTCAAAGCCATTACATTACCTGCAATTCATCACTTACGTGCAGAGAACTCCAAATAGATGCTTTCCTCCTTAACTTTGGCACCATCTAATCTCATTTCGCACAGAAAAATCCTCCAAGTAATGAGTATCATTATTAGAAAAACTCAATGTAATGTGGGAGAATTAAAGCTGAACAGGCAAGGATAAGCTTGTGTGTCTGTTTAAGATCCTGTGTATAATTTAGATTGAATAAAATGCCAAGCTCCCTTTAGGTTCAGCCTCAGCCAAATGATTTGTGCACATCTCCCTTTGCTTTTATTAAGTTAGAGGCATAAAGAGCTTGGAAATTACTTTATTCAGGGAAGAAGCTATCTCCCACTTGTAATCATACTGAGAGACTCCAGCCAGTTTTGTACTACTCTTATTTTTATCATAAACTGACTCACCAGCATCTATATTTCCCCCCATTTATTTTATTAGACTCATTGTGGGTAAGAATGAGTAATGGGAGAAAGAATGAGTAATTAAAGCATTTTAGAATTCTTTAAAGATACAGGGGAGGTTGCAGACTGCCAGAAATAGTGCAAATTGAGTCCACTTTAAGGGTTAGGGTTAGTGCTAGGGAATCATGGGAATTGTTTTGTTTTTGTTTTTTTTGAGACATTGAGCCTTCTCTGTCAGAGAGCTCTGGTGCCATAATAAAATACAGTTCCCATGATTCCCTAACCCTAACCCTAACCCTTAAAGTGGCCTCAATGTGCACTATTTCTGGCAGTCCGCAACCCCCCACAGACAGCCTGTGTCTTTAAAGATATTGACAGCATAAGGAGGTTTACTCCCAAGTAAGTCCTACTGAAAGTTGGGGTGTATCCATATTGCAGAAATAAAGCAACTTGACATCACTTTAACTGCCATGACTCTTTCTTACTGAATCCTGGGATTTGCATTTTCATGAGGCACCAGAGCCTTCTGATAGACTAAGGTTAAGTTGAAGGCTTCACCAAACTACAAATCCCAGGATTCCACAGGACAGAGCCATGACAGTTAAAATACTGTCAAACTGCTTTATTTCTGCAGTGTGGCAGTTTGGACAGCCAAGTAACAGTGCATAAGATCTCTTCTATTTAATTTTTAATCTCATAAACCATAATATCAAAAAACTGAGTGCTTAAGATGAGGTACAACTACTAATTAAGCCAGAAGGGGTATACTGGGACTGCCAGCTAAGCAGTGATACCATAGCAGCTCACCAAGACAAGCTAGGTTTACAAAGTTTAATCAGTTTAGACACTGGATTAGATAATTTAGATTTAATTATTCTAATATCTGCTAGGTGTGTCTATTTTAATCAGTGTTTAAATGATTTTATGTGTTTTAATCCATGTCATACAATGCCTTGAGTCTTAGAGAGAGGCACGTAAGAAGAAATCATCATCATCACCATCATCATCATCATCATCATCATCATCATCTGGTAAGAGACCTGATTATCTTGAAACACACATATGTGTCCTTTTCTCTTGGCTCTAGTGGTTAACACTTGTTTATATTATTATTATTATTATTATTACTTCCTTGTCAAGCCAGGACAGAAGAGAGGGCTGCACAACCAAAGGAAATGTCAGCAAAGTTTCTGCTGTCCAAGATCTGCAGGGGAAGGCTTTCTTTTGGTCTCCCTACCATCACAGCCATGTCTAGTGAGGACATGGGAGACAGTTTTCTCGGTGCTGCTTCCAGGTTCTCTTCCTCAAATCTCATTGGCCCCCTTCTTACTGTCTTTCCTCCTTTTTATCTAAGGAGGCATTTTGGTTTTTAATATGTTGTAGCAGTTGGAGCTTTAAATGGGGTTATTGTTTCTTTCATGTTTTATATGTGCTTTTAAAATTATTTGTATTATGTTTGATATATGTGCTTTAAACTTGTATTTTAACTTGTGTTTTTTGGAAATAGAATTCCATTTTAACTTTTGTATTATGAATGTTTTAATTGTACTGTGCTTTTTTTTGTACACCATTTCAGACCCTGTGCTTGAAGAAACAAGAAACATGGTGATAAACAAACAAACAAACAAGTGTAGGGATGTCTGTCACCATGTGGCTACATTGTAGGAACCAATACAGTTCCTTCGAAGATTCTTCCGTGGCAAAGGACTCCTTGCAGTAAAGCCACAGATGTTGCCACTGGCCCCATGGAGTGACTTCATCATTCTAGCAGGGCTGCCTGCTGAGCAAATTCGTGAGTCAGCTTGATGACTTCCACCATACACTTAAGCAAGTATCTGAGAGGAAACAGGAAGACATTTCTGAGTGACTGTGAAGATGAGTTCCACTTACCCACCTATTTTTACTATTGTGGCAGCCGCATCGGTTTTGCCATCCCACCACAGCAACCAATTTGTGACCAACCAGACCACTCTCACTTTTCTTTTGTGGAATAGCACCTGATTCTTTTTTAAAGGATTTCCCTTATTAATTTGTGACACCACCACCTATTCTTGACTGTCACTTTATTTTCCTTGTGAACCTCAACTTATGTGCAAAACTACTTTCAGATGGTACCTTTCCTGTTAATTCTAATCCAAAATAGGTCTTTAATTGTTATTAGTGTGGTCACTCATTCAAGCTTGTATTTGAACAATAATAAAATTTGTTTGAACAATGTTTCACTCGTTGAAATGTTTTATGTGCTTTTTTCTTCAATGTTTTACTTCCCTGTTTTCACTTTGTTACAGTTACTGTTCACTTCACCGCACCATCTCCAAAGAATAATAGTTACTTTCACTCAGGACCCACACAGTCTTTATATTATGTTACCTTCCCAAACTTAGTTCTGTACCAGCCATCTAGGCTAACTATATATCACAGGATATTACACCACAGCAACTCCCTGTCTCAGAGCTCTGTACATGTCCTGAGTCCCTCACTTCTGGACTCTAACCCTAACCATCCCTATCTGACTTCAGTCCCAGTGCAGCAACCTACTTCCATATCAAGCAGTGTTAACTGCCACCAAGATGATAATGTTCAGGTTAAAGAAGTGAAGACTCACTGATGCTGATGGTTCAAAAGAGAACCTTGACCAAATGGGGGAAAAACTCACCATGGAAGAATCATCAAAGAAACTGTATTGGTGTGCAAGACCTTTGAGAAACAGATTGACCAGCAGATCTGTAAACAGGGAGCTTGACCCTGGAGACATGTGTGAGAAGAGAGTATCCAGGAGATCTTCACTAAATAGAAGAATATTGTCTGACTGCTTCAGATGGAATAGGAAATGAAGGACATCTGCCACCAAGAAACATGGTGATCAGATGAAATGGGGTAACAAGTAAAAAGGAGATCAGTATTCCAATGCATATAAAGCCTCTAATTTGATGAGGAGGCTTGAGATGATGCTTGCAGAGTGAGAGGAAAACTGAGTATAAGAGAAGTGTAGATGATCATACCCTCTGGTATCTTAGGAATCTAACACAGAGGAGTTGGATTGTAAGGGGTTTTTGGGTCCAGATAATGGAAATTTTTGTATGTGTGTTCTGGTGTTTTCTGCAAAGGCAGCAGAACTGAGGCAAGTATGTTGTCACAGTGTACCTTTAATGCAACATGCTGGGCTCTATTAATTTGTTGTCTGGTGGGGTTCTGCCAGTTAGAAAAAGGCAGTGTTTTTCTAGTGATCTGACAAAAATGCCAGAAAGGGCTGCACCTTCTTCCATATAAATTTCTGTTATGTGTCCATTTATGTTTGGCAGAAGCTTACTTTAATGGTCAGGGTTTCTCATCACTGCCCTATATTATTAATACCATCTGGGTGCAACATTTGTGTAATGTCAACATATTCACATTTTGCATTCTCTTAAGAATAGAGATTGTCCAAGAAGGCTATTTATGAGTAAATTTATGAGTAAATTATTTGAAAATTGGAAATAATGAAAATGGATGGGGGTATGCATGGTATCTCTTTACACCTCTTTACACCAGATACTCTGCTCCCATTACCACTGGGCCAGAGTTGCACATTTTGTGCCACTGAATTACTGCATTTCAAATAACTTTTCATTACAAACACGCACTTTGGAATGAAAAAGACCAATAAAATGGGACACATTTAGAGAGGAGGGGGAAAGCCCATAAAATAGAAGCAGCTGGCATGATAATGAAGCTATTGTTAGTGAAATGATCTCATTATTATTTGGGCTTCATTGCTGGCTACAGAAGCAACATGCAGAATTTAAAATATCAGATCCTAAATGACTTGTTGAAAGAAGCGGGATAAAATTGCTAATATCAGGAAAGAAAGAACAGAACGTCTTTCTCAATTATACTTTCAAAACATGAGCAATAACAAAAACCCACTATACTCTATCTCTATCTCTCTCAATTTCTCTCTCCAAGAAGAGCTTTCTGTAGTTGAAAATATTGTATGTTCCTATATCAGCAGAGTTTAATCCAATAAAAGATATTGCTCATCATATTTTATTTCTTTCATTATCTAGAACCAACACCAAAGCAACAGGACTATATATCAAAGTATTATAAAGTGCTCCTTCCTGAGAATACTGGAAGTTACATTGAGTACCCCTCCCCCACCAATTCTTCAGCCAATTCTGAATCAACCATTACAGTCCAGTAAAACACATACTTTGTATACTTCAGTCAAGAGACTGGAACTGTTGTGTTTTTGTGGTGGTTTTTTTATTATGTTTTGTTTTGTTTTTTTGGAGTGTATCTCCCAGAATGTCCTAGCCAGCATAACTATTTACCAGTTTGCCACACTGTTTGCCATGACAACTTGTGGGGTGTTTTGTGAGTTTGCTTCAATAAAGTAATATGTAAGTGCTGGTTTGATCCTCGGTTAGATTTCTGCTGGAGACTTTAGAGCAGGGGCCTGCAACCTACGGCCCCCGGGACAGTTCTGGCCCAGGTCGCCAGACTTACCAGTCCAGGCAGACCCCTG
>JAIPUX010001880.1:34624778-34640205 GCA_020142125.1 Phrynosoma platyrhinos | reverse complement strand
GTCTCACAAAACTACAGTTCTCAGAATTCCCTTGCATTGAGCCAGGGCACTTAAAGCGGTCTCAAACTGGATTGTGTTTGCTGTGTGTTTTGGACCATTGTAGCAGTTTTCTGAAAGACAGCCATGTCGGTCTGTTAAAATAACAAGAAGGAAGAAGTTTTGTGAAACCTTTAAGACTAACCAGTACGTGGTTGGTTATGCTGAAAGCTCAGGCTGAAATAAACTGGTTACTCTTAAAGGCACTACAACACTCCTTTTTCTTTTTTAGAGCTTAACGTAACTGTTAGGGCTAAGCCATAGGCAACTGTTATAGGTAAACTGAAAAATGAGAAACTAGGAGCTGTGCCAATGGGATTTGTGTGTCAAGAGACCAAGCCTTGGGCTGGAGCCAAAAAAAACACAAAAGCTAAGGAAGTAATCAGGACTAACTAGCCCAGGACATACTGTTATCCGAGGCAGAGCATTAAATGGTGCCCCTAAGACAAGGTACATATTAATCAAAGCCAGATAAATTCTTGTGGCACCTGAGGCAGAAAATTCCAGGGGGGAAAAAACTTCATCCCTTGCAGCAAAAAAATACAGTGCAAACATTTTAAATAACTAACAATTTGCTGCCCTTATGGCATCTCAAATCGGCTGCCTGGAGCAGCCAACTTCACACTGCAGAGACATTTAGCCTTCTCTGTCAGAGAGCTATGGTGGCACAATAAACTACAATTCCCAGAATTCCATAGCACTGAGCCATGGCAGTTAAAGTGGTGTCAAACTGGATTATTTCTGTAGTGTGGATGCAGCCCTCAACTTAATGGTAGGGCTGACTCGGAAGGCTAATTTTGCCTAACTAAAAGAGGAAGCTTGACTAGGAAGGACACATTGCTCCCAACTTCTGAACCCCTGGCTTAGTGCATAGGACAGCTAACCGAAGAGTAGAGGCATCTAATCTACTCTTCTTTCCCCAGTGGGCATGGACACTTACATACAAACTGGCATCACTGGCTCATACCTTCAATTGTCCAGATTTGGCAGGGACAGTCCTGCTGAATCCTCTATCATACCACATTTTCAGCACATTTTCATTTCAAAATATCCCAGTTTCTCTTTCCTCCTCTCACTTTCCTTCTTTGTCCTCAGCTTACTCCAATGGCTGCAAATGGAGTTCAAAATTTGCAAACTCAAAAGGGAAAAGGGGGATAGGAATCTTGTCCTTCCCAATAGTACCATCACTAGGCTTGGCATCACCCATTGTGGCAACTCATGGTGTCACCACCACCAACTGACCTCTTCCCATACCACAACATACAGAATCCTTTTAGTCTTTTTTTTTTACAAATGTTACTCATAAATCATAATTCCCATATATCATTGAATGTAACTGCAACAACTAGCATAAACAACTAGCAAAATTGAATGTAACTGCAACAACTAGCATAAACAACTAGCAAAATACACACACACACCCCCCTTTAAATTACAATATCATATGCATAGCCTAAATCACGCAATCTCTTCAGCATTTTAAAGGGATGCAGGCAAATGCCACAGCCCATTTTTTCCCAAAGGCATATGTTTGGAGAGCAGTGTTGTCACACACACCTTAGGGTGTCACTTGAAGTGGTCCGCACCCCCCCCCCGGGACACTCCTCTTTCCCAATAGACCCAGTTAAAAAGAAACTGCTGAAGCCTAGTTTATGTCTTCTTCCTCCTTAATAATGTTTGCCACCTTGACCATGCTCTGTTGTTCCTTGGCCACATGTGTCCTGATTTTCCTCTGTTAAATGTTAGAGCAGGGGTAGGCAACCTAAGGCCCGGGGGCCGGATGCAGCCCCCCGAGGCCTTTGGACCGGCCCCAGGCTGGTCCTGCCGCTGCCCGCCATGATGGTATTGATTATTGTTGTTATTACTTGTTCTTGGGGTTTTCTTGGCAAAATCTCCACAGGGGTTTTGCCATGGCTTTTCTAGGGCTGAGAGAGTATGCATGCATATTTTTTTAAATATATATTTTAAGTTATTTATTTATTTATTTATTCACTTATGATGCTTCGGCCCCCCCAATTGTCTGAGGGACAGCAACCCGGCCCCCGGCTCAAAAAGGTTGCCTACCCCTGTGTTAGAGGGTTTGGCATCTATCGTGGCAGACAGGTTGAAATTATTTTAAGAACATCTATGGAGCCTGGGCTCTTATAACGCTTTCAGAATTACCTTAATTTACAGACCGGACATGTGGCCTAAGAGTCAAGCAGATTTTCTTTTTTCAGAGTCTATGTTTGTTGTTTGTTTAGACAGTTTCAATTGGTAGTAAGTGGCTAAAATGTGACAGCAATATTAGTTAAGCAATTTCAGTTCTGATGATTGAATAGCCACTGTTGCCATAGAAATGTCCCCTTTGCCTTGCTGTGCACAGACTTATAATGTAAATATTAACAATTTGCATAGCAAGCATTCATTATTTTCAAGTACATTTCCTATAATGAAAATAGACAACCTATCTTACTCTGAAAAGATTTCCATTTATTTCCCAACATCTAACTGAAAGGAGCAGAAACACAGGCAAAGGGCTTTTTATCAACCTCTTTTTGTAGTGTGAACTGAAAACAAGTTTAAAGAGAGGCCTCTCTCTTCTTGTGTTGTTCAGCTTCCCAACATTGTTGGTTTTCCAGGTGTTGATTCAAGACTAAATACTGGATGCATGGCATACCAGTGACCAAAGAATTCTCGTAATTTATACTGTTAATGGATGTATCCATATTGCAAAAATAAAGCTGCTTAACACCACTTTAACTGCCATAACTCTATCCTACAGAACCCTAAAATTTGTAGTTTGGGGTGGTATTTAGCCTAGTCTGTCAGAGAGCTCTGGTACAAGCCACAATCCCAGGATTCTGTAGACTAGAGTCATGGAAGTCAAAGTGGTGCCAAACTGGTTTATTTCTGCGGTGCAGATATACACTATGAAAGCATTATTCCTTATGTGACCTGCACAGCCCTTCACCAATCTGGTGCCCTGCAGATGTATTAGATGGCAATTTTTTCATCCTTTGACACCCCCTTGGATAATGGTCAAACTTACTTTGTGAGGGGGTGGGTTCTGTGTGTGTTACTTTTACTTGGTTTGTGCTGGTCTGGGATTATTGGAGGCATTGCTCAATACACCTGAGAGCCTCTAGGTAAGGAGAGCTGCTCCATTTGTCGAAAATGAATTAACTGATTTGACATTTCACTAATGGAGTGCACAGTACTTAAATCGCTCACCAATGCAATTTGTTTTCCACATACCATGAAATGGTTTACCTGCAGTTTGTGATCTGTGAACGTTGTTTCACAAATGCATGCTATCTCATGATGGTTCAGCTATCATGTGTTACAATCCATTACAACTGCTTGGTAAATGAGGCAAGGAGTGATAGGATTCAGGCCACATAATATTATGATAACTAGAAATGGGAAGCCATCATGGTTTAGCAGTTTGAGTGTAAAACTGAACTCTGGAAGACCAGGGTTCAAGTCCCTATTTGGCTACAGAAACCCACTGGCAACCTTGAGCAAGACACACTCTCTCAGCCCCAAAGGAAGGCAATTACACCCACTCTGCACAAATCTTGTCAAGAAAATCCTGTAATAGGTTTGCTTTAGGGTTGCTGTAATTTGGAAATGACTAGAAGGCACATAACAAAAACTAATGATGATTGCAGGAGTGTTAAATTTTATGGACTGTTGCTTAGGATCATACTATTAGAAAAGGTAGAAAGCGTCATTAGAGATATATTATTCACAGTATGCATAACAGCTCTTAAATTTCTAGGCCATTTAGTATGGTTGTTTTATCTTACATCTTTTTTTTAAATAAAAAAAAACTTGATTCCAAAATTCATAAACATAATGGCCATTGAGGCTTGGGGTTAGTCAGTAGTACACTTTTGGGATTACTTTAATTAAGAAAAAAGCAGACTACTGACCCCACTCCACAGGTGTAAAATTACAGTGATGGAGTTTTAATTGCCTAAGAGGGAAAATAGCCAGTTAATACTTTTCTACTACTGAAACCTGTGCACATTAATTTTGCAAACATTGTTAAGGTTTAAGCATGTGTAGGAATCATGGAGCCCTCCAGATGCTATTAGACTTCAACTTCCAGCAAGTCAGCAGAACCAGTGGTGAAGAATGCAGGGAACTGGAGCCCAAAAACATATGGTTGGCCACATGATATACAGGTTGTATTCCTGCTAAAAGAGTATTGTTGTTGTTTTTTTTTAAAAAAAAAAACACCATACAGACAGCCATCCATATCCACTGGTTCCTAATGCAAGGATCCAACCAAGGATTCAATATGAAAATATATATTTTTAAAAAATTAAATTCCAAAAAGAAACCTTGAAAAAGATTTTTAAAAATTTAAAAAATCCAATAAGGAAAACTATACAATTAACAAATTTAAAATATATAAGATCATCATACATTTTGCTATCTATATAACTATTAATTGAACCAACAACCCAGGTTGCCTGTTTGTTAAATGCATACAACCACTGTTTCTCCCTTTCCCAAGATAAAGCCAGTTTTTATATATCATACCAGCTAGTAGGAATCACATAATCATAAATCTATGCTATTATAACACTATATAACAAGGCATATACATGCCAGCCCAACTAGCAACAGTCCTATACACAGCATCTGACTATCAGGTATAGATCAAATGCATATCAGTTAGCACATATATCATCTCACATATACTTATATAAAGCAAAGCCTCCAAGTCATACCTTCCAAGTGAAACCATACATATTATAATATCATACATCCCAGTTGGATCAAACACATGACACATAGGATTCTCCAGCACAATATCATGGCATGATTAGCCCAATCCTGACAGAGTCTACTGTACAACCAGGATTCCTCTTTTCTTTATCACACTTTTAGAACCTTTTCAGCATTGTAACCTTTGTTCACAGTAACAACTAATTGCACACAGCATTTTGGACTGCTCACCCTGCTTAGCTTCCTCCAAGAATCATCCCCACCCATTTTCCTAGTTTGGCAGATACACACAGAAAGAAGGCCTTCAACAGAAATATAAAATGAAATGAAAACAGCACTACATTTTGAAAGGTCTTTTTTTCCTTGTGGGGGCAGCTTCCTGATCTGTGATAGACTTGATTGATCACTGGCAATTGAAAGCCAACAGCTAAAATAGATATTTAATCTGCCAGTGATTAATCAAAGCTGCTGCAAAGGAGGTAGGAGGCAGTGAGCAAAGATTTCCATTCTCAACTTTTCTGACAAGCCCCAACTGGGATGGGTGATGGGCACAATTATTTGGCAATGGATTTTCTTCTATAGAGAATTTTTTTTAGAAGTTTATTAGTTACTTTGCCAATTGAAAGGATATCAAATGGAAATGTCCATCCCTTCTCCTGTGATCACTGATAAGCAAAAGGCACCTAAGCCACATGTAAAGTATAGCTGCTGACCAACTTCTGACCACCCAAAATTGGCATTAATGTGGAATTGAATTATTACACTGCAAATGGTAGCAGAACACTAAAGGAGGTCCCTTAGATGTCATTGTTTTATTATATTATGTTGTTGGTGGGAAAATCCTTTAGTTTTATAATCTATATGAATCATAATAAATATATTTTTATATTTTATATTTATTATGTTAGATATGTGGTATGTTAAAAGTATTTTCAAAAGTTTTTTGTAAAAAATGCAGAGAAGTACATAGCAACTAGCTAGTTATATTGTTCACTCCCCCTTTACCTTTAGTTGGAGGAAGTGATTGTTGTCTTTGGAACTAAAATGTCCTAGGGGTAGTACCATATGTTTAAACTTTAGAGACATATATGAGACCATATCACTTCAACTTACTGAAATTATTAATTTTTTTAGTATTATTGTGTCTAGAAAATGATATTGTCCTACCTCTGTCCTTCTACAAATTAGGATATGTTTGTAGTTGCCAGTATGTCCCTGTAAGAACTTATTGCATACAACTAAGATGTTTTATTGTGATTTTATGCTGGCCGAATGGCTGTAATAAAAGATGTTACTGTTACTGTAAAGGAGGTCAGTAGCAGTGTTTTTGTGTAAAAGGGGGAAAAAAACCTTTCCAAACAGTCTCCTACCAGGAGAACAACAGAAGATGACTGATGTCACGTGATAAGCCCAGCCAAAGATGAGATTGTCCTGCTTCATTTGTGATTTACTGCTTCATGTGGTAAAGTCCACACCAGATGAAATGTCACAAGATTAGCCCTACCTTCAAGCAGAGTGAAGAAGATAAAGACTGGAATAATTAGTACATTTATTGTCGTTATTAATATATATCCCACCTTTTCCTGAATTAGGGCTCAAAGCAGCTTACAATGAGTAAAAACCCCTGTTAAAAGTCTACAAAATACAAAAGTTAAAAATAAAGTAAATAATTAGATAAAAATATTAAAGCCAGGTTAAAATATATATGGTATTGAAACACACACACACCCCAACATGGCATGGGGGAGATTCACATGATTGAATGTGACCCTCTCAGATGTTGCATGTTAGAACATAGCAAGAGCCACAGATCAATGGTCCATTTAGTCAGAATCTTGGAAAGTTACCATATAAACTACAATACCCAGAATCCCCCAGCCAGAATGATATGTGGTCATGCTGGCTAGGGGATTCTGAGAACTGTAACCCCAGAAGTAACTTTTCCAAATTCTGCATTAGGTCCAGCATCCTGCTTTCCTCAATGGCCTAGCAAACATCTAAATGACACTCAAGGTGGCTAACTATTCAAATAAAGCAAATACTATTAAGAATTTCTTTAAAAATAGATGTTAAGCACAACTAAAGACATTTTAATGAAGGATGAGGGCAACATCATTCTTCTGCTGTTGCTCTACAGCAACTGTAGTTCTGTGTCATACTGTTTCTGAACCAGTGCACTGTAATGAGGTCTTCGTCACCATGATAAAAGCAGATATTTGCACAGGATAGCTAACTTGTTTTGAAAAGGAGATATAGACATTACAATTGATTGTCCCATTTGCTTTCCCAATAAAGTACAGTCCCTCAAGAATGCATCATATCCCTGGCTTCTAGAACCAAAACAATGCCACAAAAGATTAGAAGTAAGGGTCCTTAATTCCCCTTCCCTCTTCTATACTGACTAAACTCCATGTTTCTCTTAGGGAAAAAAAGTAGAAGAGATCCAACACAGTAGTGTGTTAGGACTTCTTTTGGGCTTTTACCATTACGTGGAGTGGGAAAGGTATTTCAAATTCTAAATTCCACACATTGCCCTTAGTATACCTGAGGTAACGTGTATGTATGCAACTTATGGTGACCCCATGAATTTTCCTAGGGTTTTCTTAGGCATGGAATACTCAGAGGTCGTTCAGCCAGTTCCTTCCTCTAAAATATGGCACCTGGTATTTGCAGACTGCCAGAAATAGTGCAAATTGAGTCCACTTTAACTGCCCCAACTCAGTGCTAGGGAATCATGGGAACTATAGTTTATGGTGGCACCAGAGCTCTCTGACGAGAAGGCTTAATGTCTCAGAAAAAAATACAATTCCCATGATTCCCTAGCACTGAGCCAGGGCAGTTAAAGTGGACTCAATTTGCACTATTTCGGGTAGTCTGTAAAGGCCCCATGACAATCTCACATTTAAGTACTAAACAGGGCTGATTCTGATTAGCTTCTAAGATCAGATGGGATCTGGTGCCATTACAGTATTTAGGCCAATTTATAACCTCCAACATATCACAGATGAAGTCTAGTATTAGTGCTTTTAGTAATTTGTACTGGTGTTCTGGAAACGCTCTTGAATCCAAAAGTTGAAACATATCAGCCAACATTTCACAGATGAAAACCAGAACACATGGCCAAGGAACACCAGAGAGTGGTCAAATAGCAAAAGGTTTTAATGAAGAGGATCACACAACCAGGAGAGGCTGCAGCAGTTTGCATTTGCCTAAAGCTACTGAGAATGGCAAGATTCTGTCTCTTCTTTTTTTAGAAGAGACAGAACTGAGTGAACTGAGTGCAAACTACTTTTGCTCTTTGAACTCTACTGTACCAACCAAAGTAAACTGAGGGAAATTGAGGATGAAGAGGGAAAGTGGGAGCAGATGACAGAAACTGGGATGTTTTAAAAGTAGGTTAAAAAGTGGAATGACAGTGTATTAATATGGAGTATCCCTGGAAAACTGGGACAGTTGGAGGGTAACTACAAGTAAAGGTCCTTAACTAACCCTTTCATCCTCTCTCTATATATTGATCAAAACCCTTCTTCCTCTTAAGAAAAAAAAAAGTAGAAATAATCCAGCACAGCAGTTTGCCTGGGAATGTTTTTATGCCAGACGTGAGGTGGAGAGTGCATTCCAAATTTCAAATTCCACACATCCCCATTATCACATCTGAGGCACCCCTGTCCCATGAAGATTATACCATGTAACATTGTTAAAAAGATAAACTTTTAGCTAACATTGCTACATAACTGACTGGTCATTTTTTTTATAGGAGCTTGTGGGTGTGTGGGGTAGAAGAAGCTCATCCTGGAAAGAGCTGAATCAGTAAAATAAATGGATGTATTCTCATGTGGCAGGTGAGAAGTTTATTTGCAATTCATGGAACTCAAGCAGCAGACATGCAAGATCTCCCATGGTCTACTACTACTAATGCACGTTTCATCCTACACTACAAATGCTCTGGAGGGAAATCTTCTTGGGGTGAGCAAGTAATTCTGTGGCTTTTTGATGAGATTGCTAAAAAAAGAAGGAAGAGTAGGAAGAAAGCTTCATGCCAATTCTATGATAAAGCATGCTTGGAAATGAACTCTGGTTACAGTCTATTTTACTCAGGCCAGTCACCCAGAGGGTGGTTTCAATAGGTCAGGGGTGGGAACTGTGGGGCCTGTCACATGTTACTGGGCTGTAATTCCCAGTATTCTTCATCACTGGCTATACTGGCTAGGGCTGATGGGAGCTGCAGTCTAACAACATAATGCCCACTCCTATACTAGACGGCATACTAGATCCTTATTCAATTCTCAGCATCTCCAGAGAAGTCTCATGGTCTGCAACCCTGAAGAACAACTGCTAGACAGTATAACCTCTGTATAAACAGCTTCTTATATTGCTAAGACCTTACTAATGTACACTTCAATTTGAACTAGTGACCCTGATTTTTCTTGCCCTTCACCTTAAGTATTCAAGTCCATTTAAAACATGCCACCTAGAAACTGGTATCTCACATGGCACCTTTAAGAATGAAGATATTCTCTTCTTTTCATTTTTTTAAAAAACAGAAACCTTTAAAAATCAAAACTACTTTCTCTCCTGCAGTTTTTCATTTAAAAAAAATCTGCTTTAAAACTGCTTCCAGTAGAGACCTGGGGTTTGTTGTTGTTGTTGCTTGGATTTTTACTGACTGGTAAACATGAGCAGTGAGACAGAATGACCTTGTTTCACTTATTACTATCTAGGGAGAAAAATCAAACTGGTAAGCAGCACTGGCATGCCCTTCCTCCCCCCCCCCCCCCCCCCCCCCCCACTGCTTCCTACCCCACTATCTGATATACAGAAAACAAGGACCGAGCAGAACCAAACTGCATTTGAGCACAGGCTGACAGGGGTGTAGGCGCGGAGTGGGAGCAGGGGAAAATGATGGTATTGTCTCCCTATATATAAGAATTGCCCCCTCATTAATTTTTTCCTTTGGTCCCCAAATCTATAGCACTGAAGTAACTTAAAACTTCAGCTAAGCATATAGAAATTCAGCTTCAACATCCAGAGAAAAGGGGCAGGCACAGTTACCAAGAGAATGCAAATACAGCAAATATAAGAGTTTTAAGTATAAATGAATTTTCAAGGTTTCACCTTCTGCAATGCTAGAAATGTGTGGATGGAAATAAAATTTCATTGGGAGGGCAGAGTGTCTTCATTTTGATCCCCCCGAAGCCCTACCACTGAGCACAGCAGCTCTCTGATCTTGCAACCTACCACCTATTTCAGTTTGATTCCCTGTCCAAGGAATAGAAATCCAGTAAGAGGGGAAGAAACAGGCCTTGGAAAAGTTATCCTTTTGTCTATAACTCTCAGAATTTCCAGCTAGCATAGCCTTGCTGGCTTAGGAATTCTGGGAATTGTAGTCCCCAACAGGTACCTTTCCAAGGCTCTGAGAGTAGAGTTATTGCTGTTGTCATGTGCCTCCAAATTGTTTCCAAGACATCATGACCCTAAGGCGACCCTATCATGGGATTTTCTTGGCAAGATTTGTTAAGAGGAGGTTTGCCATTGCCTTCCCCTGACAGCTGAGAGCATGTGACTTGCCCAAGGTCATTCAGTGGGTTTCATGATGGAGCAGGGAATTGAACTCTGGTATTCAGAGTCATAGTCCAATATATACAAATTCAACCTAGACAATGAAGAAATAGAAATAATAAAAGGATTCTCATATCTGAGACCAAACATTGATAGGAATGGGGACTGCAGCCAGGAAATCAGAAGAAGATTAAGAATGGGGAGGACAGCTATAAAAGAAGTAAAAAAATGCAAAGATATACAACAGAGCACAAATGTTAGGATCATACAAGCCACTGTATTCCCTATTACCATGTATGGATGTCAGAGTTGGAAAGAAGGTAAGAAAATCAATTCATTCAAGATGTAGTGCTGAAAAACAGTGCTGAGGATTCCATGGACAACCAAAAAAGACAAACAAATGAGTCCTAAAGCAGATCAAGCCTGGAATCTTCCTGGAAACCAAGATGACAAAACTGAGGCTGTCGTACTTCGGACACATAATAAGAAGGCATGACTCATTTGAGAAAACAATAATGATATGAAAGGTAGAGGGAAGTAGAAAGAGTGGAAGGCTACATGCTCAATAGATGGACTCTATTAAGGCGGTCATGGGTATAAATTTGCAGGAACTAAGCAGAGCAGTGGAGGACCAAGAGTCTTGGAGATGTCTCACCCACAAGGTTGCCATGGGTAAATATCAACTTGAGAGCAGTTAACAACAACAACAACAACAAAGTGTAGCATATTTTTAGGGCACTGGGTAGGGAAAGGCTGGATTAGGCTGCTAAACCAATTAGACAGAGGGTTAATTTTTATTTTTAAAAAATCTCAAATCACTCTCAGGTCGAACTCAGAAGCCCTGAAGCACTCTTGATGCATAATCTGTTTTGCTGACTGTTGTACAGTATACCATGCGTTGGAGCTGAAGTTTCTCTTTACTTTTCCTCTGTAAATTATTCAACGGCATTTTATGCTCTATAATTTTATGCTTGCTTTCACTGCTTCAGAGCAAGACAGCAAGTCAATAAGAGACAAATCTTGCTTTTCTTTTCCCCTCTTTTATTTATTTATTTTAGTCTGCTCCACTGTACAGCCTTTCCAATCCTGGCATGAACTTAGTTCTTTCCTCTCAGGAGAAGCATTGCATTTTGACCCTGTTTTCCTCTCTAGCAGTTTCTCAGAGTCTGATCAGCATGAAATTGCAAAAGCCACAAAGCAGCAAACATTGCTGGGGAAGTCTGGACTGTGGACCATTACAGGTGGACTATGATATGGACTCTCACCCTGCACCCCATACTCCTAGTGGGAACACAGGAAAGGGTCTTATTAGTCTCTACTTGCAGGCACTGGAATTACTCTCCTAGAAACCTAGACTAGCATCCTCATTACTATCCTTCTGTAGGCAGGTGAAGACTATTTTTGGCAGTGGGGGGGACAGGCCTTTGAATATTGATAGTTCAGGAAAAAAAGACGTTGTATAATGTAATGACTACTGGTTGTTTTCATTTTTAATAGAGATTTTTAACTGGTTTTAATTTTACTGATAGTTTAATTATACTTTTAACTTTTGTATGATGTGGATTTTTATAGGAAAATGTGGCTAATAATAGCAGTAGCAGCAGCAACAACAACACATCAGGTACTAGATCAGGACTGCCAATGCGAGGCCTTCCAGATGTTGTTAGACCACAACTGCCAGTGTTTCCTACCACTAGTTCTGCTGATTAGGGCTGACGGGAGTTGCAGTCCAAAAAATCTTGTGGGTTTCACTTTGAACTCTTTTGTACTAGAATGAATGAAGCACTGACACCAGGAACTTGATGGGGGATTATGCCTCACTGAGTCAAAGGAAAAAGGTATAGCATCCAGCTGATAAATACTGCAATTTGATGTTGCAGTAGCTTCTCTTTTTTCCCGTATTAGAAATAACAGTTTATGAATGGGGAGAGGGAATGAAGCGGGGGCCAAGTAGTGGCAGAGGTTTAAGGCCCCCACTCCAGACTCTACTTCTTCTCTGGCTCACATACCCTACATCAGCTACTTGCTTTTTAAAAAAAAAAAAAAAACCAACCATGCAAGGACAAATTGTGTGGCAAACATTATCAAGTGGGCTCCACTATCACTAAATTTCTATCAGCAAGGAAGGCTGGATTCAAAAACTTAGAAAAATTAGTTTTTTGAGGTTATGATTCCAAGTACCTCTAGCCAGGATGGCCAATATATTGCAGCAAATGCCCCAGTGACCATGTTTGCTGGGAGATCCTGAAAGTTGTAGTCAACAAAATAACTTTTGCTGGACTAATCAATTTTGGTTCTATCATCTCCTTAAATCTGACTTCTGGCAGATTCTCCATAACAGCATTCGAGTTGGGGAGTGGGGAGACACAGCAGTATCTTTTTCCAGGACTCTTCTCTCAGTCCTTTCACCAGCCTCCTTTTCCATTTGCTGGAGCATATAGAGCATTAGTCGTGTGTGTGTGTGTGTGTGTTATGGACTAGGCCAAGAGAACGAACAAGCTGGAAGATGCAGCTGTGTTCTCTTTTCACAGCTGTTGGGCTGTCATAAGAAGAGAAGGAGGTGGAGATGGGTGGGTTAGTTCTCCATGAAGTGCCTTAGCAACCCAACCTTCAAATAGCCTGAAAGCATGGAGAATGCCTAAATTGTAGACCTCACAAAGGAACCAACGGATTTTGCCCTCCCTCCCAGTCTTCCCTCTCCCTCTCAGACTGATCTTCGCTGTTTTTAAAAACAACAGACAATTAAAGAGTAATGCAGATAAATTAACTCTATGGGACAATTTTTTTAAAAAAATGGAATTTTAGGTCCTCTGTAGTAGGTACATTAGGCTATTACATTTGGAATCTTTTCTGTCATTATTAAGCTTTAAAACAGAGGGCATTAATTGTCTAGACTTTGTCTAGACTTTGTATTATTATATATCCAATAACAGAAGTGTTTTTCCTATGGACTGGACCAAATAATAGGTTTTGTTAAATGGACACAAACAGCTATTCCCACTGTATTTTCTGCCAGATACAGTACTGACTTGATGAATCAAAGCACTTTTCTGGAAAAATAATGCCTGTAAAGGTATTCAGTAAAAGCTGTGTAGTAATCATAGTCTCTTGACACAGGATTTCTGTTCTGCCAGCCTCTGAAGCATATCTAGCAAGAATTGAAAAGGAGGCTTCTCAGTGGTACTTTCAGAGAGTCTCTGAAACTTCTTGACAAGGATGGCCCAGCTCATGTTGGGCCCTTTCACTCTACAGTTCACACAACTGTTGTGTGATGATTCCACTTTAACTGCCATGGCAACATCCTAAGGAATCCTGGGATTTGCAGTTTAAGGAGGGCTATTTAAAACTGCCAGCCAGACAACTCCTCTTGTGCCCCATCAAACTTCAGATTCCAGAATTCCACAGGATGCAGCCATGGCAGTTAAAGTGGATTCATGATGATATAATTGTGAATTGTGAAAGGGTTCCCTATCTCTAATGATCTTCCACCCACTGACTGACAAAGAAATTCTTATTTGGCAGATGTTTGGGTAAGAAACTCTCTTGTCAATATGTTTCAGCTCATTTTAAAGAATTGTTTTTACTGACATTTTTTCACCTGCTTTGTTTTAGCTCTATCTTGAGTGCCATTTGATAGAAAGGATGGGGGATACAAATCTAACAAATCAACAAATAGTGGGAAAGGATAATTTATGTATTCCATTTTTCAGAAGCCCTGAAACTACTCAGTCGCCTTTCCTACTTCATCAACTAGCAGTGGCACTACTTTTTGTGAGAAGCTTTGGTAGGACTCTGTTGCAGAGGGTCTTTCATCGGTGGTATTGATTTACAACAGTTGCCTGCTTGTTTTTTCATATATGGTCCATGATTATACTTCATAGTTGTGCTTTGTTTTTAACCATGCTGTATTTCTGAATTATAATTTAATATCCCCATACTGTATATGAAGCCCAGGCATAGGCCATGCTTGGTACACCATCTGATAGCCATTCAAACAGTTACCTTACTCTTCTAATGTCCATATCCATTCAGAGTAAGGGCACTATGTTGTAGGAATGATGTGCTGATTCTGACGTGGCTTCATTTTCACATGACCAAGTAAGAATAGCTAAATACCATTATTGTATCATGTAATGCCAGGATGACCTAGATTGCTTCAAGAAGCTCTCTTAACATAGAAGGACATGACTAGCACAATCTTATGTATGTCTACTCAGAAGTAAATCTCACTGAGTTTAATAGGGTAAGTCAACCAGGTAAGCAGATATCGTATACATTTTCAGTCTTATGAAGCAACAGTGGGGAGAAATAATCAAAGCAAACAATGGACACAAAAGATCAATATTTATCACTCTGAAGATACACAAGAGGCATCATGGGGTACTTAAGAGTGGCCACTTGTCAGGAATTTGATCCATACAATGATAAAATATGATATGGCCCATTCAAAAGACTAACTTTGCTTCCTCTTGATAATATGATGATTGCTAATACAGAGACCTTGTTTATTCACCTTGAAACCCTTATTGCAAGTTCTGTCCTCCCTTTGTTTTGTTTTGTCATGTATGTTCCTAACACATACTGAAATGTATAAATAAAATATTTACTCCTCCAATAATAAAAATACAAATGCAAATACAAATGCACACACAGAGACAATACAACACATAAAAGACTGGTGATTTGGGTGTGGAGGAGGTGGAGATCTCCCTACAAAGATGAGTATTTAACAATATTAAGATGTGGTATGTTGGAGAAGATGCACTAGCACCAGGAGAAATCTCTGTAGGATGAAGCAGATTAATTAATAGCAGCACTCCTAGGTTAATAGAGGTAGATTAACCCTTCCTTTCAAAATCCTGCATTCCTGATTTCTAAAGACCAAGAGTAAGATCTAATGAATATGAGAATGTTGTCCAGTGATGTGTCCAGATTGATCTATTTTGGGATTGCACATGTGCACATATTTTTAAAATTGACAATATGACACTTGAATCAACTTGAACTTGTTTTTCCAGATAAAAGCCCAAGTCAAATATTAACCTTCTACAATCTGCACTCAAGTTGAATTTAACTACATACAGGTGAGGAATTCTGCCTGATCTACAAA
>JAIPUX010001880.1:34599036-34624768 GCA_020142125.1 Phrynosoma platyrhinos | reverse complement strand
AAAAAAAAAGATAAAATATACACATCCTCCAATATTTCACAGATGAAAACCAGAATATATGTAGCCAAGCAACATCAGAATGTGGTTAAAATGCTAATGTTATTAATGAGGATGAAAAACACACAAGCTAAGAGAAGCTGCTGCAGTTAGCTCATTGCCTGAGCCAACTGAGAAGGGCAAGATTCCATCCCTATTCTCATCTTCCCTCCCCACACTGAGTTATACTATTGTACAGTACTTTGAACTCAGCATGCAGCAGTTAAAGTAAGATGAAGACAAAGTGGGAGGAGTGGGATGAAACTGGGACATTTTTAAAGCAGCTGAAAAGGTTGGATGACAGAGGATTAACCAAGACTGTCCCTGCCAAATTGGAACAGTTGGAAGGTATAAACATAAGCAAAATGAAGATTGGATTTATGCTTAGACCTCCACTACAACTTGTACTCTGTGTGCATCTGCCTGTACTCTTGTTAATTTTATTAGTTTTCTTTGGCAGTATTCAGAGTTATACATTCTGTTATACCAGTAAGTTTACGAACAAAACTAAGTTAAAAATGGATTTGACATGCAAATATTTTACTACCTGGTATGTTGACAAGCCTGAAGTAAAATTTAGTATTTCCTCACAATCAAATCTTAATATCTAACAGTACTATTCACATATGTGTCTGATCAGCAATGTGTGCTTGCTCTGTACAAACAATTTCATGTTGCTAAAAGGTATCTAAGGGGCTGAACAGACAGCCCTAAAGGAGCGGCTTGCCATTACCCCTTTGAGCGCTGGATCAGGGCTGCAGCAACTGCACACCGTGGCCCAATCTGGCAGTTTGCTGACTTAAAAAGAAGTAGCAAAATGCCATTCCTTGCTGCCACAGCGGCAGTTTCCCCTCATTTCTTTGGTGCAGCATATATAAATGCTGTGCCATAGGAGCATTCCTGTGCCACCCACCATCTGGTTGGGCATGTGGCATGACGCTGGCTTGGGGGTGGAGTCGGGGTGTGCGGCTGCCATGCCTCCACGTCACCGCCAAGCCGCCTCTTACTGCTGGTCTCCTTTCCCCCTAAGTGAACCCTCCCCTTGCCCAAACTAGTTCTGTGAGAGGATCATGGCAACACACCTAGTTGATCACATTGGGATGGGGAACTGTTCTGAACGCTGTATCCAGCACATACAGCAAAAGGGGTAGAAGGAAGCAAAACTCATTGACTAGAGGAATATCCTGTGTCCAGGCAGAACTGTACAGATGATTCTGTGCATGCCCTATCCAGCATATACAACAAAGAGGAGGGAAAGATAATTTGATGGAAGGCAATTTTAAAAGTTCATCTTGCAGTCATACCTCTCTTAGGTTAGCCAAAAAGGCACAAATATACTGGCACTGGGTTTTGGAACCAAACTTCTTTAATTGAAAACAAAATGTTTAGAAAACATTTCTGTGGAGGAGGTGCCAATATTAGAGTCAGTAGTTTGTACACTTTCTTCAGATGACATGTGAAGAAGAAAGTGCGTACTATTTAGTTTGCTCAGGCATCAACATCAACATCTTTGAGCTTTCAAGAAAGAAGAAAACAATAAAAACAGAGCAATGAAATATGGCTCTTAGAGTACAAAATTCTGTAGGGTTATTCTGTCCACCAAAAGTACAACTATCTTAAATAGTTTCTAGTGACCTGTGTTTTGCCTCGTCTAGCAACTAAATTCATGCCCAACCCTCAAAGGGATATCCATGGAGCTTACTTTTTTCTTCCAACAAAGTAGCTGGCACATTATATACCAGACAGAGTCAGGGCAGGGGAGTGAGTCCCCTTGTATTCTCAAGCAGAGAATAAGATTTTGGGGAGAATAGCCACTGGGTGTGGCACCTGAGCATTCTCTCCCATTCCCCACTGCTTGTATTTTTGTTTAAAAATCTTTGCCTGATGAAGTTACTGATTCCAAAAGGCAGCACCAAGACTTTTATGCCTTTTTGATTGACCTAATGAAAGTATTATCACAGTATAGACTCTGAATGTTTTATGCTCAACATGGCTATCCCCTCCATTTGTACAGTAGGATCACTGGATGCAAGTCAGTGATCTGGATCACTGGATGCTGGATCACTGGATGCAAGTCAGAGATTCATATCAATTGGAACAAGGTGTCTTAAACTAGCAATTCAACCTCAGCATGTAGTATCTGCTCCCTTCCTTACTTTTAATGGGCACGATTCATTGAGTTCAGATTTACTTGTAAAAGGTAGTAAGACTTCAGGTCAGGCAGCTTGTTATCCTTTAGCTGCATGGCAATATGTTTACTTCTATTCAAAGTATTTTCACCTGTACATTTTCACATTTTCACCCAAATGTGAAAACAGGGAGAGATGTTACATAACATTTGCCAGACCTATTCCTGTCTTATGACTGGCTAGAAATACATTGGAAAGAAAGGATCAGGTGTAGGCATAAAAGGCTATCTTTGCTGCAAGAAAAGAAAAGGACAGGAAGCACAAGGTATTCATTATTTTATCTTCAGCCCTTCCCCAGCCTTTGCATCTTACAAAGCTCTGGCTACAAAAAGGTATTCCTATGGGAACTGAAAACAGACATTTCCTCTATTGCACAGAAGCTAAGATTTCTAACAGAAACTACCGTACCAGAAACTAACAAGAATAGAAAAGCAGTCATGCTGCACTAGACAAATGAAATATATCTGAATTTGCTTGACATAGAGATGGTTCATAAACTGCCATGTATAATATGGAATACAATTTGTCTATTCAATGGTCCCATTCCACTGTTTTGTGCTATTTTACTTGACAAGGTTCTGAAGTGTAAAGATATATAATTGAATATTAAAGTTTGGATTCAAAGGGATCTTGTAGCACCTTTAAGACTAAAAGCCTTATTGCATTAAATAACAACCTGACAGGCCGCAACAGAAAAGCATCTTTCAACTTGCTTGTCAGCATGACAGTGAAGTACTTCCATTCTTTTCCAGTCGTAAAAGCAGGGGAAAGGGTCGTGAAAACATTCCTTTGCCAAATGGATTTTTCCAGTGTGACAAAAGGAATGCTTCTACGGCCCTCTCCCACACTTTTATGACTGGAAGAGAACAGAAGTGCTTCCGTCTCCTGCAGAGAAGCAAGCCAAAAGATTTTTTCTGAAGCTACCTGTTGGGTTTGTTCTATAATGTGATAAGGCTCTGAATGAAAGCTGTTGTAGCATAAGCTTTCATAAATGGGCTGCATCCACACTGAAGAAATAATCCAGATTGACACCAGTTTAACTGCCATGATTAAATGCAATTGAATTCTGGGAACTGTTGTTAGTTGTGGCACAGGGAAGGCTAAATGTCTCACAAAATTACAAAACCCAGAATTCTCTAGCATTGAGCCATGTCAATTAAAAGTGGTGTCAACCTGGATTATTTCTGCAGTATGGATGCAGCCTTGGTCTACATCCTCAGAAGCCTGTGAAAGTTTATGCTACAATGTCTTTCACTCAGTTAATCTCAAAGGTGCTACAAGATCTCTTTGCATAATGATATTCCAAACTAACATGGCATTAGGATTGTGAATGCCACTGTATTTCTATGTATGATTGTTAAAACTGGACAGTGAAGAAATGTGATACTGCAATAGAGTTTTGTAGATTCCATGGACTGCTAAAAGGACAAATAAAACCAGAGCAAATCAACCCTAAAAGCCAAGACGACTAAACTGAGACTTTCGTAATTTGAACATACCATAAGAAGAAGATAGTAAGGTAGAAGGAAGTAGAAAAAGATGAAGATGGCATTCCAGATGGATAGGCTATATCAAGGAAGCCATGACCCTGAATCAGCAATACTTCAGCAGAAATGTTGATAACAGGGTGACCAAGAGGTCTCACGCAGCATCACAATAAGTGAAAGTTGACTTGATGGCAGTTAACAACAATAAAATTATTAAATTAATATACATGTTTTTATCATATGGCCAACACAGTTATCTTTGCTTTTTGATAAAGTTATATTCTATGTTTTGTTCTTATACTACAGCAGAAATAGTTATGAACACTGTCATATGAGCTGTCTGAATGTATTTTTCTAGATGATTTTTTAGAAGTCTGCAAATCAGTAAACGCTAATTGTAAGATGTGTAGTTAGGATCATAATATATGTAATAGCTGTGGCAGATCCATTCTTGGATCCAGGACACATTTGTTAGAATAACTTCAACTAAGTAGTCCACCCCAGGTTTTTGGCGAGTTGTCTGGGAGGGCTAGAGCACTTAGCCTGTGGTCTTGAACAGAAAAGGAACTCCAGAACAATAAAGCCTTCATCCTTTAAGCAGATGATGACTCTCATCCTTGCATCAAAACACTCCATGCTTCTAAACCAAACAGTATAGAGAAATTCATTTTTTACTCCTAGCTTAATAGTAAAGGAGCCTAGTTATACAAGTTTGAAAAACATTTCTGAAGATGTTATTCTGCCTTATACTCGTTCACAGTGCTATTCTGCAATAGGCAAAGTCAGCAATGGCTCTATTATGTGGATTGGTTTCTTAGTATGTGGAAATATGTGTCTCATTTTTCCCTGCTTTGCAAAATGTGAGCTTATTCAAAAGTTGTACAGAAAAAAGAAAGCCAATGCACATCTTGCTGTGACATGGGGTTAGGGGAATCCAATTTGAACTGATGCAAAGACATTTTTAAACAGATTGTACTTAGAAAATGTCTACCATATAAAACCTCGGTGACCTTTATGAAAGTAGAAAAAAAGCTTTGTCATACTCAGCTGCAAGCTGTGCAAATTATTAAAGCCGTGCAATTGTAAGGTTAAATTACTTCTGAACAGCAAACCACATTAGAAGTGCACCTTCCTTAGGAAGGTCATGCGGAAGCCATCTTCTGCTGAGCTTAAAGAAAAAACACTCTCATGCACAGCTCCTACACTAAAAAAAAATATCAGTGGAATTTGGAGCATGATTCCCACATCAGTCAATTCAGTTGGTACTTCTTTATCTGATGATTTATCACTAGGCAACTCAACAGCTGGACACGTTGGAGGTGATGTTCAGTGAATGTTGGAGGTGATGTTCAGTGAAAGTAAAATGTTCTCTCTGTGATATCTAACAGCCAAATTACAAATGCATGTCATCTGTTGATATTGCAATGAACATATATGCGTGAACCAGAAAATAATGATCAGCATTGCAGCATAAGCACATCCCAAGTTAATGAGGTTGTTTTACTTGAAACAAGAATAAATGTTACAGCTAACAAAATAATTATGCTAACAGAAAGAAGATGATGGCATATCTCCACTGTGTGGTTGCTTGAATAATCCATTGACTTCTGTTTACTGAGCATTATTCTAATCACCGCACTCCTTTTTCAATTAAAATACAACTATCCTATACAACCTATTTTCTTGGTAATTAATTTGCTACAATATTTATTATCTCTGTACATTTTTAATTATTTTTCATAGAATCATAGAATCATAGAGTTGGAAGAGACCACAAGGGCCATCCAGTCCAACCCCCTGCCATGCAGGAACTCCCAATCAAAGCATCCCTGACAGATGGCCATCCAGCCTCTGCTTAAAGACCTCCAAGGAAGGAGACTCCACTACTCTCCGAGGGAGTGTGTTCCACCGTCGAACCGCCCTTACTGTCAGGAAGTTCCTCCTAATGTTGAGGTGGAATCTCTTTTCTTGTAGCTTGCATCCATTGTTTCGGGTCCTAGTCTCTGGAGCAGCAGAAAACAAGCTTGTTCCCTCCTCAATATGACATCCCTTCAAATATTTAAACACGGCTATCATATCACCTCTCAGCCTTCTCTTCTCCAGGCTTTTATAATACCCTAAGTACACAGTGCTTATCTCATTAATCCTCAATCCAAAAGAAGAAGAAGAAGAAGATGTTCATGCTTCCATTTTACAGTGACAGGAAACATGACAGAGATGCCAAACAGAGGCACCTGTTACATAGTAGAGGCAATCAGTTAATGGTACCAGTGATATATATTATGTTTATGATTCAGGGCAAGATTTTGAAGATATACAGTTGCCCGTCCTTTTTTTGTGGAGGATCCATTCTGGACACACACACACCTCACGAAAATGAAAAATTGCTGATATTCAAGCCCATTGGCTTGAATGGCCCGCACACGCCATTTTAACCAATGCGGATTGCCCCTCTGTGAATAATCAAGACCACAGACTTCAATTCCACTAAAATGGAAGGATGACTGTACTACGTATCTATTGGTATTACTTTGGTCTGTATTGGACTCCATATACAGTGCACCCTTCCCACCCATGGAGTTCAGTTCTGGTACCCTACTTATGGATGAAAAAAAGAACATCATACATGCTCAAGCCCCATTATAGCCACTGGAGACTGATGTGCATGCAGTCATGTCAGCATGGCCATCTATCACTGACAATAATGGGACAGGGCGATCTGTGGAACCTCAGGTCCATGGATGGCTAGCCTGCCAATATAGTGGGCCCACTATTTCAGCTTTACAAATGAACACCTTATGAGATTCTATGCTGTATGTAGTCATGACCAGCTCCAAAGTGCCCTTTTAAGGACAGCAGGTCCCTCTCCATTGATGGATCTTATAGGACTTAACTTTCAGTAGTGTAGGACAGCAAAATCAGTGTTCTGGCAAATTTTATCATTCTTGAGAATAAAGGGAAAAAATCTATTACTGCTTTTTTCTTCCCTTTTTACCTTCTTTTTAACTGCGTTTAGAAACTTTCTATTGAGATTTCTTGAAAAGTTCCCCCTCCCACTAAAGACATTTTTGTCATCCCCTCTAAAAAAACCCCACAAAACCCACATGCTTCTGTGCGGGGGTGGGTAGGTGTTGTACTTTGTGTACCATACAGCATTTTGGACAAAAACATTTTTTGCACATTATAATTTTTGTGAATTTTTTGGCAACAGAGTCTAGAAATGTGGAAAAGAATTCAAAAATAATCTGTTGAAATCTCATTGTACAAGGAATTGCACATTATAATTTTTGTGAATTTTTTGGCAACAGAGTCTAGAAATGTGGAAAAGCATTCAAAAATAACCTGTTGAAATCTCATTGTACAAGGGATTGCGGGGTGGTGGTGTTGGTTCAAGATGTAAGAGCAAAATATACAAAGATTTATATCCTTGATCTGAGCAGCACTGGGCTGCTGAGTCTTCATAGCAATCATATTTCCCAGAATTGCCTGGGATGACACTAGAGGTGGGGGGGCAATAAAAGAATATTTAAATAGTACCGTAAAAGAAACCAGGCACCTAGTGACCTTGGGCAGGTGTCATCAGCAGTTGGCCCTGGGCACTTGCACTCCCACAATGAAACAAAGATGCCAAAGGGCTACAAGATGCTGGCATGGCACCATCTTGTAGCCCTTTGGCATCTTTGTTTGATTCATGCTGGACATGAAACTCAATACTATTCATGTCTCCATCCTCATTTACTGGTTAGCGTTCCTAAGTAGCTTTGTCTTATAATCTTTCCACCCATAGGACAGGACCTTGTCTCCTTTGCATTGTGAGATAAAGGATAAAAAATATAGTATTTATTATCCCTAAGTACTGTATTAATCAAGTGAGACTTGCAATTGGTCTCAAATATAGGTTTCTTATTAAAGGTCATGAAGGTCAATTCTGCAAACAGGATATTTTAAGTTGATGGTACTGTATGTCTTTCAGTGAAAGACCTTCATTTTAAGAAAATTCTGACAACATTGTATTTATACTTTCCTGACAAAATGTTTCACTAATATATTTTTCTATGCCTCCCTCCCCGCCCCATACAATTACTTCCAATAGTCCCCAAGTGCACTTTATGTGAACAAAGATCTAGCTATTATACATACAAGGCATATATACAATAACATCCAAAATCCACAAAACGGTGATATTTTTATTGGGCCAACTAAAATGCATAGAATACATGTTACAAGCTTTTGAAGTTCTACTGGCTTCTTCATCAGGCAAAGGTGTTAAAAATCATATAGGAGGGGGAAAATGATGAAGTTAGTCACAGGCCTGCAGTTTGTTAAGATGTTGTTGCTGTAGTCCTGAATTAAAATGATATGGAAGGATATCTATGCAGGCAGGCCCCTCCTCGTCCTGGCCATGTGGCACTGGGAACAAAGCATTCAAAAGTCCAGGAGTTCAAATTTAAATTCCATTAGCAACACAAAACGTTATTTCCTATGAGATCCAGGATGTCCCTTGTGAGTTCACAAAATCTTCTGTTAGAGAACATTAAATGTCTCAAGAGAGGCATATATAGTTATACCCAGAAAACAGTTTTCATGGCAGTGGTATTTAATGAGTCACTGTAATTATTTTAAAAAATTGCTGAGTGTATCCACGTTCCACCAAAAACATTTGTTTATAAAATGTCATATGCAAAGAGTGATCATATAGGTAACGGCTGGAGAAAGTGTGACTCATGGGTCACAGACAGCCCCTATTTTAGTGCCCAAATGCATTCTGTCCTCATATTTTGGGGTCCTAATGTCCTTGTATTTTTGGGTTCCAAGGCAGCACACTTAACTGTCAAAGAGCTCTTATAGTAAAGAAGTTCTTCATAATATTTAGGTGGAATCCCTTTTCTTGTAACTTCAATCCATTCAGTTTGTGTTATAGTTTCTAGAGCAGCAGGAAACAAGCTTGCTCCATCATCTGTAAGTAAATTAGGTTCACTTCCTAGTTTTGAAAAAGACTATTCCTAGACTTAAATTAGCCCGGCGGGGAGTCAGAAATATGGTGGCTTCCCTCTCCCCAAGAAAGGATGGGAGCATTTGGAGCTATTTTTCTTAACATTCAGGGGGTGGAGTATATAGGGTACAGTCCTCCAAAATTCAGTGAGGAGCAAGTATGGTCCCATGACCTCAGCTAGTTCCTCACCCCTGGTGCAAAGAAAAGCAGCTGGGTTGACTAGCCCCTATGAGAACTGAGATCAAGTTGGATAATCTTCTCTCTCTCCCTTTTTAACACACACACACACACTGTACATAGAGTCACACTGAAAGAATGAGAGACTGAAACTGAGAGGCAGGTATGCAGTAGAGTTGTAACTGGGTTGGAGAGCTTTCTAACCTCTCTGTTGGAGTTCCAGCTTTCCACACAAATACCTTGTTCATGAAATCTTACTTGTAAATTTTTTGAACACTCGGTCCAAAAACCAAAAAATAAATATTCAAATAGGTAGAGGCAAATTGTGGAATACCAGACCGCCTCTTTTGCCTTGCACTTGCAAGTTGTTATTGTGATGTTGGTAAAGTCTTATCCATTCATTCTCTGTTTCATTTTATTTTTAAAAAACTGATTGTTCCCAGAACCTGGAATGCCAATCATGTTATTCTGGAGTAATGGTTGATGGTTCTCATTACTTTGATTTGCTATTGGCCATTCTGAACAATTCTAAATTATTTTCAATTTAACAAATTGATTGATATAGTACTTTCCTAAAGTTTTCTTAAAAGTTATAATGGTAACAAGCTAAACATTTCATGTTTTAATGATGCATTAGCAATAACACTAGCATTTCTAAGCTTTATCCATTTCTGAACTCTTTACTTGAAGAAACTGATTCAGAAGCTGATTTTCACTCTTTTGCCATCCTTATGCTGTCAATCACAAGCTAGCCTGCTTGGCATACATCTTAACCTATTTTCAAGGGAGTTTAAAGGAGGCCTTGGAACTCCATAAGATAGATTCCTACATGTCTGGACCAAGAGTTATTAATCATGCAGTTAGTGGCAAATCAACCTTTAAAATATACAATAGTAGCCAGAATGATAGCCCAAATTTCCTGAAGTCAGCAGATCCTGGTTGATCTGGGAAGCTTAATAGGGTTACATGCCTAGTTAATACTTGAAAAGGTGGCCACCATGAAAAATTAGATGCTGTAGGCTATATTTTACAGGAAGGAAATGGCAAACCACTTCTGAGTATTCCTTGCCTAAGAAAATATTTTCTACATCATGGGGTTGTCATAAGTTGACAGGATATTTGAAGGCACATAACAACAACAACAAACTGAAACAGTATGGACAGAGCCAATGGTGTAGGTATTTCCCACTTTCCAGGATCCATTTGCTTACATACAAATATTCACACCAAAGCGGTATAGGATTTCACTGTGGATGAGCAGCTTTCCTTTGGATGCAGATATGTAGCAGTGTGGTCTTACACACTATAATGGGTACCTGCATATTTATTTACTCTTGGATGGATGGATGACACTGTGAAAGAAGATGGTAATTCCACACCCCACCCTTGCAGCACATGCTCTGCAACTGGAAGATATTAACTGTTGTAACCAAGAAGAATGAAGGGTAAATTACTTCCCCTTGTCTCTCTATGCTCACCAGGCTGTTTTTCCCATTGTCACCCAAGAGATCAGCCATGTCTATATATATCAAATCATAATCACTTAATGAAATACTGTTATCCCTGTATTTCATACTCTCAGTTGGATTCAGACTTAGGTTCCACTTAACATAACAGGATATTTATGGTTCAACTACTATTTCTTTCATTGGAGACTGAGTTCAGAAAACTTGTCCACCCCTAGGAACAACTACTATGACTTAAAAATATTGGTTAAAAATATGCTCAATGGCACTATGTCTAAATTACCACTTCTATCTATTGTCCAAACATGTGTCCTTACAATCAAATTGATATTACATGGTTCTTATGCAACTTTCCTCAAGTTTGTGTGTGATGTGTGAGACTAACAATCCCATTGTCCCCAGCCATTTGTAGTCCAACACATTAGATGGGCACCAGGTTAGGGAAAACTGTTGTATGTCAACAGTATCTCTCACACCCACACTGCACAATCTGTCGAAGTAGGTACCACAGGTGGAACTTGGCTAAATTATTTGTAAAACATGAATTGCCAAACAATGATAATTCACAGAATCATAGAGTTGGAAGAGACCACAAGGGCCATCCAGTCCAACCCCCTGCCATGCAGCAACACACAAAGCACTCCTGTGTTTTGCACTCCTCAATTCGGTGATGTTTCTTTACATATTTAATCACTATGACAAGAATATAAAAAAAATTATGCATGATGGGACCAATGACCCATCTAAACCAGCATTCTAGCAATCCAGTGATCAACCAGATTTCTAGAAAAATGCAATCAGATGAACTCAAGTTCCCTAGTGAACACTATTCAGAGGGATATTCTCCAGGGTCATATTGACAAGTAATATTTGCAAAGAAGAATGATGTACTACTGCATTTAAATAGGCAGTTGATCTAAAACAGAAAGACAGTCGCAAAGCAAACCTTTCATCTAGATTATTTCACACTTCCAGTCATAGGCAAAAAATCTGTTACATTACATTTTCCGGGTTTTGAACAACTCCATTTAACACTGTTAATCCATTATTTATGGACAAATCTTTCCCCTCTATTTTGTGAAGGACAGGTCTTTTTAACCTCTGCTCTGTTATATGGTTGTGTGGCTTCAGTGACATTATCTCACATTATTCTTATTAAATTAATAAGTACTTTTAATCTTTGCTTTTTATAACTACTTTACAAGATAAAGCATTTTTAAAAAAAAAATATTACTATTTCAATTGCTATTTCAATTACTATTGCATGGTATTAATATTGACAAACAAGATTTTGGTGCCCATTTTGACACACGACCGAACCCACAGACTGCATTTCATTACCTTCTTTATCAGTCACTGGATTAAAAGGTTATACAGAGCATAATGAAAATTGCCATTCATACGTTTCAGCCATGACCCCTTCTGTGAGTCATGGAATAAATTGCTTCTTTCACCTCAACTGATTCTAAAACACTGAGCACTTTTTAACTTGATCTCCCTGATTATTTTATGATTGGTAAATGACTAAGGTATTTTTATTCCAAAAATCTAATTAGGGTTCTAGAAGAGAGGTTGGGTTTGTCAAAACTTGAATTCAAATAATCTGCCAGCTTATGGCTTAGGTTGTCTGTCTAAATAAAGTTCTTAAAAACATAATTTGGAGTTTGATCCTGATTTTGACGTAAAGAAACAGGAACAGCAAGACCAGTGACAACAATGTGACTGGATGGCCCTTGTGGTCTCTTCCAACTCTATGATTCTATGATTCTATGTCAAACCCAAACACATAAAATGATCCCCTCAGTTTAGTCAGTGAAGCCCCCATCAGCACTTTTTATAACATACTGTTCAATGCTATTCATGTTTATGCAAAAGTAAGCTTTGTTATTATACAATTAGAGGGGAAAGTTTCCAATTCTTACAAAATCGTGTCATCAACTTGTCAATGTACTGCAGATGATACTGCCCCGAGCAGTCCCATTTACACCTTGGTCTCTTACCTTGCCAAAGCTTCCTTTCCCAATTGCTCGAAGTATCTGGAAGTGGTCAAAGTTCACTGCAAAAACAAACAAGAAATTTATTTTTATTAACTTCCTAGTTTTTCACCAATGTGTTTCATAGTGACAGTTCATGGACAATCATGTCAAGACAGAGTGATGGGGTTGAACTGTAGAAACCTGAGTCGCAACTACCCTTTCGACATGAACAAGGCCTAAGCATTGTATACACAGGCTTCCTTATAACACCAACACCACAATCTCTCACCTCATGTATGAAAAGCATTTGTTTGAATCCCACAATTTCTGAAAAACATTCACAATTGCTACTTGTATTTAATAATAACTCCTGGCCTAAAATTCCTACAAGTTTTATTCATTATGGTGTAAACTTTTTTTGTGTCAAGGGATAATCCTGTCAATGTCTTGGATTTCTGTTTTATTCTAATGCAAGGGTTCCCAAACTTTGTTCCTCCAAATGTTATAGATGTTAGCTCCTAAAATTCCTGACTGTTGGCCCAGCTTGGTAGGGCATCTGGGAGCTGAAGTCCAAAACACTCGGAGGACCAAAGTTTGGGAACCACTGTTCAAATGGATCACTGTGGCGACAAGCATTAGGCCAATTAACTTCAAAGCTTTAATTTCCTGGTCTCTTCCATTGCAAAAGTGTGAAGAAAATACTTTTCTATACCAAAAACATTCTCAGGCATGATCTCCCATTTTTCCTCATAATAATGGGGACTACAGTCTGGGATAGACCTTTCTAAAATCTCTGGTTCTTAGGGTTCCAGTAAAATTTATTATTTCCCCATGTAGAGGTTCTGGTAATGAAGCTTCTACTGACTCACTGTCTTTTCAAACGAATGGCTACACTTTGGGCAAGAGCAGGAAACTTTTAGGGCTTGAGGGCCCCAGTGCCCCCAACTGGGATCTTGGATGGATGTTCTTCCACTGGCAACCTCCCACTGCACCCTATCACCCCCCAAAGTATCAGGACAAGGTTGTGTTGCTAGAAAGTGGCTAATATTATCCCTGCAAGACTTGAGGAGTGTTATCATCCATGTCACCATATTTTTAGGTATCATTAACCTTTTTTCAACTTTTTTGAGGTCTATATGGGAAGTGATTTGGTTTCCTGGTCTGTTCACTTCTTGTCTGGAAAAATGCCTATGGACTTACCCAAAAGTGTTTAAAAGGTGTGCACCCCCAATACCCATAAAATATGGCAAAATAGCTAACAGCTAATTGTAGTCCATTACAATCATCAGTGAAAAGGACTTTTACAATTTCAGAGTCTTCTTGTGGGGAGGTTGCTATGTGAATATTGTAGGCTACTTCCTACAGACACCTCTTCCATGATGGTGGGAAGGAAGGACTAGCAGGGAATACAACAGTGAGAGTAGGAAAAGTAGCTGCATTTCCATTTTCCCTTTACACAATTGTTATTCGTTTACTTCAACTATCAAGGAGAATGCCCAAACAGTTTTTGATACTGCAATATGTATTGCACTATCAACAATATAATATAGTTTTTCTAATCTAGAAGCCATTTGGGACCATTTGTTAGACTGAAAGACAACATGTTTTCTTTTAAGAAAATAAAAATAAAATGAAGCTTGCAGAATAATCTTCAGCCAATCATTCATACCTACTATAATCTGCTTCTCACAGCTGTAAAGATAAAAATATGAGTGTGTTGTTCATGAAAAAGTATACTATAGATGTAAGATATAAATTATTTACTAACAGCAAGGATCTATAAATGTATTCACTGATTAGTGATGAGTACATCTTCAGCTCTAGCAAGAGCATGAAGTTTAGAGAAGCTCCCACCATTCTTTCTTCTGTGGCTGGATTAATGTGAGAAGACTGAAGAAATTAATTTACTTTTTGAGCTAAATGAAGTGTGGCTATATCTGCACCAGGAACTATGCTTAGCAACCAAGTGTTAAAAGTTGGATTGTTTCAAGACTAACCATAGATCAGACTAGGTTAAGATATGAGGGCAAACTGAAGTGAAATGGCAAAAAGAAGTGATGTTTTTAGTCTCATTGCAGCCCTGAGACTTCTTTACATAATGCTAAAATCAATCTTTCATTATGTGAGAGTATAGCCAATAACTGAAAATGTTTTTATAAACAGGTACACGGAATCAACAAAAATGGCATGTAATTTTTTTGAAATCTGGCAGAAGCTCCCTGCTCACCATTCTGAACTTGCCTGCTGTTGATTAACTCTAATTCCAGTACTATTACAAGCAAAACCTTGAGTTAGAACAAAATTAGATGTGACATGTAACAAAAAGGCAATTCTAGGTCAATTTCTCCATCCCTTTCTTCCATGCTGGGTTATCAACATTTCATGCATTCTCCTGTCTCTGTTCCACTTCACTGGCTAGTGCTGGCATGAATAGAGAAACACAAATAAGGCTGACTAAACATTACAGAGAGCAGGAAAGCTCATTTTCAGTCTCAGTCCCTGTGCTGAGCTCATTTTTACACCAAAACTAGACCTGTGCTTGCTTGAAAGTAATGTGGCAATATTTATCTACTTGTGTATTTGATATGGATTGTGCCAGACCATAGATGAGGCTTCAGTATAGTGACACAGTCTGGCCTTTCATTGCTTATTCCCCAGAGATGATGCTAGACCATTTCTGCCACCTTCAGGGATGTTCTCCAGTCTTAGTGCTGCTACTACCAGCCAGCTCTTCCCCTTTTGTAGGCATGTTTATCCAATACAAGGCAGCAGGGTAATGGGCAGGGCTGACATTTGGCTTCAAACCATGGCTGGTGGTCACTGTCTTAGATCCCCAAACTGCAATGTCTGAATACAGTGGTGTACATACAAACACAACAATTCAAGGATGACTCATATGAATGAAGAATAGTACCTATCCCAGGAAAATCGCCCTGGCAGTTATGGTATCTGAATACCTAACTGTCTCCTTAATGAAATAATAGTGATCCAAAGGATCAAGGAAATGTCTGTAACTGAGTAGAAATGTCTGTAACTGTAGCACTGTGCCTCCTTTCAACAAAGTCCCCCTCCATCATTGTCCAGTGCCTTCTATACTGTAACAACTTCCTGAATTGTAATGCTGAATAACATCAATGCATACCAGATATCTCATAGTCATTCATAAAAATAATGAGCTGCACTCAAGAAATCTTTAGAAGAATGAGATTATTACTCAGCTTGACTAGAGATGCTACTTTCAGAGTTATACTTGAAAGTAGAGATAATTTTGTTCCAAAATACATGAATAATTATGCGGGCAAAGAAACTGAAAATAAAACTAATGATGTTTATCTTTTTCCTTTTTACATTTCTGTAAAAGTAAATATATTGACAAATAATTTCCTATACTAATTAAAATTTCAATGTAGAAATTTGTAACAGCAGAGCAAGTAATCAAATAGACAAGTATAATGGGATTGAACTCTTTGAGGTTTCTAACTTCAAAAAAGGTAAAACTTTTCTTTTGGACTACAATTGGCTGATACGGCACCTAAAAGTTTTTCTAGATATACCAGTAAAGAGATGTCTTGAGAAATATTTTCTACTTAAGAAAGGGGCATGGGGCACTAGATCCCAAGAAAAATCACTATACTACTTCTAATGAAGTTTAAATCTTACTGTCCTTTGTTTAAGTCTTCACATGGCCAAGAAGAAAGCGGCCTATGCCTATAGCAAACTATCTCCAAACCAACTGAACTACAATGGAGACAACATCTGATACAAAATGCAGACCTGTGACTCCAGCACCATCACATTTTCCCCTGTGTGATTGTCAAAGATCTTTTGCCCAATGAAAAACCCAGCAGAGCTTTGAAAGTTTGCACTATGTTTTTTACTTTATTTGATTTGATTGATTGATTGACTATAGCAATAGCAAGTACATTTCTATACCACTTATCAGTGCACTTAAGCACTCCCTAAGCAGTTTGCAATGTGTAAGCTAATTGCCCCCAACAAGATGGGTACTCATTTTAGCAAACTCAGAAAGATGCAAGCCTGAGTCAAGCCTGAGCCCTTGGCTGGTAATGAACTCTCAGCCTTACAGTTTGTGAGTGAATGGCTGCAGTACAGGCATTTAACCACTGCATCACCAGGGCTCCTATATATCCTACCTTTCCCCCAAAATGGGATTCAGGGTTGCTGACAGTAAAAAGGCCCTGCTAAAATGTTAATTTCAAATGTTAAAAAGAAATTAAATATAAATATTATTTAAAACATGATTAAAGACATACTAAAAATACGGAGTCAGCCCTCCGTATCTGTGGCTTCTTCATCCAAGCATCAAAAGTTTGGAATATTTTTTTTAATCCCAAATGCAAACCTTCATTTTGCCATTTTATATAAAGGACACCATTTTACTATGCCATTGTATTAACAGAACTTGAACATCCACAGATTTTGGTATCCACAGGGGGTCCTGGAACCAAACCCCAGCCAATACTAAAGGCCTACTGCGGCCAGAAACAGATAGGCCAAAAAACATGATTTCCAGATGCATTTGGGGCATGGCATTTAGTTGATGTACACTCTGAGGGAAACTGTGCTGGACCCGCATCTTTCCCAAAGAACCAGGCTGAAAAGGAGTGGTAAAATACTGCTCCTTTCCCTGCCCAGTTCAAAACCACGGTGGTGGCCTGGATCGGGGCTGGGCACATGTGGTTGCCATGGCCCTGGTGCAAATTGCAATGTTGAGTCCGCGGACCACGTTTTTTGGCCCACCTATTTTGGGCCTGTATCACATGTCTGGAGATTTTGTATTGTTTTATTTTGCTGTATGGCCAACACAGTTATGGCTGAATATGTTTCCCGATTCCTTGTATTATCTGTAAATAATGAATAGGAGCATACATTTTGTTTAAATATATCATTTCAAACATTAATGAAAATATATCTTTCCTATTAAATTGTTTTCTATATATCTTATTTTATGCTCCAGAGCACAATGTGCAAGTTTGCCCTGCAGTGTACGTGCATATTATTACAGTGTGTGTCCACTGCAATGGATCTTATTGCTCCATAATTTCTACTGAATGCCATATTGCCTTATATAAATAATTTTTCTCCAGTTTAATTTTTTTAAATGATCAAATTAAAAATCTGAGAATCATATCTGCTTTGAACTCCTTATGGGACCACTAGGGTAAACTCAAATAATTATAGTAACATCCAGCTTTTTGCCTTCTTCTGTTTTACTTTGTGAAGGACACAACAGAGTATTTCCAAATATACAGCAGTAAACATAGTTGTTACTTCTGTTAGCAGGAAGCTAACAGTTAAAGAACAGGACAGTGGCATCTGTTCATTTGATTTATGGCTCCATATGAATTTTCGCTTCTAGCTAATTCCAGAGCCATAATGGAAAGTAATGGATGAAATTATGTTTATTCACTGCTTTAATTATATTTAATATGGCTGCATCCACAGACAAAGCAACTAATAGAAAATTATTGCTACTAAGATAATGGCTATGATGTTTAAAACTAATCATAGTGTAAAATGCTATATAATTCAGTCATCCACCTAGATAACAAAATGCATTTAGAATCCTGGTTTAAATCTTAAGATCATATCAATAAAATAATCCCATTTCAGTTAGGCATTGCATTCAAAATAGGGATGTAATGAATACATGCACTCTTTTCCATGATGAGAAGTGTGTCTTGACACATCAAGATCCCCCTCTTGAGAAAATATTCAACTGAGATATATATATATAATTATAAAACTGTTTTGAAAATAAATCATTTGTATAAAACATTTGTTTAAAGAAATATGCAGAAAACAGTATATTCTGCACAAATGTAAACATTTTTTGATGCACAACATGTTTTTGTGCAAAAGAACAATTTTAGTTGATCTAACAAATTTCTCACCCAGAAGTCCTGAAATGTGAAAAGTCATTTTTAAAAGGCACAAAACCACCCTACACAAAAGAAACTTTTGAAATTTTCATTCTTACATGTGAAAACAAAATAAGCCATGATGTATATTCCTACTTCAAAAAGTCGGTATCTTACACAGCTGATCACTTTCAGAGTTAGTACAAGGGCAGTATCCAGGCATATTAAATGCATAAGCAGTTGTACTACTTCCTGGGCACATGTTTACACAGTTATTTGCATAATGGTGCAATTCACTGAAATACACTCATTTCATTCTGCTGGTATTTCACTGGATTAGGCCAAGTTCCAGACAATTTTACAGGAGGTTCCTCCAACAATACAATTATTATATAACATAAGTTTTGCTATATAGAATGCCTTTGTTCAGGATTCCAGCTACTCAATCAGCCATACTATCTTCAAATATATTCCATTCCCATTTCCCTCTCCATACAGTTTTCTCGCCAAGCACTCTGAGGTCTCAACATAAGCCCTCAATGAGGTGTGTTTGTTTTTTGCTGAACTTACTTTTCCCCTATCCACTCTTCTGTGGTCTTGGCTAAGTACAGAACTACACCTGGAAAATAACAGCAGCAGCAACAACAACAATACAGGCCTGTGAAGAAAAAAAAACTATTTATGGTATAGTAGCTGTTTTTAAATATATTTTCGGTTGTGAAATTGAAAAACACAATAAAAATGTTCTACAGTTCTTTCACAAATTCAGTATTTGTATCATTTCAGTTATTACTCAGCTTTGATTAAGTGCAGACAATGATGCTCCAGTGTGATTTCTTTTAGTACTTTTGAATGGATTTTGATTTTCCTAACAGTGAATTAAAGTCTTTTGAACATCTATTAGAAGACTTTAACTCTTTTGTTACTCTTTGCTGGATAATTCTTTGCAGGATCATTTCATACAGTCACATATTACAAAATAGAAATATTAAAACAAGTTGTAGAAAAAAACTGTACATGATGGAACAAATCTGAGGTCACTTTTGGATGTAGAATGCCAAATTCCTATAAAACCAGCACACATTTTTTAAAACATTTCTATGACTCTAAATTATGCAGGCCTATGTAATAATATTATTATAATCTTTATTCATAATAATTTTAATTATAATCTTTATTTATATTCCATCTTTCTTATAGTTTGAGATTCAAGGCAATTTACAAGAGTAAAAACAAACATAATTAAAAATCACAGCATACAAAAGCTAAAAAGCAATCAAACTACCATAAAATTAAAAATTATTGGTCTCTTATCCGAAATACTTGGGATCAGAGTTTTGGATTTTGGTTTTATTTTTATTTTATTGATTTGGAATACATGTGTGTGTGAATATAATTAGCTACCTCAAGAGAAACTCAACCTATATAGGTCATTATTTCACATCAGCTACAGCTGGCTCTCCATATCTATAGATTCTTCGCCCATTAATTAAACCATCCATGGCTAGAAAATATTTTTTAAACCTCAAAAGCAAACCTTGATACTGCCATTTTATATAAAGGACATCATTTTACCAACCCATTGTATAAAATTGGACTTGAGCATTCATGGATTTTGGTATTGAAGCCTTGGTTGATACTTGGAATAACAACCTTACCAGGACTATAGACATTATAGCTCCCAAGTGTCCTTTTCATCCCACTTCAAACAAAAAACCTTGGTGCACGGAAAATCTTCAAATGAAGCGGGCTGTACAAATGACTAGAGCGCTGCTGGCAGAAACATCAATGTTTATCTGACTAGACACGTCATAGGAACATGTTGGATTCCTATCGAGTGGCAATAGTTGCAGCAAAGAATTCTTTCTATGCTACACGTATTGCATCTGCAAAGTCTCATCCGGCAGAGCTGTTCAGGGTGGTTAAGGAATTAACTCAATTACCTCCCACCCTGAACCTGTTATTGGAACCAACTAAGGCCTGCTGTGACACTTTTAATTTTGTAGATAAAATCTATCAGATAAGGGCCGATCTGGATGTGGGCATTATAACAGAACCAATAAGAGAGATGTCCAGATACTCTATGGACTATGTTACATTGGATCATTTTGAGTTTGTTAATACTGATGAAGTGGACAAGCTTCTTGGAAGTGTAAGGAGGACAACATGCCCTCTTGATCCTTGCCCATCATGGCTGACAGTCCAGGGAGGCAATGCAGTAAAAATATTATTACAACTCATTAATACATCCCATAGAGAGGGGGAATTTCCATCCAGTTTGAAACTAGCGGTGGTTAAACCGCTCTTCAAAAAACCCTCCCTTGATCCCCTGGTGAAAAATAATTACTAGCTGGTCTCTCTTTTGCAATTCTTGGGCAAGGTGATTGAGAGGGCAGTTGCCTCTCAGCTCCAGGCTGTCTTGGAGGAAGCTGACTATCTGGACCCATTTCAAACCAGTTTCAGGGTGGGATATGGAGTTGAGACTGCCATGGTCGCCTTAGTCAATGATCTCCATCTGGGCATAGGCAGGGGAAGTGTGACCCTGTTGGTGCTCTTGGACATTTCAGCGGCATTTGATACCACAGACCATGGTATCCTTCTGAGATGCCTGAGGGAGTTAGGTATTGGGGGCACTGCTGTTCAGTGGTTCTGGTCCTACCTCTCAGGCAGATTCCAGATGGTGATGCTGGGGGATAGTAGCTCTCCAAAAAAAGAACTGACATCTGGCATCCCTCAGGGCGCCATTCTATCCCCCATGCTGTTTAACATTTACATGAAGCCGCTGGGTGAGATCATCCAGAGATATGGGGCGCGGTGTTATCAATACGCTGATAACACCCAACTCTACTTCTCTATGTCTCCAACTGCTGCAGTGACTAAGGATAGCATTGTTCCTCTTGATGTCTTGAGTCGGTAATGGGTTGGATGAGGGAAAACAAACTCAAGCTAAATCCAGAGAAAACAGAGGTACTCTGAATAGGTACCCTTGGTCCAGGAAGGGAGTTTCGCCAACCAGTCCTCGACGGGATCACACTTCTAAAGGACAAAGTACGCAGTTTGGGAGTACTCCTGGATTCATCTTTACAGTTGTCATCTCAAGTGGATGCGATGGACATGAGTGCTTGGTATCAACTTCGGTTGATACTGTATTCCTACCTAGACCAAAGGGACCTTGAAGCAGTAGTACTTGCCCTGGTAATCTCTCGTTTGGATTTCTGTAATGCGCTCTACATGGGGCTACCTCTGTACCAAGTTTGGAAGCTTCAGTTGTTTCAAAATGCTCAGCCAGATTGGTCACCGGAACATCTAGGTTGGACCATATAACACCTGTTTTGAAATCTCTTCACTGGCTGCTGATTAGCTTCTGGGCACAGTACAAAATGTTGGTTATTACCTTTAAAGCCCTACATGACTTGGGCCCAAGTTACTTGAAGGAACGCCTCTCCCCACATAATCAATCCGACCCGCACTCTCAGAACATATGGGAAGTATTTATTAGATCACCACAAAACCAGATCGAACTCTACTTCCCATAGATCATTCATGGCCACAGCCCCCAGATTATGGAACAGCCTGCCAGAGGAGATCAGTCTTATCACTACGCTACATGCCTTTAAGAAGGCACTTAAGATGGAGTTCTTCCAGCGGGCCTATCCATCTGATCTTCTGGATTTCTAAACTCTGATGACAATTGACTATTTTATTTTATTTTATTTTAATTTATTATATTATATTATATTTTCTTATAATGTATTATTGTTGTTTTGACTTTACTATTTTATTGCTTATATTTTACACACTGTATTCATTTTTATTCTCTAATCCCACCTCAATCCATAGGGAGTGGCAGGAAATATAAATATTATTATTATTATTATTATTATTATTATTATTTATGTGAGCACACGCAGGTACACATCGTCATTTAAGGCAACTGGCTTTAATATTGGCAATTTTCTGTTTTCAAGGGGGCTCCAGAACGGATCCTCCGTGAAAACAGAGGGGTGAATATTTCCCTTTTGGGCAATTCTGTGTTTCAGTAATAGTTTTGTTGGGGTATTACTTCAGGCTATTTATGATTGCTTTTTTTTAATGTAATTGCTGCAAATGTTTTTCTATTATATGGTTTTTACCAATTGCTTCACAAACTATTTTAGGAGGATGAGCATTCTAAAAGTTGGAATATAAACACAAAAAAAACCCTCTTAGCATTATTAAAGTTTATTGTTGCTACTGTTGCTGCTACAAGCATTTAAAGAAGTAGTGAATGCCGAATTCCACATCTAAACTAAAAATAACTACCCAAATTTTTGATTCTTTTTCTTCAGACTGTGTCAGACGGCAAAGATTACAAGAAGCACACAACCTGCAGATATTCTCTCTCTCTTTCTCTCTCTTGTAATCACAGCGGTTCAGCATTGCTTTTTATGCTGAATGCATGAAGTTTCTAAAAAGGATAACATGTCTCCACAAAAGATGTGATTAGTCCAAAAATAGAAACTCCTAAAGTTGTTTGGAACAATACACAATTTCACTTTTTGTGTGTGTCAGCTGACAGAGAAATGACTCAAATATCTTAACATTGGGGGAGGATTGGTAACAGTCAAGTCACATTCAAAAGAGGATATGAGTTTCATGACACTCTGTCTCAACAAGTGAAGAGATGACAGCTGTTGCCTATTCAGAAAGGGCCATTTTCACCCACTAATGTGTCTTCAGTGTGACATCGTTTTGACAATGACAATCCATTAAATGCAATAAAGGGTTAGGCATAAGAATTCTGTGAAGACATTGAGGGGCATCAGATACTGAAAAGAAAATTCTATAATTCCAAATAAAAATTGAATGCAATATTATATAACTACCTAAATGAAAGCAAAGCTGCAGATGATGGATTTAGACAACTCTTAATACTGTTTATTTCTCTTCATTACTTTGATAGCTTTTATTCATTGTGAATATATGGAAGGTTTCCACAACTGAAACAGTCAAACATTTCCATCTGAAAAATGTAAGTGGAAAGCTGATAATAGAGAAATTCCTCAGCAAATCTGTGTGTAAAAACTAGTTATATATCTGTAATGTATATCAAAAAGCAGGAGAGAAGGATGAGATGGTGCTTGCTTACCAATATTTGACTCGATCCAGATTTAGTCATCCTTACAACAGATCCATTAAGATGGGGTTCAAGTCAATTAAAGTTAACATGTCCCACTAATTTCAATGAGGCTGTGTCTGCACACACCAGGATCTTGTGGGCCATATCAGAGTATCTTAGCCCCACAGCTGAGACAACCTGCCCATTATCTGATCCTCCGTTTCCATGCTGCACCAGCTGTCTGCATAGGTATTCCGCTCAGCCACCCAGATTGCTCACTTCTGAGGTCAGAACAAGGCACCCAGCTGTGATCACATGCTGGGCACCTCATTCTGACCTCAAAATGAGTGATCCACAGTGTTGAATGATGCGCTGGGTGGCTCACCAAGATGCCTGTGAAGACAGCTACTGCAGCACAGGAACAGAGGGGGATCCAGAGTAACAGTCATATTTTTAAAGTCTGTTTGAAGTCCGTTATCCCCCAGTTCTGGTACTGAATGTGCCAGACACAGTCTGGACTGCTCACACCAGAACAGGGATTTGGGCTGTGAGTCATCCAAACAGGATGACACCAGAATGCAGGGGGGGGGGGCTTTTGGCCATGTAGACAAGGCCTGAGTATGCTCTAAATATTATGGCTGGATCCAAGTCAACATGACTACCTTAACGTTCATTAAGTATAAGAAGATTTGAGTATAAATCATTTTACTTGGATTAGGGCCTAATACTACTCTGACTAATCTGTCCAGATACAGTATAATAAATAAAAAGAATGAAATATGACTGTGTATGCAATGATTATATCCCATGTAAGTACTCTTTATCAGCTCCAGAGCCTAAGGAGGATATTATTAGCCCTCAGGAACCACAACAGTGGGGCTCTGAGGAGCCTAAGAAAGGATCCAGGAAACAGAGAAGGTACTGGAGAGGATGTGTATAACCCACAGGATTCCTACCCCTACTCTATAAACATGGAAATATTTAGGAGTTTCCAAGTCAAGGGAAGAAAACTGAAGATGTGTACATCTGGAGGGCAGCCTAGGGAAACTTACACTAGAGATGGCAACTTGTAGACCTCTACATGTTGTTGAACCACAATCCTAATCTGTACTGGTGAGCCTGGATAGTGTTGAGACATAGTGGAAAAACTGGATGGCCAGGTTTTTCAGTCTTGTTCTAGGGGGAAAGTGAGACATTAGGTCTTTTGTCCATAGGTGAATGTATTAGAAGACTGTCACACCAAAAGCGTAAGAAACAGTCACATATCTGTAGACAAGGATTCACAAACTGAAAATGGTGTCACAAAAACTTAAGAAAATTTTAACACATTATGACTTGAAAGCATCTCATGGCTTCACAGCTTCCAAAATCCTCATGAGTCATTCAGTCATTGACACCTAGGAGATGGTGAAGAAGCCAGCTATTCAAATATGAATGGATTTTGTGGCTATTTTATAATGTGAATGGCAGTATAATTTGTTAGTGTGAATACTCTCCTTGGGTAATTTTGATGGTAAAGAATTCAGACTATATATGCTGAAAATAGTTAGATCAGTAATGCTATCTTGTTGAGATGAAAATCTGTCTGTTCACAGTTTTCTTGGTCAAAACTGGGTGATATATATTTAACCAACTCAAATGCTGATCATGTGATGGGTAGTTAAAGGCAAGTGATTCTATACTGAAGAGATTCAGGATGAATCATACCAATCCAGTGTCTGGAAGAGAGCTTGCATTCCTCCCCTCTCCGGCTGTGTTCCCAATTCCCTCTCTTCTACACTTTATCATATGGAATAATTAAGTAGCTATAAGAGAGCTGAGCCTGCCTCATCTGGATAGTTTCTTTTCTTCCTTACACAACTTTTGAATAGTCACTTGCACTAAAAAAAAAGTGATTAAAAGCAAGATTTAAAAAAAAAAGGATACACAGGTGATTGCAGATACAAGAAAAGTGATACTCATGTCTTCTGAACATTGTTGTACATTTTAATTTTTAAAAATTTAAGGAATACTAGGATGGTTAAGGGGGGGAAAGTTTGACTTTTAATCCTGAACACATCTGCCATGGGTCAGCCATTTTGTACTTGTGTAAGAAGATTCAAGAAGACATGGTGCCCCACTACATCTAAGGGCATTTGTTTCCATAGAAGAAAGTTATCCATAGACATGATCCTTTGCATACAAGACTCTTGTCTGAAATCAGAATATAACAGAACATCCTAGAACTGAATAGGTACATGCTGGTCACTAGGCCAGGGAAACTGTATGACATAATGTAGTGATGATGGCGAGACTAAACGGAATTGATTGATCCTGATTATTTTTTTAAAAAATTGTTGTGATGCTCAGAAATAGTACATTTTTAACAGATGAAATGGCATGAAAATGTCAGGGATGATGGGAGTTGTAGCTCTTCACCTCTGGCTCT
>JAIPUX010001880.1:34570308-34581416 GCA_020142125.1 Phrynosoma platyrhinos | reverse complement strand
ATAAATAAATATACATAAATACATTGTTTGTTACATTTATAATCCTTTCCCCCAATGATCTCAATGCAATTTACATAGTTCTTCCCTTCCCTACTTTATCTTTCATAATAAGCTTAAGAGAGTAACTGGCCCATGGCCATTCAATGACTTCCCTGAATGAGTTTCCCAAGTCTGGGTCCAACATTCTGGTTTCATTAGATATTGGACATGTCTTGGTTTGAGCTACAGACACTGTATAGACTAGTGATGGTGAATCTTTTAAGGGCCGAGTGTCCAAACTAAAAGGTCTTCTGGTACCGGGTGTTACCCAGTGCCAGGGGCAGGACTTCCACTCTTCGGGGGCGGGACTTCTGGGGTGGGACTTCTTCCCCCCACCCTCACGGGCCTTCAGCTCCCTCTCCAGAGACAGCTGAAGGTCCCGGGGGCGAGGGGGGGAAGAAGAGGAACAGGTACATGCCAGTTCCTCCTCCTCCCCATGTTGTCTCCAACCTTCAGCTGCCTCCGGAGAGGCAGCTGAAGACTAAGGAAGGAGGAAGAACAGATGCACACCTCTTTCTCCTCCTCACCACAGGCCATCCCTGACCTTCTGCTGAAGGCCTGGGATGGCTGGAAAGGAGGAGGAATAGGCACATTTCTTCCTCCTCCTCCTCCTCCTCCCCACCCTCTATGTGCCAGGGAAATGGCTTCGTGTACCATAGGTTTGCCATCATGGGTAAGGACAGTGGTGGCCACCAATCAATCTAATGGGAATCACCAGCCACTGCCAACAGTAATCAAAAAGGCTGTCAGTCAGTCTGTACCAAAAGTAAAGAATGCATTTTCTCCCCATCATTGACTCTAAATGACCACAGAGGCCGTTTTCACTTGCTGGAATACTCTAGCGTGCCTCTGGAATATTCTAGCTCCAAATTCCACACACCCTGCTCTCTTTTAGTGTGGGTTTTCAGCTTTCACAGTGAACAACAGGCAGCTGCCTTGCCATGCAGCCCACATTCATTGTCCAGAACCACTGCTGAGGTCAGAATGAGGTGGCCAGCCATGTTATGGACACTGGGCACCTCGTTCTGACTTCAGAACAACTTGCACCCACAGCGGCAGTTCCAGACAGCTAGCAGGGAGCACAAGTGAAGGCAGCTGCAATGCCAAAAAAAGTAACAAAAAGTGAGTAATTTAAATGTGGGTTAAAGTTCCATTTTACATTTATTACATTGCTCATCTATTTGAAGATGGAAAACCTAAATCTCCCGAATGTTTTAAAAAGTCCTTCCAAACTAGGGACCTAACTTGGTTCCAAATGTTCCAACTCACCTCCTTCATGTTGGGATTAGGCCTCATAAGGGGATTCCCATGGCCACTCACCCAAAAAGATTTTTTTTTTTAAGAAACAACAGCCCAGACTAAAGGAATTACAGCATATACATACAGGCATTTGCTGGAACACACATATGGAAGGGGCCAGACTGTCCATTCTTTCTGGCAATCAGAATTAAAGCTATCAATACCAGAATTCTCATGGACACGTATATGGTCCTCACCACCATTTAAGTCTAGGTCAGCAGCTACAAGGGAAAACTTCTTCAAAACAATACATAGGTAGTACCTTACCACCATCCTGCTATCAAAAATGGTACAGAGTCTCCCAATGAGCTGCTGGAGAGGGTGCAAGGGCACTGGCTCCTATATCCACACGTGAGTTGTATTGCCCCAAGATACAGGAGTTTTGGCGCCTAGTTCTACACCAGATCTCTTGTATTACACGCCAAACCCTGTATTTTTGTCCGCCCCTGATTTTATTCTCTGTGTTTATTGATAGAAAAGCAACCCTTAAGGATAGAAAACTGATTGCTTTTTTTATCACAGCTGTGAGACTTGAGGTGGCTAAATGTTGGAAACGTGGGGATCTGTCTATTGAAGGTTGGTGGGAAAGTGTATGGAACCTGTAGTTAATGGGAAAACTTTCCATTACAATGAGACTTTGTAACGGACACTCAAAACAGGACACTTTTTATGAGGATTGGAGGTTCTTTATTGAATTTGTAAATGAACCTTCACACCACCTACAACCTCTGGACTCTCACAAAAACCTCTGGAAGGAGACTTTACAACTCAACACAAAGGCTGAACTGATGCCAGACGAATCCCATCCATGGAACCCTGCAAACTAATGATCATTGAGTAACATCACATCCTATAGTTATTGTTCTACTTGTTCTTATGTTGCACTGTAATATTTGACTACCTTATAAAGACTTGAAAATCAATTAGAACAATTTTTAAAACTCCATTTTACATGAGTCAAGCCGCTCGTATATCTTGTCCAGTGGTAAGAATGCATCCTCCCAATGTTGTTGAACTGTCTATCCCAGGATTCTTCACAATTGCCTATGCTGGCTAGGCCTGATAGGAACTGCAGTCCAAGATCATTTTTAGAGTCACAAGTTGCTCACTCCTATCTAACTCAGTGTTATCTATACTCACTGTAGGGAGTGGACTCAAAAGATTTATCTGCCAAGAGGTCATTTATTATAGCCTTCTAGACCTTCGACATGGAAACGTGTACTTTGTCACAAAGCCATGCCTTCCCAGCAGGCATAGCCATATATACTATCTCAAAAAAATAACACACATGTACACATTTGTGCATGCCTAAGTTAACATTACATTTATAGAAGAAATGAATCATAAGTGAAGTAGCCTTCATTCTGTGCCTGTAATAGCCTATCATCTTTTGTTGCTAGTTATGTGAAGACCTTTCTTTTTGCTCTGGTTTTGTGCTCTGTTTCTCAGGATGCATTCTGTAATTCTTCATGCTACCTTTAATCTAATTCATTTCTTCTCTGCCAAGGGCTTTTTGTATAATTTGGGATTCCCTACATTCTCAGTGCCTGTAAGGTACTCCTTCTTGCCAGAGAATTTTTTGCCCTCCTGAGTGGCCCTAATGGCTTTTCTAATCACCCGTGGTACTGCAATCAGGAGTGACAGCAGAGAAAAGTATTTGAATTTCCTCTATATTTGTTGTTCAGGCATATTTTCCCTCTAAAAGAGACAAGAAGCATCTCTGAGAAAGAGAACTGATCACATGCTGAAAAGGTAAAGAAACAAAAGAATAGAAATTCTGGCAGCTTTGCCAAATAGCTGCCACTTAAAATAGGGCCAGCTTTTAAATTTTCATTATCCCTGTAAGAAGAACAGTCTTTGAAAAATACAATGGCTATTTGGCAGAATTAGGATAATTCACTGTCCACCTACCTTTAACTTCACTGACTTTCTTTGGAATATAAGGATCTTTTAAAACACTTTAGGGTAGTTATATAGAACTGACTATGGCATCCAGACAAGTTAACTAAGGGCCTCGGCAGATGGCTTAAAAAGCTGTCCTCAGCGCAGGGAAGGGGAGGGGTAGCCACATGCTCGGTGCCCCATCTCCCTCCCGAGGTCATCCCAGGAGCTGCCAGCTCTCTGCACGGCCGGCGCTCCAACGACAACCTCCCGCCGCAGCGTCCAGACATGCTGCAGCAGAAGGGTCGCCGAAAGTGTGCCGCAACATTTTACGGCACACTTTCGGTGACATATGAAAGGAGTGCTATTTTAGCGCTCCTTTCCAGGGGCACCGATGGTGAGCCGCTGGATCGAGGCATGGGGATACCTCGGTCCCGCAGCGCACCTTCCCAGGGCGGCACACGGCCGCCCGTCTGCTTAGGCCCTAAAGTTAAGTCCCATTGAACTCAGTGGGAATTAAGGCAAGAGCAGTTTGTTCCATCAGTTTCAAAGGGAACGCAGGGGCGAAAAAGGCTGTCTCTTTGACCAGACCAGGGCCGCAGCAACCACATGCTGCCACCCCCAATCCGGTGTTTTTCTGGCCCAAAAAGAAGTGGCAAAATGCTGCTCCTTTTGGGGGCAGAAAAAGGCGCCCTTTCTGCTGCAGTGACAGCTTTTCTCTATTCCTGCAGTGTGCAACGTCTAAACACTGTGCTGCAGGAGAGCCGCAACGCTGCCTGCAATCTGGCCGGTTGGCGAGTGGTGTGATGCCAGCTTGGGGGTGCTATCAGGGCATGCATCATCTGAAGGCCACTGCCCCCAAGCTGGTGTTTTGTGCTGGTCTGTTTAGCCCATAAGCTTGCTTATTTCAGCTACACCTAGACCAATGTGAGCCAAATGTAGGAATAAAGTTTTATGGTTCTTGAAAATAAAGGCCTAAATTCTATTGATAATTTCAACATGAGTACTCAGTGAATCAGTGGGATTTATATAATTACTAACTCAATAATTGGTTCCATAAGTCTAGCTGAGACTACTAATAGCTGAGACTACTAACAGAATCCAGGCTGCCCCAGCCAGCATGACAAACATTAGAGGTGGTAGAAGCTGCAATCCAAACATCTGGAGGACATCAGGTTGGGAGAAATTAAAATAAGACATGGGAACTATGTTAAAAATTATTAAAAAGGTAGGTTTTAAGGGGTGATCTGAAGCAAGTTAATAGAGATGGCACTATGAAGTTTCATTGGGAGGCAAATCCCAGCTTATGGGACAGCAAGGTAGAAGGAGTATTTTTCAGAAGAAGGAGCTCAAGTAATGAAGTTCATAGTCAGGGATATATTGTGATACAAAAGCAGAGGTAAGGAAAGCAAAGCCATAGAGGGCTCTGCTGGCTTGTTTTGGGTCCTGGTGCCAACAGGAAGTCTGTTTAATAATTTCAGGAAGATTGTACCACACAGTCTCATATCTCAACTTAGAGTGTTATAAAAACAGGTGGAATTCTAACTGATGAACAAACCAAGCTATACCAAGAAGCCTTCCTTCCACATGGCAAAAATATCTCTTTTGATTGCCTCTTTTAAAAATTTCTCTCCCACCACTTATAACTGGGAGTCAAGTCAGCTTGAGTTTCCTTTGTCCACACCTACTCCTCAGCTTTCTCCTATGTATGTGAACTACACTGGAAGGAATAAAAATACTTGAAAATTTTACATAGATTGGTATCCATCTAAAGCCAAGGAATTTCTATTTTTCATATGAGAAGACTGTTAAGTTCTCAAACTGAACCATGAAATCCTTTTGATATGTATAGTAATGGATAGAAGGCATATCCGAGGACCTTCATAAGTTCAACCTAGCCAATGAAGAAATAGAAATAATAAAAGACCTCCTATACCTGGAATCAAACATTGTTAGGAATGGGGACTGCAGTCAGGAAATCAAAAGAAGATTAAGAAAGGAGAGGGTGGCTATGAAAGAACTAGAAAAGATTTTCAAATGCAAAGATATACAACTCAGCACAAAAGTTAGAATCATACAAGCCATTGTATTCCCTATTACCATGTGTGGATGTAAGAGCTGGACAGTTAAGAAAGACGATAGGAAGAAAATCAATGCCTTTCAGATGTGGTGCTGGAGAAGAGTGCTGAGGATCCCATGGACAGCCAAAAGGACAAACAAGTCGATCCTAGAGCAGTCAAACCAGAAACCTCCCTGGAAGCCCAAGATGACCAAACTGAAGCTGTCGTAGTTCGGACACATCATGAGAAGAGAGGACTCTTTGGAAAAAACAATAATGCTGGGAAAGGTGGAAGGAATAGGAAGAGAGGAAGGCCCCATGCCAGATGGATGGACTCTATTAAGGAGGTCACAGGTATGGTGTTGAGGGAATTAAGTAGAGCAGTGGAGGACAGAGGATCTTGGAGATGTTTCATCTATAGGGCCTCCATGAGTTGAGATCGACTCGAGGGCAGTTAATAACAACAAACAAAATATTTGCTATCAGTCTTTCTAAACATTGCTTTATTCATCAACTTTTAACTTATATTAGCAGGAAAAATGCCTGCTTGTGGCTTATGTGGTTATGCTTCTTTGGGCATATAATTAAAATCCCACCCCTCCTCTTTGAGGAAGATAGATTGCTCTATATCAGGGGGGGAAATGGTCCCTAGCGTAGCAAATTGTACCACCAGAAGCCTCTTTTGGCACAATTTTCTTTAGAAATAGAATCCCCTCCTGCAGCCTTTTAGTTCCAGAAAAGACTCCTCTCCCCTCCCCCACTTCAAAATCTGTTTCTTTAAAAGGTCTTTTCTGGCAAAAATGTCCTGAGAGAGCAATTACATTTAGACATTTCTGGGGATGTGATTTGCCATTTTGGGGACTATGTTTTTCTTAAGTTTGAGGAGTTCAGGTGACGTGGCCTACAAGCCTCAGCCTGCAGTTTTTGTGGTCGAAAAATAATGGCAACTGTTGCCTGATTTGCATGGGATGCATTGAAATGCCACATTCTGTACAAACAGAAGATGGATGATAATGGATTTCCACTTGAAATGAGAGACTAAAAGATCCCACACACAAACAGAGCAGCCACTCATGGCTCTAAGGAGCAGTTTAAAGTGCAATAATTTATCAGTTGATTACTGCATCTATTAAAGCAATGTTTTCTCTTTTGACTATCATAGATGAGCTATCAGACACAGAGTTTACTTATCTCATGAATATATCAACAGAGGAACATTTCTGAATCAACAATTTGCCAAACCAAGAGACTGCAGAGGCACTACAAGTCAGGAGGCTGAAGGAGTCAAAGGAAATACTGTGTCACCAAAAAAGGAAGTAAGAAGAAAAAACTGGATCAGTCAAGTTGAGTATACCTAAGGGGGATGGGAGGAACCTGTCAGGAGGATTAGAAAGGAAAAAAATCAAATTCTCAGGATGAGAGTGGAGAAAGCATCTGAGTGGTCAGCAGAAGCTGAGAGGTCAGGCACAGCACTTGAATAGGATCAGAATAGAAATGCTCAGCCCTTTGCTCAATCCTGATGAATACTGCAGCAGTAGCCATGCAACTGTGATAACTCAAGCAGAGCATCTTAGGTGGCACTGCCAACACACTGAGAAGATCTGAAAAACAGTACAAGAAGACAAGTGACTGCTGGGGAGAAAAATCTAAAAAGCCAGTACCACATTCGAAAATTCATTATGAGCTCGGTTTGGTTTGGTTTTCCTATTTGCAAGGTTGAATAAAAATCCCTTTCAATATAATGGGAAGGACAAATAATTTCTGTAAAATCATGCTGGATTTTTGTACCCCCATTGTCACATTAATGATTAAGATCCAGCATGGGACACAAAGCTATGATGTTGCAGCTATGCTTTGTCTCCCAATCCTATCCCTTGGACCCAACTTAAAGCCATACCAAGAAAGGAGTTCTATGGTAGCGATGAGTGTGCACCAAAGGGTGACAAACTCAACCCTCTTCTGCCAGGGAGATGCAGTACAATGAAGAGATGTGACAGGATCCTGCAGGGATCCCTTCTTTTGTCTGCTGCACTGCAGCTCGCTGGTGAGAGGAGCTGGACAAGTCATCCTTCAGTGCCCTGCTCACCACAGTTCCCCTTCACTTGGTATGGTTGCCTGGCTTTAAGGTGGATTCTAGGGGCATTTGTAGACATGGCAATGGCAGCACAATTGTAAGTGCAAATATAAAACTGTTATGAGGTGATACATCTAGTTTACAACATCATAACTGCCTAACAGGATGCCAAACAATATTTTTAGAAAAAATGGAGAACATTGTGGCCCAGGAAAAGAAAAAAAAAACAGCCAACCTATAAAACATAAGTGGCCCACAAGTGCAACCTGTACCAATCTGTGCATAATCGAGTACACAAATGTGTTCAATCAAGTCTCTAGTTCTCTCTTTTAATTTTATATCATTTATTTTTCTAAATTGCTTGTTTGTGAGGAATGGGATAATAGAAAGAACACAGAAAATTCCAAAAAGATTTAAGAAGGCAAGCAAATGTCAAGGGAAGGTGGATAGCAGATAAGAACTATGTCAAACAGCAGGCAAATGCAAAATGGTGCCCTTCTGATTAGCGGTAAACTAGAGCTGTACCATCTGATTTCTGACATTTCAGGTACTTGCCTATTTCATATGTTCATCCCAACTGCCACAATCCCAGTTTACAAAGCTTGGGAATAAATGCTAGGACTGTACACTTCCCATTGCTCCAATGTTTCTCGCTGTTACCAGTTTTAGTACTGGTTTATGTTCAATTCATGTTCCTTAATACAGCCAAAATAAAAGATTCTGGTTTAAGGACCCCAAATTCTCTATGCTGTCACCCAAGCACAAAAGGAAAGAATAATGAGGAAGGAATGTACAGAATCATAAAATCATAGAGTTGGAAGGGACCATAATAACCATCTAATTCAACCTTTTGCCATGCGGGAACACACAACTAAAGGACTCCTGAAAGGTATCCAAGTTCCACTTAATGACTTCCAAAAAAGGAGGGACCACCACCCTCCAGTGCAGTCTACTCCATCGTCAAATAGTTCTAACAGTTTAAAAAAAGTATTTTAAGGTGGAATTTCTTGTACTTTGGATCCATTGATTCGTATTCTAGTTTCTAGAACAGCAGAAAACAAGTTTGCTCCATCTTCTACATGATCAGTTCAGGTAGTTTAGTATGGCTAGAATGTCACAGAGCCAGTGTGGCACAGTAGTTTGGGTTTTGGAACATACCTCTGGCAGCCAGGGTTTGAATCCCTGTTCAGTATGGAAACCCACTGAGTTATCTTGGGCAAGTCACATGCTTTCAGCCTCAAAGAAAGACAGTGGCAAACCTCCTCTGAACAAATCTTGCCCCAACCACCCCCTCCCAAGGTTTGCCTTAGGGCTGGCATAAGTTGGGAATGAATTGAAGGCAAACAACAACAACAACAATGTGTTACCTCTCAGTCTCCTCTAAGCTAAATATGCCCAGCTTCCTAATTGATTCCTCCTAGGGACTGGTTTCCAGACCTTTTATCATCTTTGTCCATCATTGTCAAGAAGTTGCTGGGCTCTTATCAATTATTTACTTAATTTCTATCCTGCCTCTTTTCCTAAACTAGGTTTGAAGGAGGCTCACAGGAGGTTTGGATTATTTTAAAGTTCTAAGAAAGTACCTTATAACACTAAGGCATGATTAAACAACACTGAATCACATTAAAATAACAACTGAAAAACAATTTTAAAAAGAAACTTTAGCACACAAATACGCATTTCTTGACCCCTTAGCCTCCATTTCTTGCTTTGGCTATAATTCCCCCTGTCCTCTCCAAGCACATAAACAGTGCAAAAGCACAGAGAAAGATCAGCAGCATCAACTCTCCTTCCCCTCTGTTTCTGGATGGCATTATGTGCCAGTGGCCAACAGATTGGAAATGCCCTCCAAACAGTGGCCAAGAGATTGAAAATTATCAATATACATTCCCATCCACAAAAAAAGGACACAAATGACTGCAGCAATTATAGGACCATAGTATTAATTTCCCATGTAAGCAAAATATGCTTAAAATTCTCCAGCATGGACTCCAATCACGTATGGAGAGAATTGCCAGATGTCCAAGCAGGGTTCAGAAAAGGAAGAGGCACTAGGGACCACACCACAAACATATGATAGATAATGGTGTGAGCCAAAGAATTCCAGAAGAAAATTGGCATGCACTTTATAGACTACAGCAAGGCCTTCGATCATGAAACACTATGGAATGCTCTTAAAGAAACTGTAGTACCACTATATCTGATAGTCCTAATGAGGAATATGTACTTAGGACAAGAGGCTACTGTAAGAAAAAAGTACGGAGAAACTGAATGGTTCCCAACTGGCAAATGGGTTAGATCCTATCTGTTCAATTTGTATGCAGAAAATACCATACTATATGCAGGCTTGGATACAGAAGGAGTGAAGGAAGGAGGAAGGAATGTCAATAACCTAAGAGATGCAGACAGCACCACAGTACTAGCAGAAAACACCACAGACTTGCAATAGTTACTAAAGAAAGTCAAATAAGAACATGGAAATGCAGGCCTAATGTTAAACTTAAAGAAAACAAAAATAATGACCACAGAGGATTTGCATAAATTCAACCCAGATAACAAGGAAATCAAATAGATTTCTTACACCTTGCATCAAACATTGATCAGAATGGAGACTGCAGTCAGAAAATCAGAAGAAGATTAGAAATGGGAAGGGCAGCTATAAAAGAAGCAAACAAAATCCTAAAGTTTAAAGATATACAGCTGAACACTAAAGTTACAGTTGTTCAAGCCACTGTATTCCCTGTTACCATGTACGGCTGTGAGAGCTGGAAAGTGAAGAAAGCAGACAGGATGAAAATAAATTCATTTGAGATGTGGTGCTTGAGTGATAAAGATACCATGGGTAGCTAAAAAGACAAATGAATGGGTCCTATAACAGATCAAGCCAGAACTCTTCCTGAAAGCCAAGATGACTAAATTAAAGCTGTCATACTTTGGCCACATAATGAGAAGATGTAACTCATTTGAAAAGACAATGATGTTAGGGAAGGTGGAGGGAAATATAAAGAGAGGAAGATCACATGCCAGATGGATATACTCAATCAGGGATACCATGTTTCCGTGCCTGCAGGGTCTAAGCAGGGAGGTGAAGGACCGGGAAGGCTTGGAGATTCCTCATTCACAGGGTCACCATTAGTCAAGATCGACTCGAAAGCAGCTAGCAACAACAAACCCTTTCATCGTCTCTATCAAAATTTTCCAAAACTCTTTCTCTGTAGTCTTGGATGTGAGTCTATAAGTCTGTTCTGATTATTGGCCATTTACTCTGATGAGTCTATTGATTTGTTACACAAATGACGACAACAACAGTGCTGATGACAATGGCAATGGATTAATGAACATTTCTCCAGAACAAAGTGGGAAGACTGTAGGCTTCATCTTAGAAAACCCGCACAGGAGAGTATAGCTAATCACAATCTGCTAGCAATGCACCTCTACATCCTACTTTGGGCAAAGATGACAGTATCACCACAAAAGGTTAAATGGACACATACATTTGACACTACAAATGGCAGTATTCAAAAAACAGTGACTGGCCATTTCAGTCTTCCTGGATATACTCTCACTGATCTCCAAATAACAATTCCAGAAAAAAGAAAGTTCAAGAGAAGAATGGAAAGAGAAACATCTGAATTAGGATATAGTCATATATTCCAGTCCATCAGCAGAGGTATGAACAGAAAGGATGATTTCTTGGCCCAGTGCATATATTAATACAGTGGTACCTCTACTTACGAAATTAATTCGTTCCAGCAG
>JAIPUX010001880.1:34557080-34568838 GCA_020142125.1 Phrynosoma platyrhinos | reverse complement strand
CCTGAGGCGAATTCACCCAAGGATCGGGGCGGGGGGGCCTTGGAGGGAACTTTCCAAGGTTCCTCCTCTTGATCCTCAGGTGAATTTACCCCAGAATCAAGGAGAGGCACCTTGGCAACGGTCCTCCAAGGTGCCTTCGCTTGATCCTGAGGCGAATTCGCTTGGAACGGCCCCATGGCGGCTGTGAGGGGTGGGCGGGTGCGGGCGCGCACATGCGCACACACCCCCAACCCCCATACAACCGGCCCCCGCACCATTTCCCCCCCTCCCCCGGCAACAAAGGCTGCGGTGGCAGCATGTGTGAGGGGGGGGTCACACACGGCGGCAGAAGGTGCGCACGCGCGCATGAGCTCGCGCGCCGCTATCCCCACCACCACCTTGGCCCAGCCAAGACCTGGGCTACGGGAAATTGGCCCAGGTCTCAAAAAGGTTGCCTGTCCCTGGTTTACTGGGTCTGCTGAGTGTGAAAGAAACATGGAATCTGTAAAGAGTATTTCAAGTCCACAACCAGCAAGACAGGGAAGGGAGGTAGTATGGAATGAGAAGTTACCTGTAAATAAAATAGAATGTAACAGTAATCTCAATAAGCAAATAAATAGGGAGAAATAAGAAAATTAACATTTTGCTAGTAAATAACATTTTGCTCTGATTTTCAAGTGGTCTTGCAATTATTCTATGCCTCTGAATTAACCATTTTGATTCAAATTAATTTAATACAGAAGACTCAGCACAAGATGATTTCATCTCTTTAGTTCTACATGAATTTTTCTTATGAATGTACTCACCCCTGTGGACTAGAGCCTATTCACTTTCACACATTTCCCAGTAAGAGAAAGGGGTCGATGGGTTGCTCCAATATGGAACATCATTCCTAAAAAATATTCACTGCATGAAACTGGTGTAGCAAAATATCCTGTGAATATTCCCTTTCAAAGAAAATATGAGAAGCAGGCTTAAGATGACATGTAAGTCTTTACTGTAAGTATTCTGACACAAACAGCTATGATTTACATGCCAACATTTTGAATTTAATTTTTTTAAAAAAATAAAATCAAAGTAAATAATGGGTTTAGCAAGAATGGAAAAATGAGTTAGGAGGATGTGTCATAAATTAGGCCAATACTTTAGGCTCAAACTCTCAGAAAAAGAATGTCTTACATTAGTAATGTTATTCTTTCCCCTTCTATTTTAAGACTATAGGAATAGAATGCGTAGATTTTAAAAATCTGTAATATTAAGATAAGAACCTGAGGTTTTGTACCTACTTCCCAAGATGGTGGCAAATGCCGTTGTTATTTGAACAGTTTAGTAATCTGGCCTTCTCCAGACCCACATACAGATTGGTTGTCTAATCCACATCTTTTCCCAGTAAGGCCAGTGAAGGAATAATATGATATTTAAGGCTTCACATGATACCTTGCCATGTTTGAAGAATAACATAATGTCTTCTTCTGCAAAGAGGTGTTGTTTTGCTGCAATTTTGTTTGGTGCTGTATTCTTTAAAATTTAACAATAACAGATCACCACTATTTCCTGCTTTCACAAATTCCAGCAACTACTATCTGAAATCTGTCCCAATTCTCTTTAATTCTCTTTAAAGGAGAAATACATCTGGCATCTCTGTTTAATTTGACCACAAATCCTCAAAGGCAAATATTTCTTAAATATTATCGGATGGCTTAAATTTAGAGTTACTTATCAAGTGCTCCACCAGCTGAGTTTTAACTGGACTGAAGGTAGCCAAGCAGTGGCACTGAAGAAAAGATTATTAAGAAATAGATTTCTCCCTCCATGGGGATCTTTAGGTAAAACTGGAAATTCTTAAATTCAGAAGGCACATCTATGAACTGTTCATATTAACATGTGTCTGAAGGATCACTAGTAGCTATACACATTGTAATTACAAAAACAAACAAACTCTTATGTGTTTGTTGGGAAAACTATTAAGGACAATAGGACTAGAAAATGTCTTGCAAAATGGCAAATGTACATTTTGCCTTGCTCTCCTTTACTGTATGCCCTGCATTGAATTTGAGGGTATCTCATGAACTCAGGTACAGTGCGCCTTGGGTATTTTCTGGGGTTTGATTCCAAGATCCCCTGTGGATATCAAAATCTGTGGATTCTCAAGTCCTATTATATACAAAGGTGTAGTAGTATAAAATGATGTCCCTTATATAAAATGGCAAAAATCAAGGTTTGTTTTTTGGATTTTTTAAAAAAGAATTTCAAGCCATGGATGGTTGAATCCATGGATGCAGAATCCATGGATGCAGAGGGCTGACTGCATTTGAAATTTCTATATGAAATGGCTTGATACACAACTCTTAGATTAATGAATGGACCAGAATTTAGATAGTCACCAGACTTCACAATTTTCTTGCAGTGCAATGAATACATTGTTACACACAATTTGGATTCACATTTTGAAAAGAAAACCACATTTAGTAAAAAGACATGCATGTTTAAAAGCTTACTTAGTACAGATTTAAATACAGATGCATATTTCAGAGAGGTCATGTCTTACCAACTTTTAGATAAGCAGTAAATTAAAATGCACTGTTTTGATAGGCCACTGATGGATTACAATATTGTTCTGGCTTCTTTAACGATAGGTAGGTAGGTAGATAGATATGGTGACTTTACTGTTTCAAATTGTACATCTATCTGAGAGCTCTGGTCAGAAAAACAGAACTTATACATTATTCAAATAAATACATATTATTTTGACCAGATTTTTACAAGAATGTAGAAATGGGTCAGAAATATGGCTATCCAAATAGCCAATATTGTGTAGTTTCAGTGCCGGACTATGACTCTGGAGACCAGAATTTGATTATCTGTTCAACCATGAAAACCCACTGGGTGATCTTGGGCAAGTCATGTGCTCTCAGCCTCAGGGAAAGGTCATGGCAAACTGCCTCTGAACCAATCTTGCCAAGAAAATCCCATGATAGGATCACCTTAGGGTTACCTAAGAAATGACTTGGGCACACAACAATGAGAATTATGGCCATGAAAAAAGTGACCAGCTGGAAATATGAACCTATTGAATTAAAAATTGTGTCATCTGTTGGTGAGCAACCTGCCCTCTTATTACAAAGATGGCACAGTCAGAACTTTGATCTAACTAGTTAGAAGTACTGATGTTATCTGCAACACGCTACTTTGGTGGGCAACAAAGGTAAAAACAATGCTGCTTTCACTAGATGATGGGATGCTTGGAAACTGTACAAAACATTAGTATAATGAGCCCACTTTTTCCTTATCTGAAAGCATTACTAGAGGGTGGGGATTGCCATTGAAGGCTATGTTTGTCTATTTTTAAAAAATAGTGTCTGCCTCAACCATTTGCATGGTTTAAGAACCAGTTGGCAGTTTGTATCAGTGTTCTGGGAAGCCTCTTGAACCCAGGTGTTTAAACATTTGTGTGTGGTCTAATTACTTCTTTCCATCCAGTAAACTATGCCGCTAAAGCACTCTGAACTATAGGCAAATAATCTTGTATTACTGATCCTCTATCCCTTTTCTCCTGCTGCAGATGATGATCAAACACATCTGGAAGGCATCAGTTTGAGAAAGGTGTCTGCATATGCCTTACAAACAGGACCTTCTCTTTTTGTATCCATTAGTCTGTAAAAAAAGAAAAACCCTGAACACTGACTGTGCAATGTGCAATGATGATGATGATGATGACAACAGCAAGCTGTTGCAGCCTGTAATTTGATATCCAGCAAGCACATCTGATAACTTGCAAAACTGAGCTGAAAATTCACCAAATTGATGCTTGCTCACGAAAGCCTCTTTCACTAGACATTAAGCTGCAGTTTCTAGACCAAGCCTCCATCTGTGGAGAAACAGTTTACTTATGAAATCAAATATTCATTTTTTTAAGGTATAGTCTCTATGAGTTCACAAAGTTGGCAGCAAAAAAGATATTTGCTCCAACTAGAAGTAGGTCAATAGCAACCCCACAGATTGAATAAGCCAATGAAGAATGGGTTGACTGGGGTGTTTTGTCCTCTTTTCCCCACAGATGTTATTTTTAGCTCCGTTCTCACTTGATCAAGGCCAAAAATAAAACTTCATGCATTTTTCATGGAGTGCCAGCATGCCAAATCCAGGCCCTCACAATGTGCCCTTGGCTTGATACATTTTTAATAAGCTGTACCCAGCAGCAAAACAAATAGGTTCTCCCTCCCAGCTTTCTGATTATCACCTGTTGGCATAGTTACCAGTTAAGTTGCAATCCAGTACAAACACACCAGGGAGTAAGCCCCAATGGACTCTGTGGGATTTTCTATACATATCTGTATATTTACATGTCTATACTTAGTATATCTTTAAGTAGACAAATTAATAACTTCACAGCTCCTACACAAAGAATAGGGGTCATAGCCAGGATAGCCAATGGTAAAGGATCATAGGAGTTGATCAATTTCGCCATTCCTGATCTATATTATGAGCAGAAATGTGTGGTTTGGCCACAAATAATGAAGTGAAGTTAGGATGGTAAAATTGGTGACAAGAATTTTCTCTCATCCTTATAAAGAGATCTGATTGGATCTAGATTTAGGTACGCATCACTTGTCTGGAGGAAGCAAACTTCCCAACTTCCTCTTTCCTATGGCACCCCACCAAAAATGCAGCATAGCAGATCCAAGGGTCATGTTGAATGGGGCAGCTCCTGGTGTAAGGAGAACAGAAGAACTCCTACTCAAACAAATAAATAAAAAAAGTCAGGCATAGGCCAATTTTGAGAGTAGAGCAACTGCCACGAAGAGGAGGAGACAGGAAGGTTTGCTTCTACTGGCCTGGTTGCATGTGCTGAGGTCTAGGTCCATCCCAGTATATTTTATCCAAGCAGTAGAATTATCCTTGCATTATTGTTGCTGCCCTGTTACATAAATCCAACATAGCAGCAGAAATTAGGAAAGGCAAATTTTTATCCACTGTTCAAATGTTCTCAACCCATGCATCATATGGCTAGTGGCAGGATTCACTGGTAAATGGTGGGTTTCCCCATATCCCTCCCTAAGAAAAACTTGGTTCTGGAAGCTGGGAAACCCTCCTTGGTTTCAGTGGTTCCTTGATATCCTCCCCCACCCCAAGAAAGTTCACGAGAAAGTTCACAACTTCAGGTCTTATAGAAAAGTTACAGAAAAGTCAATCTTTTACACAAATGTATATGAAGCCAGCAATTTATAAACTGCTCTTAACTTTAATATTGTACATTGATATTTTACAGATAAATGCACACTTGTGAAGTATGATGCACAGCCTAGATTGGCTTGCATATACAATTGGAAAAGTTGTCCAAACAACTGAAATAGTCTTCATGGACAGAAATATTTGATCTGTTTCCTTACATGTTTTAAAGACCTCTGAAACAGTTACACAAATTGTCACCTATCATCTAACCATTTTGACTCAACCACATTCATTAATGAGTGAGCTAGTTACTGTAACTTGGTGTTTGAGACTTAAAATTTATATACCAATTCACTCATAATGACAAAAAATTCTAGAATAGGTGCTTGGAAGATTTCTACATTGACCTCCTTCACAGAAAGAAGACTGAACTGTTGGGGTCATTTTTGCACATATGCTATTCTAGATTTTTGGAAACAATGATAGTCTTAGCATGTATAGTGCTAAAATATTCAAATTTCCCATAGAGTAGAACAAGTGGAGCTCATGACCCTCTTCCAACTCAACCCGTTAATATGCAGGATGAGCTGATTTACTTGGTATGCTGCCACTACTCTCTGTCTCTCTCTTTCCTAAGCAAATGGGAAAGGTTCCTGCTGTGGGTGTCTCCTCTGTTCCTTATCAGAAGATGGGCTTATACGCCAAACTCTTGGATAGTTGACCACCTTCTTCAATCCAGGAAAGGATGCATGAGCAAACAGCCAAAGCAATGAGAACAAGCTTTCATCTTTAAAATAAAAATTTAAGCTCTGTTCAATACTCAAATAAGAAAGAATTACATTTACACACTTGGAAGTATTTGGTAAATATCATTGGATCTCAGGGGCAGCCCCTCCTGGGGTTGACCTAAACAGGGAAGAATCATATACCAGCATATTTAAAAGGTTATCAGTGTCAAAGCAGTGTGAAAATAACTTATATATCTAATTAAAATTTTCTACACAGATCCTAGTCGCAAGATAGCAATTGCTCTACTTACTTCAATCCTTGGAACAAAGAGCCATAAAAATACAGTCCACTGCCCATTTAAAGATCTCTCAAGGCCTCTGTATGGCTAATTCCCTCTAGCCAAAACCTTGACACCACTGACTAAGCCATTTCACAATATTAACCCAACACTAGCACCGAGCCAGTTTGTGGCATGTTCAAAGGAATGACAGATTAGCAGCACAGTTGTCTCTTATTGTCCCTTCATATAACTGCCTAGCGAAGTAGACCAAACTATGCTTTTTAATGAAGATGGTTTGTCATAATTAAAAAAAATGCCTTCAGCACTAGCAAAATAATCAGGGTTAATTTTTCCAGGTTGGCACATATACCACTGATGTTGAAAGAGCAAATTCCTGTCCCTCCAAAAGGCCATCAAGACTCCTTCAAGGGTTTGATGAGGTAAGTGTTGCCATTTTTCCAGCACTATGCCATTGCTTTTACATACAGACCGGCAATAAATGCCAGCATCAGGGTGAAGTGGGGGCATGGCGACTGACTGCTGACTCCCCTGACTCTGTCCCAATGCCGACATCAACAAAGAAATGTAGTACACTCATCCCTCCCTGTTTGCGGACTTGGGAGTTTGCAGAAGGCAAGTGGAGAGGGATAAAATGGTGTGTGCACCCGCAGGAGCATGCAGCCATTAAAACAAATTGGATCCCAATATTTGCTATTTTCCTGATTCGCGGTGTGTGTGTGTGTGTGTGTGTGTGTGTGTGTGTGTGTGTGTGTGTGTGTCTGGAACGGATCCCTTGTGAATTGGAAGAGATAACTGTACTTTCAAAAAAACGTAGATCTTCTACAGAAGTGATAATTAGCATAGTCTCCAAGTGCCATTCAAATCTTGATATTCAAATAGCCACCAAGTTGTAATATTTATTTTTACAGGGACACTGTTTGTTTTCTATCATTGCTCTGTAAAAACAGATAAAACTCAACAGGGCTCCTATTCTTTTAAATACAGACTTTCCATCAGTTATCATGTAATAAGGTCAACTACATGAAGGTACTTGCCTATTATATACTGTATCTTCAGAAAACATGTGTCTCAGGGTCTGATGAAACACTCACTTTGGCACAAGTTACCAAATATTACAAATGAAGCAACATGGGTCATTTAATAGTCTCACCAAATTAGGAGTCACTTGTCTTCACCAACAACCAGCTCTATTTGTGCTGTCAAAGCCCAAACAGAGGAGGACCATATATACTTGACTATAAGTCAAGCTCATGTATAAGTCGAGAGCAGGTCTTGGGGCCAAAATTATGGATTTTGATATGACCTGTGGATAAGTCAAGGAAAAAAACTTAGGGGCACATAACAAAGGATGTAAAGGACAAAGTGAAATAAAACAATACCAAAGAATATACAAAATTCTGGCAGGCATAACATTGTGCTCACCCTAAAAGATGGATTGTTGAGGAGGAAAGTACAGTAAATGGTGGCTATGTGGTGTGAGGGGGAGGCTATCTTAGTCAAATCTTTCAAAGCCCAATTCCTTTCAGTGTTCCTTTGAGAGGAAGCACCAAAGAGTCGCTGCAACCATTTCCATGCCCATGCATTCAAAAAGGCCAGAAGTAGTGCTGTGGCAGAAAGAATGGGGGGGGGGGTGTCAGTATTCTTTTAGGTGTTCCTGGGATGGACTAAGCTCTCACTTTTTGCCATTCTGCTCAGAGAAAGGGGATGATTCCTTTTTTCAGATGAGAGTTAAAGTGCAGTACTTACATTGAGCCCAGTTTTTTTAGGTCAATTTTTGACTAAAATTTCTAAACTTATACATGAATATATATACTTTTCAGTGGATTCCCAAAAACAATCTAGGATACCCCTTCCACACTGCTTACTATTTAGTCATTTTTGGAGACAGACAGAATAAAATGTGTTGCGACTGACACACAGATAGATGATATCATATGCCAAATTGAAAATGCAATTTATAGTAAGCATGTCTGCTTCTTTTTTAAAAAAGGACTATCTGAAAAAGAATCTTAGAATCATAGAGCTGGAAGAGAGACCACAAGGGCCATCCAGTCCAACCCCTTGCCATGCAGGAACTCAAAATCAAAGCATCCCTGACAGATGGCCATCCAGCCTCTATTTAAAGACCTCCAAAGAAGGAGACTGAACATAATACTGTACCAGCAAAGAAAACATGTTAGACTACCCTGACATAAAGTATCCTCTTCTGAAAGTGAACAAGGAGTTTGCAGTAGCAATATGCTGCTCTAGCAAACCTTAAAGCATGTTGGCTATTTCTGATATATTTTATAGCATTCACAAAATTTACTGCTGATTTTCTGAATTACTCAAAAAATTAATCAAAGGAGTCTTTGTCAGCAGTACTATAGACCAGGTTCTTTTCACAGGAATAAAGGAAGCTTAATTTAACTACTAACATCAATAAAAGCACCAATAAGAGAAACAGTAATTAAAACTAGTGGCATGAAAAGTCTGGATAGAACTGATTATGTTACACCATAAATACAGTTTCCCTTCTCTCCTAAAGAAAGAAGTTTTGTTGGCAAAATAACAGTCCCTTTTCCTTGTGCAAAAACTTCCTGACCATTAGCAAGATAGACTGGAAAAGTTACATTTGCATCAAAATCAATAAAGCATTCTTTCCTGTTGAAATAATGTGCACTTGCTCCACTATCAATGAAAACTTGGTTTTTATATTTATCTCCAGCAATTTGAATCAATTGTTCATGAATGAAACCAATATCAATATGACTGGAAGATTTCTGTTTAGGGTTAAAAGCTGCTTTATTAAAGTTTCTTTTCCTTTTGGTGTTCAGCCCCTGGCTTTGCAACTTTTGCCGCTCAGCTCTTGGCCTTGACTTGTTAACATTGTTTCTATTTGACATGGGAGAAAAATGAAGCCTTTTGCAAATCTTCTGCAGCAAATTCAGCTAATTCTCTGTCCATTGTTTTTGTATTATAATTGCCTTCCATCAAGTTTTGCCTATTTTGAAATTCAATAACTTGAGTAAGAGCATCCTGCAAAAAAATCTTTCCTTTAGCTTGCAAAGCATTGATTATTGGAGAATAATATTTTGGAAGACTAGCCAAAAACAGCCCATGTTTTGCATGTTTTGGAAAGGATTCTCCAGGTGCTGTAACTCCAGACAAAGTTGTCATAAAGCCATTAATATGTTGATTTAAAAATTAAGGATTATGCAACTTTGTGTTAACAAGTTTGATCATCAGAGCTGTTTGATTAGAAGTATTTGTAAAATCAAACATTTTCTTTAGTTTGTCCCATATTTATTTTGCATCAGTTAAACCTTGAATATGTTATGCAATGCTGGGATCTATAAACAAGCAAATATAAGCTGCTGCTTTCTCCACATTTTCATCAAACTGTTGCTGCTGTATTCCTGCTTCTGTGGGTCTTTGCCCATTTATTGCTTTAAATAGTTCCATTGTAGTCAAGTATATTTGCATCTTCCATGACCACATTTTATAATTTGTTCCAGTTAATATTTCAGTGATCATTGTAGGATTAGGATTAGCAGAAGCCATTCTCTATAATTAGAGAAGTAAAATCTTTCTTCTATTCAATATCTTCAGGAGAAGCAGTTTAGAACAAAATATACTGGGACACCATAACCCAAAAAATGGGTTAATTTAAATTTCCCAGGGATTTAACCATTTAAAGTAAACAAAAATATACAACTATGAAAGCTAAACCTGCTAGCATCTGCCTTTCATTAGCAGAACAGTAGAAGTGTGATTTTGCCTAACCATGCTTTCCTAAAGTATAAAGACGGACTCAAAAAAGATAACAAACATGTTGTTTGTAGTTTTAAAAAATGATGATGGCTTTAAGATATATATTTACATAAAACCTAACTCCTAATTTAACTGATGATATTTCAGGTAAAGAAAAGAAATATCACCATCTTTAAGATAGCAGGAAGATGGGGACAGCAACTGTTTAGAATCTCCAGAGAGAGAATACAGTCTAAAAAGACAGTCTTAAAGGGAAAGTAATCAAAGTAGGAATCCCTATCTATATAAGTAACGGAAAGGAGAATGCAAATATATTCCAACACCCCTCTTCTAGTCTACTGGGATTTCTCCTGTTCTCCAGGAACTCTCAAAGATTATTGATAGTGTCTCTGAGATTACATTTGCCAGTTCTTTTAATAGCCTTGGATGTAGTTTATCTGGCCCTGGAGACTTGAATTCATTAGACTGACCAAGTATTCCTGTACTACCTATTTACTTATTCTATGCTGCATTTCCCCTGCTGTGTCATCTGCTCCATTTTCCTCAGGCTGAGAACCCTTTTCCTTTTTGTGAGAAGACTGAGGCAAATGATGTGTTAAATAGTTCTGCCTTTTCTCTCTGCCCTGTTAGCATTTTGCAATCTTTTCCATGCAATTTACTATTAAAGTTTATATCCAGTAGGGCTTGTTATTTATTTTCCCCTTGTTCCAGTACTTTCAGTCACCAATGCCACACAAGAAACCACTTCAAAACATACAAACACAGCTTTATCAGCAGTTGCCAGTGTTGCACAGGACGGGAAGTGAAAGGAAGGTATTAATTTTCTTTTTAAAGGGAGAGGTAGTATTGGATCTTAAAGGACCTATTTTGGCAATGTGTAAATTACTACAATGACCAATGCAGAGAAATAGAAGACAACAACAAAAAAGGAAGAACAAAAGATCTGTTTCACAAGATCCGGGAAATCAAAGAAAAATTCAAACCAAGGACTAGAATGCTCTATGACAATAAAAATAACATAATTCAAAACCAGGAAGGAATAAAAAGACATTGGATGCAATAGACAAAAGAATTATACTAAAGAGATGACAAAATGAAGGACACATGGAACAAAGAGCCATCTGAAAATGAACTCCAAATACTAAAAGGTGAAGTGGAAATCACAATAAGAGAAACAGTGAAAAACAAATCGCTAGGAACAGATGATATTCTAATCCAGGGGTAAGCAACCTTTTTGAGCCGGGGGCCGGGTTGCTGTCCCTCAGACAATTGGGGGGCCAAAGCACCATAAATGAATAAATAAATAAATACAATTTAAAAATAAATATATATATGCATGCACACTCTCTCAGCCCCAGAAAAGCCATGGCAAAACCCCTGTGGAGATTTTGCCAAGAAAACCCCAAGAACAAGTAATAACAACAATAATCAATATCATCATGGCAGGCAGCGGCGGGGGACAGCGGTGGCATCCGGCCTCCGGGCCTTAGGTTGCCTACCCCTGTTCTAATCAAACTGCTGTATTCCACACTGACAGAGTCAATTCTAATGCTAACCAACATGTGTCAACAGATATGGAAAACAAAACGATGGTTAACAGATTGGAAGCGATCAGCAGAAATCTCTATCCATAAAAAGGGAGACACAAGAGACTGCAGCAACTATAGGTCCATAGTACTGATATCCCACACAAGCAGAATCATGCTCAAAATTCTACAACATAGACTCCAATCATACATGGAGAGAGAAATCCCCGAGATTCAAGCAAGGTTCAGGAAAGGAAGAGGCACTAAGGACCACACTGCAAACATACAATGGCTAATG
>JAIPUX010001880.1:34519689-34535594 GCA_020142125.1 Phrynosoma platyrhinos | reverse complement strand
GTGTGTGTGTGGAAAATATTGCTGCCTCAATCTGTCCTTTCTTTAAATCAATGAGACATGCATGCATACACTGACACTTGAATTCTTCCCTCTGCTTTGGATAGACAGCATTGTTTCTCAAATCAGGTGTAGAATTATCCTCTATAGGAAAGAACTGAGTGCTTTATCTCTTTCTGCAAGAAACCTTTCCATCAATGATCCCTGCTATACAAAAATCAAAAGCCCAGTTTGAAAACAAATCTCTTCTTAACCTTCTTAGAAAACATCCTGTACTTGTATCTAATCAAGTGGCAAGCCAACAGCCTCTATTTATCATCGTGAAGCCTACACAACTGACAGCAAATACAATGGAAGGACAACAAAACATTCTAGAGGACCAACACTGAAAACAGAGATCTTCTACTCTTTCCTGGATAAAAGTTCAGATTCAGGCTAGATTGGAACTTTAACATTTGACCTTTTGAAAGGCTGAAGTCATATCTGAGCCCAATAATGCATCTCCTCCTTTTCTTAGCTGGGAAATTCCTATATCTGTATTAATTCTGCATGCTCCATGGTACAGCATTTCCTTACCTCTCTTTCATACAGATGAGATTACTCCATCTCCAAAATGAAAACACAACTACCAAGGCATTAGAGCACCTTCCATAGCCAAGGTGCCAGATTCTGTCTGATCTTGGAAACTAAGCAGAGTCAGCTTTGATTGCTACATGAATGGGAAATTGTTGGAAGTTGACTACAGAGTTGTACTGGAGGACCTCCAAATGCCTAGAGAGACTTTATTTTTTCAGACGCAGAGAAGTAAAACTGCAAGTACCAGTACCACAAATAAGTGGAGGTCACACTGCACTCATCTAGAATAATGGTGCTTCCTCCTAAGTACATGTGTTTAGCATCAGAATTGCAAGAGGAAATTCCATTAATTTTCTGAAATGCTGGTGGTACTAGGATTTAAGGTAATTTAATCTGTGAAACTAAACTTGCTGAGCATGTCCTTTAAAAACCAACCAACCTGGGTTAGGAAACAGATTTGGGTTCTTTTATAAATGTTCTAACATGTAAGAAATGTGGAAGCATTTAAGTTAAGTGTAAAATTTAACTGAATGAAGAGGAGAGAAATGTTAGGTATTTGCTTTGCGTGGACATGTTTAGCCACCACTATTAAGATCATTAAGTCCAGGATCAAAAATTATCTAGTTGTACCACTGCTCCCAAGCTAGTATGCATAGAATTACAGGCTTAGGGTTTTTTTAAAAGGAAAAACAACTGCACACAAAACATCAAACACTTTTTTGGAAGATGTTCCGTGGTGCATATGTAGGAAACAATAGATGTTTGTAAAATTATACATGGTATAGAGGACAGCTGTAAAATTATGCACAGCATTTCCTTCCCACTAGACTCTTTTAGATTAGATTTTTGTTAGGACACACACATGAAAAGGGAGGGAGGAAGGAAGATAAATAATTTACAGCAAGAATTTAAGAATTAAGGGGAACCTGAGACTCAACAGATTTTGTTGGATTTCAGTTCCCACCAGGCCTTCCCAGCATGGCTAAATTCATGCTTTTAAGCTGCCAGAAGCAACTGATTAGTGGCAGGATGCTAGACTAGATGAAATGTGGGTCTAATCCTGATGGATTGCTTTTATTTGAGTTACAATCCTTAGAATTACCCAAATTCTTTAATAAAATATAGCACTGTACTTCATTAAAACATTGTTCATGGTTGGTATATACTGCAAGACCTTTGCTAAAACACGGGGAAGCATAAATGTAAATTACCGTACATGTCAGTTTTCAAAAGAAAAGAACTATGCATAGATTTTGACACATTATCTTGGCTTTTCTGTTAGGTTCCTCTCACAGTTGTCAACAAATTCACATGAAAGATGTGTGCCTATGTGTTGAGATTGTTGGCTGTAAGAGAAGCGATATAGAACAGGTGGAATCATGGCTACAGGTTGCAGAGAGGCAACTTAGGGCTTCTAGACTCATCATGGCACTTTGTAATCAGAAGTCATATTCTGTAATCATGTTTTGTTCAGAAATACAAGTTGCCACAAACTGGAGATTAGACCAATGTGTGATAGGAACCAGCCAATATACAAAACTAAATCTCCTTTTGTAAGTATTTATTTTAAAAACCCTTTCCTTTCTTTTAAATGCTACAGTGACAGGCCAGGATAGTTTTACTTTCTGGATAATTTGTAGCCCTATTATTGGGACACACTTCTGCCATTTCTCACTAGGGATGTCACAGACATGATCCAATGTAAACCTGTAACATTCATAACAAACATTTACCCAGGGTTTGTTGTTGTTTGTTGTTAACTGCCCTCAAGTCAATCTTGACTCATGGCGACACTGTGGATGAGACATCTCCAAGACCCTCTGTACTCCACTGCTCTGCCTAATTCCTGCAACCCCTTAATACCCGTGACCTCCTTAATAGAGTCCATCCATCTGGCATGTGGCCTTCCTCTCTTCCTACTTCCCTCCACCTTGCCCATTATTGTTTTTTCCAAAGAGTCCTCCCTTCTCATGATGTGACCATAGTACGACAGCCTGGGCTTGGTTGTCTTGGCTCCCAGGGAGGTTTTCGGCTTGATCTGTTTTCGGGCCCATTTGTTTGTCCTTTTGGCTGTCCATGGGATCCTCAGCACTCTTCTCCAGTACCACATCTGAAATGCATTGATTTTCTTCCCATCATCTTTCCTAACTATCCAGCTCTCACATCCTAGGACCCAGGGTAAAGACAGCAATTGAATCATTAGATTGTTTGAGGAAAATTATATTTCCCCAGGAACAGCACATTGCTGCACATGCTCAGTATTAAGGGAATTTTTATTACCTCCATTAATAAAGCAATGCTTTGGGGAAAGCCACATGCATCCCCTACAATAGCTAAAAGCAGCCACATGTTGTTGTTGTTGTTAACTATTATTATTATTATTACATCCCTCCTCCTTTCCTAGTATTAGTCTTTTCCAATGAGTTATGCCTTCTCATGATGTGGCCAAAGTATGATATTATCTTGGTTTCCAGGGAGATTTCAGGTTTGATCTGTTCTATGACCCATTTGTTTGTCTTTTTACCTGTCCACAATATTTACAGCACTCTTCTCCAACATCACATTTCGAAAGAATTTATTTTCCTCTTATTTGCTTTTCTCACTGTCCAGCCCTCGCATCCATACCTGGTATAGGAAATACATAATTTGCAATTGATATTGTGTAATTGTATGTGTGTGAACAGTTTTCTTTTTAATCAATAAAATTATTATTTTAAAAAAAAAAAGGAAATACAATGGCCTGTAAGATTCTAGCTGTCATGTTCAGTTGTATATCTTTACACTTTAGGATCTTTTCTAGTTCTTTCATTGCTGCCCTCCTCATTCCTAAAACCAGTCATCTGAAAGAATGCTAATACACATCTGTATTCACTCACATAACTGGTCTGTACTGTGGTTGTTGTTAACAGGAGGGGCTTGGGAAGGTACAAGCTCACAGGAGACAGGTCTCCGTGCCCCCCACATGTATAATAAAATGAGAAAAATGAAGGGAACGGCCGTATGAAAAAAAGGCAACAGAGACTTTGGGATACTTGCCAGAGAACCTACAACTACTGTGCTTGCAAGAAAAAGAGGAATAGAATAATTTGGTCAGACGGGCAAGAGAGGAAGATAGGAAGTAGGCACAGTTGGGGATGCAATGACAAAAGGCAGAGGAAGAAAGAGATGGTGGGGGATATCCCTGCCATTCTATCCTCAACAGAGACTAAAACAAGGTCATGCTTGTGAACTCAACTCCCCCATTCTCTGTTTTAGAGGAGGAGAAAATCAATGGTAACTTCACCCCCACACATTCAAGCTCCAAGCAAAAACTGCTTTTCTATCTCTGAATATTTTTTGTGAAGTTAGAGGCATTTTTTTTGTCCTCCAATCCCACTGGATATTATTTGATCACTCTGGAGAATTCCCAGGAGAATTTGGTGTGTTAATTAATTTAGGATAATTAGTGGTATTAATATCTTCAACTTCTTCCTTGAGAATATATTCGAGCTGGTTAAACTAGGTCTACAGACAGAAGAAAGAATTCACTTGCCTGTAATTGCCATATTAGCTTGCATATTTTGTATCCACATATGAAAATAAATGCACCTTGCAGTACTTTCTTTAAAAAGAGAAACGGAGAACATACCATGAAAGAAAAATAAGACAGTGCTGATTTCCTAGGAGTCCATAGAATGTTGTCATAGCAGCTGAAATGGAATCATAGTCTTATTAATGTGTAGTGTGAAAGAGCTTCCCATCTCTTCATAATGTCTATTAGAACTATTTTAATGCCTCTAGGGCTGCACCTACACTGCAGAATGTACGTAGTTTGATGCCACTTTAACTGCCATGGCTCAATGCTGAGATTTGTAATTTTGTGCCATGGCTCAATGCTGCAATTCTGAGATTTGTAGTTTTGTGAGATATTTAACCTTATCTGCCAGAGAGCTCTGGTGCACCAACAAACTACAAATCCTAGAACTCCATAAATGGAGCCATAATTGTTAAAGCAGTGTCAAACTGCATTATTTCTGCAATGTGACACAGCCTAGGACTTTATCCTCCCTCACTACTTTAAGTAATATATTAGGTACATTTTTTAAAAAAAATGTTTACAACAGGAGTGGGAAAATTGTGTTTTGTGGGCCACAAGCATCCCCGCAATGTCAGCATTTGTGGCTCCCAAAACTTCCCATCACTCCCTCAAAGCCCTCTCACAAAAAATTCTTCCCAAAATTAGCATCATTCTAGTGCCATTTTCTGCTGCCAAACCAAATTAAAACTACTCATAAGCACAGAATGGTAGTTTGCTTTTCTCCATCCTACAAACCCCATCCCATCCTAAAGTTTCACCAGATTCTCAGTTAAGAACTTAATTCAGCAGTAACTGCAGCAACTCAAATGGGAAGGTCACAGCCTAGAACAGGGATTTGAAACTTAACACCCTCCAGATGCTGATCATGGGAGTTGTCATCCAACTAGGGCAGGGGTAGGCAACCTTTCCCCTTTAAGGGCCGAGGGACTTCAGCTCCCAGAAGCCTCAGCCATGTTGGCCAATAGTCCCATGTTGGCCAATAGCTCCTGGGATTCTGGGAGCTGAAGTCCCTCGGCCCTTAAAGGGGAAAGGTTGCCTACCCCTGAACTAGGGGTTGAAAAAATAGCCCAAAATATTCAAAATATGGGCATGGAACAATGTTTCTCAAGTATTGGAAAGCCATGAGGAAGAGAATCCTTGACTAACAACAATCTTCACAGTTTAGCACTAATTTTGTGCAAAATTTGCACATGACATTTTTCTTTTCTTTTTTGCATAGGAAACAGCATTTTTTGTGTTATTAGGAAACCTCTGTACAGAAAATGTTGGTTCTTATACACATAATCACATACACACACAAAGGACATGCAAATTTTGTGTAGAATAAGCCCTGATGTAGACCATTAGGTGCAGAATAATTTTGCACCAAATAATTTCCAAACTGCAAGCAGTCTGTAAAAACAGCACAGTTTTCAAACACTTTCTTGGAACAGGAAGAAAATTCCTACAATTACTTCCTTTGAGAAAGAAATGAAGAATTATATCCCTCCATCCAACATCTACAGGGCAACAAGTTAAGTACAGACCCAACATCTGTGTTCTTCCAGATATGTTCATCCAACAGACTTTTGAATTCTCAGCTAAAACTGGCATTTCCAGCAGATATATATATATATATATATAGAGAGAGAGAGAGAGAGAGAGAGAGAGAGAGAGAGAGAGACCAATTAATAGTTGTGTGCCATACCTACAAGATATTGTAATCCAAACAGACTACATACTTGTCCATTTACTAAACCACTGAGGTGCAAATCATAAAGAAGAAATTAAAAAAAAACAGTTAAAGATTCATTTCATGAAGTTATAGTTAATCATTGGCTTTTCCATACCCTTCAAGAGATGACACAGAGAAATAATGTGAAAATTGAAAAAAACAAATAAAATGTTGCATACTGATTGATTCTAGGTTTGGAACTAAAATCACACTGTGTTCAACAGGGCTTGCTGTTACCCTTGCAAAGAGCAGCAGCCTCAGTCACCTAAATTTCTGTGCTTTCTTGTTCCTGGAGAGGAAAAAAAATATCCTGTCTTCATTCATTTTCCTCTTCCTATGAAGACATGTGATGCTATAAATATCTTCAAGAGTACAGACAAGGGAGGAATACTTAACAGGATCCACATAGCCTCTGCCAAGTTTTAAAATAGAAATGTGTGCCCCCTCCACCCAATATAAGGATCAACTAACTACCTAAGTAAGATGGAGAACAAAAATAGTTAGATTTGTCTTCATTTTTTTTAAAGGAGAGGAAAGATAAGGTAAGGTAGGAAATTATCAGATGGGGGTGGGAAGCCTGGAGTAAAAGGCATATTCCCAGCAAAGTTGCATGATCATGCTGAAAATTTTCAGACATGTCACACTTATCAAGGACTTAACCCATGAATATCCAGGAATGCTCCAGCAACAAACCATTCACAAGGAAGTCCCAGGAATGGTTTGTTGTTGGACCATTCCTGGATCTTCATGGGTTAAGTCCTGGATAAGTGCAATGTCTTCTGAAAATCTAATAATAATAATAATAATATTTATTTATATCCCGCCCCTCTGCAGAGCAATCGGGCGGCTTACAACATTAAATTTACATAAAGATATGTTAATACAATGTAACAGATTGTATTAACTGTACAACCCACCCGCCCCTTAAAAGGTAAGTTTTAAAAGATAGTCTAGGCCCGATGGTGCTGGGCCTAGTGTCTCTCTCCCAGATGACATCTTCAGTGCAATCGTGCAACTCTGCCAGGAGTACGCCTTTTTCTTCCCCAATTTTCCCCTGTCTGATAATCTTCAAAGTTATTTATCTACTTCAGGGGTAGGCAACCTTTCCCCTTTAAGGACCGAGGGACTTCAACTCCCAGAAGCCTCAGCCCTGTTGGCCAATAGTCCCATGTTGGCCAATAGCTCCTGGGATTCTGGGACCTGAAGTCCCTCGGCCCTTAAAGGGGAAAGGTTGCCTACCCCTGATCTACTTCATACAAAGTGGTCTCTGAAGTCTAAGACACTTGGAGTCATTCACACTATGTTATAACCCAGGTTGCAAACCGATTTAAAAGGGGGTCGTTCACACTTGAATCGGTTTGCAAACTGGTTTAAAAGTGGGTCATTCACACTGAAATTGGGTTTTTCCAACCCGAATTGGGGTGGGCCCATGTCAAATTCCCCTTAACCCATGTTTTTTGGAAATTATTTTTTTCCCCCGTGTTTTTTGCAAAATACCAGATTTTTTCAGGGTGCCACCAATGTGAACTTTCTCCTAGTCAGATTTGGGACTTCCTGAAGGGAGGGATCAGTGGGCAGAGGGTGGGCAGAGGGGCAGAACATGCCTATCCCATCTACAGAGTGGCAAGAGCCATTTCTGTGCTCACACATAATTGCTGGCTCTGAGTGTTTTCAAATTTCCTGATGGTGTGCCCTTTAAACAATTGCTCATCTGTTTTCCATTTCTGCTTTTTTTCCACTACAATGCCATTGCCAGATGTTTGGACCACCAAAGCCAGGGAAGGAGGCTCTTCTGGGATTTTCGTTTAGCCATTTTAAAATTATTTATTATTTTTTATTTTTAATTATGTTTTTATATTTTGTTTACTTAATTACATCTTAAGGGGGGGTGGGCTATTGGGGGAAGGGATTGCTTGTTTTATCTTGTAAGCCACCTCGGTTGTTTTTATAGAGAGGTGGGATATAAATTATTATTATTATTATTGGGAACATTTTTAACAGAGTGTGCAATCTGTTGCATTTGCATGGGTTCCATTGAGGGGGTGATTCATTCTGTTTTTGTGTTCTCCAACGATACCATTGCAAGGAGGAGTGGGTGGGTAGAGGGAGGGAAAGAAGAGGCAGGAGAAAAGAGGGAAGGGGGGAAGGAAGGAGGGATGGAGGAGCCTTCACTAGCCAGCCTTGGTGCCCCCATCCCTGCCAGGGCCTTGGAAGAGATCTGATGCTCCCACCGCTGCCAGCTCTGTGGGGTAAAATGCATGCTTCTCAATCAGGCTCCAAAGGGAGGGCATTTGGATATTTTTCCTGGACAGTAGGATGAAATGGAGGACAGGTCCTGTCCTCAATCCAGGGTGATCAGATAAATGTTGTCCCCGCCATGGGGAAAGGGAATGAGACACCACAAAATGGAGGACGTGCAAAGGAAATGGAGGGCATGCCCAATAAAAGCTCATATAAATATAGAATGTATGTTTCTTAGTCTTGCTCAAAATGGAGGACATTTTGGACATTGTTTCTGGGCAGAAGACAAAAATGGAAGACACGTCCTCCGAATGTTAATTTCTCTCTCCCACTGGATACAAAGTGATGTCACCAACGATAACAATGGAAGGAAAGTGACGTAGATGTGCATCATTTGATTGACAGAACCAAAAAAAAACAACAACACAGAAAATGATTGAATGTGATCGATAGGGAGGATCCATTCTGAATCAGTACTTTCATTAATGTGAACTTCCAGAAGGTTATATTGCACCAGATAGATTAAATTGGGGTAAACATAATGTGAACTTCACATCAGGTCAGATTCGGTACTGCATGAACGAATGCATTATAGAATCTCCCCAGATCTATCCAGCACAAAGTGCTAGTGTGAATGACCCCCTTGGTTGTTGTTGTGTACCTTCAAGTCTTTTCCAACCTATGGCGATCCTAATGCAAACCTAACACAGAGTTTTCTCAGCAAGATTTGTTCAGATTTGCTGTCTTTGCTTTCCTCTGCGGCTGAGATAGTGTCTTGCCAAGGTCAACCAGTGAGCTTGCATGGCCAAGCAGAAATTCAAATTCTGATCTCTAAAGACCTTGACCAACACTTAAACCACTACATTATGCTGGCTCTACTAAGATAGCAGCATGCTGAAAACCTCAGTAACAAAACATAAATTGTCTCAAAGTAAAAGAGACCACATTAGCTCTCCATAAGAGAACATTGTTTTTGGCTCCTCTCCCATCAGTCTTGCATTTCCACCCACACTCCCTCTCCTATGAACCCTCTTCCCACTCTCCAAATGTCCCAGCATTATTCATGCCCTTGTTCTTGCAAAAGTTCAAAACAATTAATAGGTATTATTGCTTGTTTCAAAAGCATGAACCACCAACATCTCTATAGGCCGAGAAAACCAGACAGAGCATCTACATTGAATTCTGAGAAGTATGTCAACCTAGAAATTTTCAAATCTGCCTAAAAAGGAGTGGGTTAAGAGCTATGAACTTGATGGTCAGTTTTCCTAAACTGCTTCTGTAGTTTGTGGCACCAGTTCTGTTACCAAACCAGAAGATTCAGTTGCCGAAGCTCAATTATATCTAGCAAACAATTCTGCTTTCTTTACTGTTCTTTCTGCTGCTATGGGAGTGTTTTTATCCATCTCTGCAGATCATCTCACCTTCTGCCTTCTATGACTTCAGGTCTTTTTTCTTCTTTGTTTGAATAGCTAGTGTTAGATATATGAAAATATCTCAGTTGTGTTTGTCTGAACCCCTCTTGCATTGTCTTCCCTGTTTTCTTTCATACTGGATGACAAGTTGTGTGTGTGTGTGTGTGTGAGAGAGAGAGAGAGAGAGAGAGAGAGGAGTTTTACATGGAAATGTGTACATTTTTACACATTTTTCATAATATGCATTGCTGCTGCACATACTCCTATTAATGAACAATGCTTGTTTGTATTTTCTAGTTGTATGCATTCATAGTTGTTCACATTTTAGATATTGTTTTGTGCACATTTTCTTTCCTTGAAATGCACTGTAAGCCTCAAGATGTGTTGTTGTTTTTCTCACAGTCAATCTCAAAAGATGCAAAAATCCCACTTTTGGAAAGACTGGTTTTTTTTTCTTTCTATCCCTCGTCTGACCTTTTGCACTTCTAGTTCTATGTTGACATGTGTATGTGCCTTCCAAGTCATCTGTTGATTTATGGCAATCTCATGAATTTCATAGAGTTTTCTTAGGCAAATAATACTCAAAGGTGGGTTTGCCAATACCTTCCTCTGAAATATAGGGCCTTTATTTACTGCCAGAAATAATGCAGCTTGAGGCCACTTTAACTGTCCTGGCTCAGTGCTAAGGAATCATGAGAACTGTAGTTTATTGTGGCACCAGAGCTCTCTGACCGAGGCTCAATGTCCCAGGAAAAAAATACAGTTCCCATGATTCCCTAGCACTGAGCCAGGACAGTTAAAGTGGCCTCAAGCTGCATTATTTCTGGCAGTCTGTAAAGGCCCATAGTGTCTGCTGCACCTGTTAAGTCACTGGTGGTCTCCTACAAAGTACTAACTAGAGCTGACCCTGCTTAGATTCTTAGATGAGATGGGATCTGGTTGCCTTTAAAGTATTTAGGCAATTTCTAATACTACAGACCCCACATGACTCAGACAGAATTCTGTCTGGCCTTCTATTCCTTCATTCAGAACCCTCCATCCCATCATGTATCAATTTCTATAAACACACTGACAATCCACTGGCATATAAGAAAGAACCATTGAGTGGAATTACAATGTTGCCTCTTTGACTTCTTATTGTGTGCATTCAAGTCATTTCCAACTTATGGCAACCCTAAGGCAAACCTATCCCACTGCTCTCCTCTGAGGGTGAGAGAGTGTGACTTGCCCAAGATCACCCAGTACCCCTGGTGGCGCAGTGGTTAAATGCCTGTCCTGCAGCCACTCACTCATAAACCACAAGGTTGCGAGTTCAATACCAGCCAGGGCTGAAGCTAGACTCAGGCCTGCATCCTTCCGAGGTCGCTAAAATGAGTACCCAGCTGTTGGGGGGCAATCAGCTCACAGTTGTAAACCACTTAGACACCCCATAGCGTGGTATGAAGTGGTATATAAATGAAGCTGCTTTGTTTTTAAGGCTGATCACACATTCAAACCCTGCCCTCCAGAGTATAGGGTGCATCTACACTGTAAAAATAATGCATTCCCCTGATCTACCAAGCTTGTAGCTATTAAAAAAGGAGAGAAAATTATTCTGGCATGACTTGCTTTTGAGAAGCCCATTCTGGGTTTTAATAATTACAACATTCCCTTGTAAGTGCTCACAGACTGACTGTTTAATGATCTGCTCTAGAGCCAATCCTAGTATTCATGTCATGCTGACAGGTCAATAGTTGCTGGGGTCTGCCCCCCCCTTTTTTTTTTAAGACAACAATCATCCTTCTCCAGTCTGCTGAGACTTCTCCTGTTCTCCAAGCATTGTCAAAGATGATTAACAGCTCCTTTGACATTATGTCTCTAGGTTCTCTTAGTATCCTTGGATACAGTTAACTTGGCCATGGAATTTTGAATTTGTTTATAGTACCTAGATATTACTATACTACTTCTTTGCTTGTTTTTGGCTGCACTCCCTAACTGCATCATCTGTTCTTTCATCAATTAGAGCATTGTTTTTCTTTTGGGAGAAGACTTGTTGAGCAGTTCTGCCTTATCTTTGTACATATTAGCATTCACCATCTTCTCCGTGCCATGGCCCTATCTTTTCCTTATTCTTCCTCTTGTTTCAAATATTGCCCACACACGCCCAACCTCCATACTTTTAATCATTTTTAAATCTCTCTAGCAAGCCTGAATTCATTCTTTTCACTTTTCTGACTATCCCCTGAAAGACAATACATCTCTCAAGATACTGTGTAAGGCCCACATGTTACTACTTCTGTTCCTCTCAGCAAGAAATCACTTACCCAGGAACTTCTTCCAGAAATGACAGGATTCATTCCATACACAGAATCCTTCAAGGTCACTTCTGTGCTCTCTGAGGAGTGAGACTCTTATCCCTGTTCCTGCACCTTATTACCACAGATCAAGGAGATAGCTTGGAATCAGTTGTATAGCTCCAAACCTACACCATGGGTCCTGATAGTTCTGCTCCTATGCATCATATTCTTCCAAGCACATACTTCCTGTGTTTGGAGCTGCCTTGTATCCCATCCTGGGAGAAAGGTGGGGTATCAATCCAATAAATAAATAAGACAATCTGGGTATAATGCTCTTCTAGGATAGTTTACTCTGTCCTCTACTATGGGTTGATTATCCCTTAACTGGAATTCTCAAATCCAAAGTACTCCAAAACCCAAAACTTTTGCATTACAACACAAGTAGCATAGTACGTATCTGTACAGTATTTGCAAGATTGAAGAGATATGTAACTGAAGACAGACATAAGGATCTATTAAACAGTGGGATCTGTCTCCCACCACTTCATAAATCCTCAGTCTCTCACCAGCCTTACTATGGGGGGTTGCAGACTGCCAGAAATAGTGCAAATTGAGTCCACTTTTAGGGTTAGGGTTAGGGTTAGGGTTAGGGAATCATGGGAACTGTATTTTATTGTGGCACCAGAGCTCTCTGACAGAGAAGGTTCAATGTCTCAGAAAAAAACAATTCCCATGATTCCCTAGCACTAACCCTAACCCTAAAAGTGGACTCAATTTGCACTATTTCTGGCAGTCTGCAACCCTATGTCTCATTAGGTATATGCAAATTCAGGTATTCAAAAATCTCAAATACAAAATACTTCTGGTCCCAAGCATTCAAATAAGTGTATAAAAAGGCTTCATCCTTCCTGATAAGTTTGAGTGTAGACATGTGGACCTCAAGCTGCTGCACCTTCTTTTCCAGTGGTACAGCCAGCTTGAACTTGCTGGAATGCAGCTCCTCACATCCTTAGATGATAACAGAACCGTAGCACAGATTTTGAAGGTCACTGGAGCAGCTCCCTCACCATCCAGACTCAGTTTTTCAGTGTCAGCACTCTTGAGTCTCCCCCTGAAACTCCTCCATGAAAAACCCATGCAAAATACCTCTTGTCCATGTCCTGTTCACCAAGTTGCAAGTCCTCAAGTAGCAGCTATACAGAGCTGGTGACTGCCATCTCTGCACCCAACCTAGTCAGTGACTCACTTCTTCTCAGCAGAAGCCCCACACCCTTAGCCTCCAAACTACTTAGCCAAACAATCAGCCTTCATCCAAAAGAGAAAAAATCGCTTTATTCTGCCTCTTATTAAGAAAACACACTGAAACAAAGGCCTTCCAGGTTTGATATCACACATATGCCAAGATTTGGACAGCTTTGCCAAATCATTCTGTACAATTAGGAATTAACATTTCATATTTCATTTCTGTGTAATATGAATACCCAGCTACTTTGTTTTCTAGTACTTGGTCTGTAAGCAACAAGATATTTGAACAATGCAAATTCTGCTGGAAAAATTCCTTTAAAAATCACATTAGGAAAACAAGAGGTAATGCTTCTTTATAGTTTGGGTACTAACGCTGTTGCTTTTGAATAGATAATGCAGGTTTCATTATCCTCACTGAAAAAGGAGGACACTACTATGCATAACTCAGAAGATGCATTTTCCTTTTTCCCTATCCCATTTTTTAAAAGAACACCTTGCAGTGAAGATGCATGGAAAGTATTATAGAAGTGCAGCAATGGAATTATTATTTCTGGTCAATTAATTCGGAATAATAGGGCACGCTCCCTTAAATACTGTGGTTGCCTGCTCGCATGGCTTTCCACAATCTCAAGGAAAATGTGTCTTTAAAGTGGCAACTGTTATCTAGCTCCATCTGCCAGTCATGCCTGGGGAATGTGCTGAACTACCACCTTCACACCATCACATTCCCATTCCTTGTCAACTAATTCAAATATTTCATTATCTTTCTGCTGTTCTGCCCACAAGCAGGTGGGTAGGAAAATTTCTTTCTGCTGTTCCAATCTGAAGAATACACAAGGCTGCATCTGATCATGTGACAGAATGCAATGATGTTGGGAGCATTGTGAGGCTTCCTGAGCAAAGCAGGTTTCTGGTTTCCAAGTGGTGAAGGGCAGGCTTTTAGAGCTCAGCTGGCTGTTGTATGCTCACCTTGGGACCCAGCAGCAATCACATGGCAGATGCTCATTGATGCATTAATGGCATCCACTGCTGTTTGTTCAGGGAGGATACAACTGATGACAGCTTTTGCTGAAACCAAATTAAAAGGGTCACAATGTGCCTGCATTGGAAACCAACAGTTGGCAGAAGGAATTTTGGAATAAGCAGATGCCCCTGGCGGAACAGTTTAGCTCTCCATGTTTAGTTGTATCAGTTTTAGCATTGCCAGCTTTTTGGTGGCAAGGTTTCTCTGCCTTCTAAGAGCTTTACAATAGGGAGAAATTCAACAGGAAAAGCTTTTTCTCATGTGGAGACAAAATGAAAGGAGAAGCTGTGTTAATAGCACGATAAGAGTAGCTGACCAATTGTGTAATCTTTCTGAAAAACAAAGCACTTTTCAACTGCAGGAACATCCACCCATCCACCAATTTAGGATCATGTGTAGACTAATGCATACTTCTCATTTAAAGATAGAAAGGTACATGATATTGCACCTGAATGTAACAGCTAATTAAGCATGGTATCACATTTATTGCTAACTGCTGTCACATCAATCCTATGAATGAGAGACTTCCAAGTCACCCTATAATCAACACCCCTGTTTAGGTTTCACAGACCCAGGGCAGTGACTTCCTGTGTTGTATAGCTGCAGACTTTTCTTTCACCATTGAGCATGTCAACAGCTGAACATCCTTTCGGCTTGAGTCCAGTTGCATCATTAGCAGCCAGAATCCTATTGTTATTCCCCTTTAGAATAGACCTATTGAACTAATGGGATTTTATTTATGTGCTGGCTCACTGATTAACCACTGATTCAGTGAGGAATCATCTGAAAGCACAAGTGATTTTCTCAGACCTCTTTCCCATAGTTGCTTCCCTCTCTCTCTCTCAGCAGTGTGATAGGGGAGCTAGAGGAACCACTGTAGCTTCTTCTTTTCCATTCCTCATCCTTCCATGCTAGGGAGCATATAAGTACAGGTGCCAAGCTGCCAGCACTGAAGAGTGTCCAGAACAGCTGCTACTTTATGCTCCTGGACTGCCAGTCTCTAAGCTCTGCCACCGTTCCCACATTATCCCAAATTCCAAAATTAAGGGTGGCATCCTATTAGTGAATTACAATGGCTAATACCATGGTCAATGTGAAGGTTGAATTCTCTACCAACCATGCAATGACCAAAACCCCTTCCTAAAACCATTTCTTCTCAGTTCCAGCCTCCCAAACTCAATCATTTCCATTTCCACATTGTCGAGAGTAGCAAGAACAGCAGCCAAGCTGCCAGTTCTTTTACTATGACTGGATACAAAACAATGGCATCATTTTCAGGGACCTCTCAAGGAACCCCAGAGGTCCCTGAGAATGCCTTTTGCTGCTCACCCTGCTCTCTGATGAAATGAAATGGTCAGATTTGGATGGCTGGAACTGTGAAAAGGTGGTTTGGGGAAACACAGGAGACTATCGTAGTTCCAACTCACAATGTAAGATAATGGTCTTGGTATATTAGGGTAGGAGCCAGCATAGTGTAGTGGTCTGAGTGTTGGACTATAACGCTGGAGACTAGGGTTCAAATCCTGGCTTGACAATGGAAACCTACTGGGCAGTTACACTCTCTCAGCCTCAGAGGATGATAATGGCAACCCCTCCTCTGAAGAAGCTTGCCAAGAAAACTCCATGATAGGGTTGCCCTAGGGCAGGGGTAGGCAACCTTTCCCCATTATTATTATTATTATTATTAACCCTGATGTTGCCTAGTGTCTGCTTTTCATGCTCCCAGACAGGTACTATAATGTTTATTTCAGGAAAGCAACAGGTTGTCCACACAGGCTGGTCTAAAGTGTCTCAGCTAAACATGCAGTGAGAATTCAATATAATAGTGGAATCAACTGTTGAT
>JAIPUX010001880.1:34500229-34517210 GCA_020142125.1 Phrynosoma platyrhinos | reverse complement strand
AGGAAGTCCCTATCTAACTAAGAAGGGACAGGAGAATGCAAACATATTTCAACATTTTATCATCATTTTAATGCCATCCTATAGCATCGAAGACCAATTGTCCTCTATCTAAAGTTCCCCATCCTTTTTTGTTAGATCTACAATCCCCAACAGATGAATAAAAGCACCAGAAAAAACTTGCCAATATTCTACAGCCTGCTGCTTTCCCCATTTCTTGTCTTGCACTTCCAGGCCAGGAAAACTAGTAAGCAATGGAGTGAAGGTTTTTATGCTTCTAGGGCCAGATCATTCTCACCAAGCTTTGTACCTCCCTTGAAGGGGCAGGCCTCTGGCTTAGAATCTGGAATGCCTCATCCTTTCTTGACAATTCCTACCATGCACAACACAGGGATATGGTTTCCAGTTACAAGAGAGAACAATCCTTTGAGAAAGGTAAATTCTGACCACATGGACTCCTGAGGTCCTGACTCAGAGTTCAGGAGTCCCTGGTACAACTCAGGTACAACCACAGGCCTGGAGTGGTTTCTAGCATGTCCATCTCTGGTGGCACTGATCTAACAAAAGTGTCCAGCTCCTCCTTGTTCTGTTTATAGTGTTCTTCCTTGTTACTGTTATAGTGGAAGTCCTGGTGCTGCTGGCAGTCATACATCTGACAGATGTGAGACTGGAAGGGGGGATCCAAGAAATTAACCAAAAATAGACCAATCCCCAAGCTCCCTTGGCAAAAGAAAGGACAAGATATTAGAGGGAATGTTAACCAAGGTACCTTATAGTCAATATTCCTATTATACCCCTTGACACCTCAGTTTCTCCATTAACAAAAGCAATATTACAGTGCTAATTACTTACATTTTCCTTTCTACTGTTACTCTATCCATCTTAAAATTTGATTTTTATTTAGCACTCCAAGTGTGAATGCCCCTAGAGTTTTATACAGGACCAATGAATTGGCTTAACAATTGTCATAATATAGTCAATTTTCTCCAACTCAAAAAGCAATATGAGTGGAATGAGCAGGAATTGGTTCTGTATATATGTTTTAAAAAAATTCTTTTACTTTCCAACTCAAGTGTTTAATATTTCCTGGAAGAAAAAAGAAAACTTGATTTCATTTATTCACAAGCACTTTAAAAATGCGTTTCAAATAGGTTTGATTGGTTCTCATATAAGAGTTACATGGTTTAATCCACCTAATTTTGAAGTCAAAGGCAACAATCCCAATTATTCCTAAGAGGGCAGAAAAACATATATCTTCAAGTAAAAACCAATTTGACTAAAGCAATAATGGCTTAAAGGCAATCTTCAGAAGGAATACATTAATTTTCAAGGCTCAATTTAACTAGGCTGCAATTCAGAAACTTTTATCAGCTGAAGTTTCATTTCAGTCAATGCTAATGATTTAGATATTCAGTTAAAAATTCAACACTGAGGGTGCAATCCTAGGCTCATGATATGTTGGGCGAAAGCTATGGGATACACTAAAAACTCTGTTATGCAGTCAAAATGGAATTACAATTATACATCAATACATCTCTGTGGCGGTGTATCTTGTACAGTGGCAGAAATCCGCCAGCATCTAGCTGAAAATGGGGCAAAGACATGGACAAGGCACGACCAGGGCACATGAACTGAAATATTCTAAATTGTCTGCATCTTCTGATCCCATTCCCAGCCCTGATCTTTACAATGACCACAGTGTCAACATAAGGGAAATGTCCAGAGTATTCAGTGGAGAGAAAAAAGCACACACAGCCTTCCCAACCCCTAGCCATTCCAAACACCTTGCCAGAATGGATTACACTAGGGTTTTATCTTCACCCAAACACAAAACAAAAAAAAGATGAATATAATCCCCCACTAGGGAAACCCTAAGCAAATGACAGAGTATGTGGCATATCCCACACTGTGCACACTTAAAGCATACAAGGGAAATCTCTAGCAATGGGAACTATGAGGAAAAGGAAAAGACACTTTGCATGAAAAAGGTTGCTTTGAACAGACAGCCTGCCTCCAGAACTCTTATGGTATTGTGCCTTGGGCACACATCTACATCTGTACTCACCCAGACCCCCACCCTCAACCCTTGAGCTGGCTAGAGGCATCTTGTCATGTCAGCATGGATCTACATTCCCATGCACAGCCTCTCATGACTAGAACAAGACTGGAGCTTTTATGTTTATACACACACACATATCAATGGGTTTTTACGGTTTTATGTTTAGACTTACACCCCCATTCAGTTTTGGTACACCTCCCAAAAATATAATGTGGAATGCTTGTAAACAAGATCAAATCCACAATATTTTTATAACAGACAAGAGGGTACCCAAAAAGAATATAAAGCTGCCATTGCAATGTAACAAAATGCATAAATAAAGATGATCAACATGTCACGGTTTTGTCAACAGGATGGAAATAACAGGGGGGGGTTGTGAGGGGGTTTTTGCACCTTTCTGGAGCTAACACTTTAACTGGAAAGCTGCTAAGCAGTCACATTTTGTCTGTCCTAGGATATCAAATAATTTGGTTTTCTGACAGGGATTTTTTAACAGCAAATATATTTACGTTATCAACTCTTTCATCACCATTTCCAGTAATCATGAGTTTTTGTGACTTGCAAGTTCATGCCCAGCCTGCAGTGACAAAATAAACAATAGGCGGATATTTTTCAAGCTCTGTTCATGATCAACTAAGCATGCAGTGAGATATGAAAACAAACAGGTCAAGGACAAATCCTCAGGTGCTTGTACTATGCCACTAAAGATTACATAATATGCTTGAAAGTTTCATCCAGAGTAGCCAAAATGAACAAGCTACTCATGAGAGATATCATGGTTTCATTTTCATTCATTTCCATTTTTCTATCATTCTACTGTTTTCTCACTGTAGCTGTACCAGCTGATAACACTTGGATTTCTCCTATAACATCAGTTATAGGAGATTATTATATTATTATTATTATTATTATTATTATTATTATTATTAGTGAACAAAATGTTGCATTAGGGCCACATGTGGCCCTCCAGGCTGTTGTTTTCTGGCCCTTGACCTTTTCAAATTCACTCCACTGCCCTCTTTCTGGAAAAAACAAAGAGCCGCCCCAGGAGCAGTGGATTGGAGCCATGGCAACCGCACGCCGTAGCCCCGATGCTCATTTTTGCCACCCCCAAAAGAGTGGCAAAATGCCACTCCTTATAGGGGAGGGAAAAGGCCACCCTTTCAGTTGTGGCGGCGGCTTTTTCACACCCTTTTGGAGCAATGTGTGCACACACTGCGCCAAGAGGGCATCCTGATGCTGCACGCCGTGTGAACAGGCGCGAGGCAACAGAACGGGGTTAGGGTGGAGTTGGAGCCCTCTTTCTGCGGCTGCCCTGCCCCAACTCCACCCCCAGGCCTGCCCTTTAGGCCAGTCTTCAAAGCCCCTACCTCTCCTAGAGGCTTTCCTGAGTTACAAGTCACCTTTTAAACTTGGGAGGCCTACATTAGTTAACATTTTTAAAGTGCTGCTCTTCAAAACTTTGTCTGACCACTTGCCAATTGGGAACCATTCTGTTTCTCTGTGTTCTGTTCTAACAGCAGCCTCTTGTCCTAAGTACAGATTATTCATTGAGATTATCAGATGTGTTAGCACTCCCATGTCTTTAAGAATGTTCCATAGCCTTTAATGATCTACGCAGTCAAAGACATTCTGTAGTCTATAAAACATATGCTGATTTTCTTTTGAAATTCCTTGATGTACTCCATTAGCCACTGTATGTTTGCAATGTGGTCCCTAGCACCTCTTCCTTTTCTGGATCCCATTTGAACCTGAGATTTCTCTCTCCATGTATGGTTAGAGTCTATATTGCAGAATTTTTAGCATAATTTTGTTTGCGTGGGAGATTAGTGCTAAGATCCTATAGTTGCTACAGTCATTTGATGGGGATACTGATAATTTCCAATCTGTTGGTCACTGTTTTGTTTTCCATATCTATTGGCATATGTTGGTTAGCACTAGAGTTGATTCTGTCAGTGTGAACTGTAGCAGTTTGAATGGAATATCATCTGTTCCCGGTAATTTATTACAATAGAAGGAGCAGTGAAAATAGGAGGAAGGAATATCACCAATCTAAGATATGCAAACAACAACATACTACTAATGGAAAACATCTCCTAGAACAACTACTAAGGAAGATCAAGGGAAAAGGTGCCGAGAACAGCTTACTGCTGAACATAAGAAAAACTAAAATAATGGCCACAGACGATCTACACAAATTCATCCCAGACAATGAGGAAATCGAAATAGTTAGAGATTTCCCATACCTCGTATAATTTTTTAAAAGACATTAAGGTTAGAATCATCTAAGTCATTGTATTTCCATCACCATGTATGGATATGAGAGCTTAATGAGAAAATTAGGAAAGTGGATAAGAAGAAAATAAATTCATTTGATATGTGGTGCTGGAAAAGAGTGCTAAGGATTCCACTTAGACAAACAAATGTATCCAAGAACAGATCAAGCCAGAAATCTCCCTGTAAGCCAAGATGACTAAATTGAGGCTCTTGTACTTTGGTCATGTGAGACGGACCGACTCATTGGAAAAAACAATAATACTAGGAAAGGTGAAGGGAAATAGAAAGAGAGGAAGACCACATGCTAGATGGATAGACTCTATTAAGGAGGTCACAGATATGAATTTACAGGGATTAAGCAGAGCAGTGGACGATAGGGTGTCTTGTAGGCATCTCAACTAAAGGGTCGCCATGAGTTGAAATCTCCTCAAAAGAGGTTAGCAACAACAATAATTTTAAAAACCCAGAAATGGACTTCTCTTCATTTTGGTGTGAGGCCAGTTGGCAATTTGTGCCCCTTCCAATGCTCCCAGGGCAGAAACCTGGTCCCTGAACCAGACAGTTGCCTATCTCTGAACCTAAGCTTTCTCTGTTTATTTCAAAGGTGACAATACTCAAAGCCCCAAATGGCTTGAGAAATCAGTACCTAAAGGAGTACCAGTCTGTATATTTACCTGCTGGAGGGGCCCTGCCTGCTATGGTACCCTTCATATCACAGGAGTACATGGAAGAGGGCCCTCCCTGCTATGGTACCCACTGATGGAATGGAGGCTTAATTGGTGCCAACATTGGTTTCTTTTAGGTGCCAAGTTAAAACATGGCTTTTTGTTAGAGTTTTTGGATCTAATCTCTCTCTTATTTAAATATACATGTACAAAGTTTTGGGGTCTAAATACCCTAATGTATCAGATCCTATCTGATCTTGAAACGTAAGCAGGATCAACCTTGATTAGTAATTGGATGGGAGACTGCCAACAGTACCAGGTGCTGTAGGCAATATACTGCAGAGGAAGGAACTGGCAACACCACCTCTGAGGATTCCTTGACTTTGAAAACCCTATGAAATTCATGGGGTCACCATAAATTGACAGGAAGGTGCACGAAAGCACATGCACACACACACAGTTTTAACTGTTTTACCTTACTTTTAACTTGCTGATTTGTTTAACATACTTTTATTCTATTTAAACTATTTTATCATTTTTGTTTGGAATTGTTTTAAACTGTTTATATTGTTTTCATTGTACACACCCCTGAGATCTCACTACAGGCAGCAGGACAGAAATATTTTAACAATAAATTAAGCATAAATAAATAAATATTAGCTAAATGATCAGCCTTAAAGGACAGAGAGGATAACTTTATTTTGATATTCAGCATCATGTACATACTGGAAGTATTCAAGGTTAAGTAATACCTACAAATAGTCTCTGGCCTCTGTTATGCAGTTATGTTCTACAAGCTCATAAATGTTTGATATTCAAATTTATGGTCATAGCAGCATTGCCATGACTGCAAATGCCCTCCCCAAACCCACTTAAAATCCAGGCAGTCATAATGAGGGAGGCAGTTCTGTGGTGCTGATAAATGGGGCACTCAAGGATGATGTGTCCAGTCCCATCCCTCCAGTGAGTCACAGTGCAATGAAGACAGGACCCTCAAGAGATCTTTTAGATTAACTTGTCACACCACTGCTCACCAGCAGGAGGAGGCTGGATGTATCATCCTTCAGTACGTTGCTCATCAGGGCCACTCCACATCTACCTGGATTTTATGGTGGGCTTCAGGGAGTCAGAGGAGACAGTGTACCCATGATATTACATGTGTCTGAAGTATGATCTCAGCCAGTTTCTTTCTCTCACATTAGTGAGAAAGAACGAGGAAGGTAGCCTGTTGTTGCCCTACATGCCAGGGTCCTGGGAGGGCACACAAGTTGTAGTCAATGCGGGAATTAATTCAGCTCAATAAGAAACTCTAAAGCTGGGATAAAAGCCTATGTATAATGGTTCCAAACCCAATAATGCCAGACACAGGTTTCAAAATAGATTAGTTTATTGATTAAAAGGGGAATCAATACACATTCAAAACACTCTCATATACTCACACACAAAGACTAAGATATAAAAGGTGGTAGCAGCCAGTGAATTAAAGGATTGCACTGAGTGATACTTTACTGATTTCAGAAGTGAGGCTCCGATCTGGGGAAAGACTATGAGTTGAATAGAACTCAGTGCTCTAGTTTGTGGCACAGCCAGTGGCACTGAGGTGTCAAGCTTGAATCCAACAGAGTTTCTGCCTGATTCCCATTGGACCAAAGTGGGAGTGCCCAAGTAGGCATATTTATAGGGTGAAATGTGTCCTGGGGCAGTTTCTCAGGTTTTTGAGTGGATTTTCCAGAAGGAAGAATGGCCAGAGATGTGTGGAAATGGCAGGGCAATCAATGCAAATGTTTTACACAAAAAGGTGTCATCTCCAGAGGGAAGTGCCTTTTGATTCCCAGTTTTCTGGTAAGTATCCGGTACATCACCCACATCTTACTCCTATGTGATGGGATTATGTAGATTCTGATCTTAACTGATCTCTCCTGGCTAAGTGCCCTGACTTCCCCCATGCTGAGCCAGTAGGCTCTCCAAATATGGTCATGGGAGTCCTTATATGGCATGGCTAGTTTCCTGCACTAGAAGTGCCCTCTCAACTACTTGATTCAAACATCTCTTTTAATAAGTTGATATCAAAGGTTGACTAGGGATGAAGGAAGGCTGATTGTGGGATAACACTTTCCTAAATGTGCTGCCTTAAGTCCCTATATTGGGAGAAAAGTGGGATAAAGAAAAATAAAATAATAATAAAATTATAAATGTGGCATTACATGGAGCTGAAGAGGAGAGGTAAACTACCATGAGTATACTTTCCTGGGCTAAAAATGTTCATTAATTCATTAGGAGCCTAGGTTCACCTCAATAAATATTACAGTGGGCCCTTGGTATCCACTGGAGTTTAGTTCCAGGACCCCCTGTGGATATCAAAATCTGTGGATGCTCAAGTGCCATGATATATGATGGAGTGGTAGAATGGTGTCCTCTTTATATATAAAATAGCAAAATCAAGGTTTGCTTTTTACATTTTGTTTTATTTTGTAATATTTTCAAGCTGTGAATGGTAGAATCCATGGATGCCAAATCTGTGGATATGGAGGGCCAACTATTTAACCAATGTATTGATTATACAGTCACCCCTCCATTCTCGTGGACTTGAGGTCTGCGGTTTTGAATATTCACAGAGGTGCAACCTCCGTAAAAATCAATGGGGCACGCCCCCTTCAAGCCTATGGGGCTTGAATATTGGTGAGTCTCTATTTTTGCCAGGGGGGGATCCAGAACAGATCCCCCACAAAAATGGAGAGCCAATTGTACAAGTCATATTGACTTCAATAGGATAATCAAGGATGTATTTAACTGTCCCATTGAAACCACTGAGACTTGGGTCCAAAACACACTGCAGAAATAATCCAGTTTGAGACCGCTTTAACTGCCCTGGCTCAATGCTAGAGAATTCTGGGAACTGTAGCTTTGTGAGACATTTAGCATTCTCTGTCAGAGCACTCTGGTGCCACAATAAACTACAGTTCCCAGGATTCCCTAGCACTGAGCCAGGGCAGTTAAACAAGTCTCAAACTGGATTATTTCTGCAATGTGTTTTGGTCCCTTGATACTTTGATAGGACTGTACCAGTTTTTTTTAACTACCCAGCATTTTGTCAACCATTATCCTGGATGAATGTTAAGATAATACTGAAGTGCTAATTAATGGTTAGAATTTTGTGAGAAAGCCTGAGATCTCTAGCTTGTTTGCTTTGTGGTCAGTTTCTAGACCTGACAGTTTCAGACAGATTTGAAACAGTAATGGAAAAAAGTGCAAAAACCTGAAAGAGATACTGGTCAAATATTGGAGAGCTGTATCAAGAAATCTCAGAAGGAAAGATGAACAAAGGTTTCTCACATTTGGGATACGCAGTTCCAGAATAAAAAAATGACACGGGGTGTGGGGGGGAAGCAAGCTCTCCACCATCTGTGGTTTAGCAGTCAGGAAAATGATAAATAAATTATGTTAATTGCATGCATCTAAAACAAGCAGATTAGGTCCATCCCTCCTGCCCCCTTCCCCAATATGGCCCTCAGCACTAAACCAGTCACTTCTTTCAATTACATAGCTGATGACGGATTATGTCACCTTAACATGCCAAGGTAATTCAGCCCAGGGTTACACAATGGAATGTAATAAACACTCTTTCACAGGAGATCTTAATGCTGTACCCTGCAGAGCAATTGGAAAAGGATGACTCAGTAAATTAATGTTATATACATAATGCCTATTTCATGGCAATGTTCCAATTCAGAGCTGAGCTGCACATGGATAATTGAGTCTGAAGTGACAACTGTATCTACAGAAAACAGCCAAAAGGTTGAACTGATTCAGACAACCCAATGAACTTGATTCTAAGGCAATGCTCTCCAGGAGATACGGTGCTGTTCAGTTGTCATGGCATTGATTTGTAGGTGTTAGCAGTATGTGCTGATGCTAAGTGTGAAACTTTTGTAACACATTTGCTACACAGTGCTTGGCTCCAATAGTGTTCATACTAAATTGTGAAGAAACAGCGCTAGTGCATTTGTTGTTGTTGTTTGGTGGTAAGGGTGGCAATTTCTAAATTAAAAGGAAGTTTGATGGTTCATAGAATAGCTTTGCACTGTTGCTGAGCACTGCTTTTTATGGTCTTGTTTTATTGTTGTTTCAGGGCTTCCTCACTCCTTAACTCTTGCTGCCTCAAGAGCTAGAAGGCTTTGCTTGATTTCTATACATACTTTTTAACTATAGTGGGTATTGGCAACTTTGCTGGCTCTTTGATGGCTTTTGGAGACAATTTTGTGTCCAGGCATCAGCCACAGGTCTCTGCACCTCAAAAAATATTTTTATCTTTTTTGAAAACCAGAGGTAACCGAAACGTTGCTTCAATTTTATTTTAAAATTTCCCCAAGCCACCTCCTCCATCACACACATACACTAGAATAAGCCCCAGTGTCTAGTTGTAATACAAACTCATTAGATTTTGTACCACCCAACTCTGTTGCCATGAAATAGGCATTATTCATGTAGCTTTAATTTTCTGGCTCATGCTTTCCTAATTGCTTTGTAGGGTACAGAGTTAAGGTCTGTTGTGATACAGTACTTCTTACATTCCATTGTGTAACAGTGAGCTAAAATCAATATTTTCATAAAGAAAGAGAAAGGCCCAGGGGGCACAGAAAGGGCTTTGGAAGGCACATGTAGATTGTAATGTGCCTTTTGTTCACCTCCATTGTACAAAAGGCCCCATATGTGGGAATAGAAAAATACCCAGCTCAATCATTTTTTTTTCATTGGACACTAATAACACTGTTGTGGTCCAAAACTGGATGCTGTGATGAAGTTGATATGGGCTAGCATGTTGAGTCTCAGTCCAGGAAAAATAGAGCCAGCAAATAAAATAATCCAGGCTTGGGAAGGCAGTATGTTCTAGATGGGGCACCACTCCCTTGAAGAATCAGGCTTGCAAATTAGGAGGTGCTTTTGCACCCAGCATAACTTCTGAGTAGGGGTAGGCAACTGGCTGGGATCAGGGGATTACATTGGCCCCGAGAAGTTCTTTCTCAACTCAAATATGATCTGAGATGCCAATTCCAAAGCTAAATATATTGATTCAAATCAGTGCAAAGTACTCTGTGTGCAATAAATGTACAGTCTTCCACCCAGCAAAAGTGATTCCAGATAAACAAGTTTGGGGGAGTGAAGGGTGGCAAAAGGATGTTGTTGTGCACATTAAATACAAATTGGTTGTACCAAAAGATACAAGAATGAATGCATAGGAAACTACTTTCAGCTCCTACATGTCTGTGTAAAACCTAGGAATAGCTTAGATCTGATTGTCCAACCATTCCTGGGTAAGAAATGGTTTCTTGTTGTCTTTAACATAGGGCCTTTGCAGACTGCTAGAAATAGTGCAAATAGTCCACTTTAACTGCCCTGGCTCAGTGATAGGGAATCATGGAAATTGTATTTTTTTTTTCTAAGACATTGAGCCTTCTCTGTCAGAGAGCTCTGGTGCCACAATAAACTACAGTTCCCATGATTCCCTAGCACTGAGTCAGGGCTGTTAAAGTGGACTCAATTTGCACTATTTCTGGCAGTCTGCAAAAGCCCATAAACAGTTATCTGACAATGACCCAAAGTTTCCCCAGTGAGAGTCGCTCTAAGCACTAGATCATACTAACCCTCTGGTAGGAAGTTTGTCCTAAAACATTACTTTAGGCCAGCGGTTCTCAAATAGTGGGGTGGGCCCCCCAGGGGGGAGCAAGGCTCCATAAAGGGGGGCCCATTATGGCTGGAGAGAGGGAGATTGTCCCAGCGCAGCCCCAGTAGCAGCCCGACGTGCTCTATCCTGATTGGTCAAACCCACCCATGTGACTATTTACAGTCGCGCGGGGGGGGCGCAAAATGTTTTCTTCTTTCCTAGGGGGGGCGTGACAGAAAATAATGGAGAAGTACTGCTTTAGGCTGAGTGCTTGACAGGACAGAATGCCTGAAAGGGTTAAATAAGACCTCATTAGGTCAAACAATAAAAGCATTGATACTTCTGCTAACAGCAGCAACAACAAAACAAAACTAAAACAGTCAGCAAGAGAAGCCACAAATAAACCAAGGATATTGTTAGCTATTATGTTTGCCTACGGATAAAACTGTTAATACATCACAGCAGACTCAGCAATGAAGGTTTAATTTTTTATATTATTATTATTATTACAAAATGTATGTATCAAGCACCTTCCACACCATGATGGCGAACCTTTTAGGCACTGAGTGCTCAAACTAAACTGGGAATTACCCCGTGCCGGAGACAGGACTTCTGGGGGGAGGGACTTCTGCCCTATGGAGGTGGGACTTCTGGGACAGGACTTCTTCCCCCCACATCTTTCTGGGCCTTCAGTTGCCTCCCCAAAGGCAGCTGAAGGCCTGGGAGGAGGAGGAAAAGTCGCATGCCTGTTCCTCCTCTACCACCTGCACCTTCCCAGGCTTTCAGTTGCTTCTCCAGAGACAGCAGAAGGCCTGAGATGGCTGGGAGGAGGAGGAACCAGCATGTGCCTTTTCCTCCTCTTCCCTGCTCTGCATGGCAGGGAAAATGGCTTTATGTGCCATCTCTGGCACGCATGCCATAGGTTCACCAACATGGCCAGAGAGCAAAGCCCAAAATATACTGAGAATACAAATAAAAGTACCAAGTACCCAAAATAATGTCATGTTTTTCTTTGGTGTTTGTTTTATTTCATTCAACTGAAATGCATTCATTTCATTTCTGTTATTAATTGTTCCAAGTGGCATCACTAGGTGGCTGCAGGGGGTGTTCCAGTGGGGTGGTACATCCGACACGGCCGCTGGACGAGTAAGAAAGGGTGTCTTGTCCCTTTCTTGTTCGCCCAGCAACCACAACAGGCCCTACCATTTGGTCTTTGGCACAGTTGCAGCCATGCCAGAGCCCAAACAAACCTCTGGGGGCCTGGTGCTGCGGCTACTGGGGGGCAATCCCTTCTGTTTTGAGTTCTGACGCAGCTGCAGCCACACTGGAGCCCAAATGGAACTCCAGGAGCAGAGATAGTCTACCCTCCGCACTGCCCCCCAGCACTGTGTGACACCAACTCCCAGTATGCCACTGATGGTTCCCATTGCCTTCAACTGAAAACCCAGACATCCTTCTGCTGCATGCAGCTGTAGAATTTTCTATTCAAAAGCCATTAAATGTACAGGTATTTGACTAACATCCCAAAACACCAGACCTGTGACAAATTTCATACTGGATGGACAAAAAGGTTCTATTTTATAGGCAATTAAAAGAGCACATATATTGTAATATGTCCAGTGCTTTCAATAGGTGATTCAGCTGCATTCTTCTCTTGTAACTAATAGGTGTTCCTGGCAGTACATCATCATTCACAGATACCCACAACTCCCTATGGACATGTTTAACAAATAACACAATTTACAGCAGCCTTTAGCCTGTGTTATAGTATGCATGCAACAGATTTTTGCAAGGATTTAAATGGGAAACAGATTCTTATAAATTAGGAGATAACTAAAACAGGATGGAACCAGGGCAGTTAAGGTTTGAAGCACATATTTTGCAGATGTTTGTTCTCAACACATACACAAACACACCTATGAAAGGAGGGGGAAAAACAGAAATGTCTTAATATATCCACCACTTCATTCAAGAATCTCTAAGTCAGTTCTGCAAAACATATTAAGAGATTCAGGCTAAGCCATTACTACGAAATATGCAGCCATAACCAGAGTTTAGTTAAAAGCAGAATTATAGGAATTCTGCTTTTCAAGTTGCACTAACCAGAACAAAGCCAATTTCTGAAACAAGGTGTCAGAGCAAAGTTCAAGAAATCCATGGCACACAATAATTATAATCACTGAGCCAGAACATCAGAAGCATCTCTGCAACACTTTCTTGTCCTTATCCTGTAATTTTTCTGTGACCTATACTGATCCTTACAAATATCTTGACTTCACTGCTTTCTAGCTGCATTCAGTGATTATTACTCCACATCATGGAGAGAGATCAGAGTGGTATCATCTTCCCTGACAGCCCTGTCTCTACCCTGGCCATAGGTTGGAAGCTTGTCTGTAGGGTTAGTGTGGAAGCCTGCCAAGCATATGCCCAAGAGGAAAAATATCTGCAGTTAATGCTTACAAAAGCCACGTGAAATAGGCCACACTGGCCCAATATCACCCAGTTGAGTTTCACAGCTCAGTGGAAGTTAGAACCCAGATCTCCCAAGTCTCATGAGTTTTTCAGATTACAGAATAATGGCACTATGGTTCCAGCTTAACTGCCATAGGCAATATCCCATGGAATTTAGAGCTCCTTGCCTAAGAATTGTAAATACGCCTCCCTAAACAGCCAATCCCAGGATTCCACAGGATGGAACCAGGGCAGTTAAACTGGAATCACAGTGCTATAACTATATAGTGGGGAAAGACCCTAGTTGAATGTATTAACAACTGTGTCACATTGGCTGTAAATTCCATTAGCCTAGAACTTTCATCTCCCAATTCCAAGTTCAAAAATCTAACCACTACACCACTTTGGTTCTCCATTATACTGGCCTATACATGTTTGGCAGAATTCTCCCAACACATGGAAAATATCAGGTCACATATGAGCTGCCTTAGGCTTTCTCCACACAATGTTAGTCACATGGAATAATACAACAGAATGGGGTTTCTATGTATCCCCCACAGCCTGTGTCCTCTGCATTCCAGAAGATATATTCAAAACAGTACTTCCAATGCAAATTTAATGTTGTAAACTGCCCCGATTGCTCTGCAGAGAGGCAGGATATAAATAAAAAAAATTATTGTTGTTTTGTTGTCGTTGTTTCCATTTGTTTGGTTTTTTCTATTCATTTTCAGTATAAAAACAAATGAAATAAATGGGGCATGTCCACTTCTTTTCCAGTATTTTCCATTACATTTAAAATGGATGCAATGCAATACCCAAAAAACTTGACAGCAATTCTGATATCAACCACACTCTCTATCTGTCATTAAGTCTTTTGAGATCAGGCTCCCAGGGGAAACAATGGCAAAAATTAATTCCAGGGCTAGATCTCCAATGGCAGTAGGAACACAAGGAACTGAGGGCTAGTATTCAGCTGCCCCCTTCCTTGGACCTGTGAGCTCAGAAGAAATGGGTAATAATCTGCAAGAGATCAAGGATATCAAGGATCATGTAATGCTACCTGGAATCCCCTCTTCCTGCTACTGCCTGAGCTGGATGGGATCTCCAGAGGCCATGAGTTGTCACCACCACCACCACCCATTGATTTGATTTCCCCTGTATAGCAACATAATGGAAAGTTGCTGGGATTCCACTGATACTTCTCATCTTTGGCAGAGATGCATTCTTCCTTTTCCCATCCCTGGGGAAAGACCAAACCAAGCAAAAGCACATAAAAGAGGAGCAGGAGAGAGAAAGAGTACTTTTAAAGGAAAAGTATTTTAAGTAAGGAATTTCCATAGCAAAATGATTATCTCTTACATGAAGGATAAGGCAACAAAGAACAGTGCTTCATACACACAGCAGTACTTAACCAGAAGAAGTGGCTCACTTTCTTCATCAGTCCCTCAAGGCTAGAAGAGGGAGGCAGAGACCTAACACCTGTAGTTTGCTACCTGAATGCTTACACAGTGGTATGTTACAATGCTGCACTAACATTACATACCTTCCCAAAGCATCATAGGAGAAAAACAACATCATAAGAGATGAAAATAACACAAACAAAAATTGTTATCTGGGTGTTTTGTGAAATGAATACATTCTTGGTTTTCTATGTATAGATAATGGCTTAAGAAAAGAACAATATAATAGCTAATTCATGTTTTAACTCTAAAAGTAACCAAAGGAGAGATGATGTATGAAATGGCAAAGCTTCTCCAAACAAAAAGAGACAAACACCAGTATGCCTCTTCTACTCTCTGACAGTTCTCTCCCTGCCCCCACTTTAAACTGCTTTAGCTGACACTATAGAAATTTCAGTCTTTATAGTGAGTGGGAAGAGCTGATTGAGAATAGAGCTTAGAGAAAAATATGAAAGAGAATGACTTTAAATGTGTGAACTAACTTCTATCACACAACTTTAAGAAAGCCTTCTAAAATGCAAGGATTAAGTAGAACATTTTGTTTGTTTGGATTCTAAAGATATTTTTAGAGTAGATTATATTTTGGTTGTTTTAGCTGCACTAAACATTTGTTCATCAATTTATTTAGGGCTGGGGGGGAGGTCTGATTGACATGCTAGGATTCTAACATTTCTTATTTACCGTACCTATACAATACAAGCAGTAAAAGCACCCACAGCTTATTTGATTTATTTATTTATTTTTTCATGTATTTAATTTATATCCGACCTTTCTCCCTGGTTAAATATGAGAATTCTTTCTTAATGAGAGTAAGATGGAGCAGAAATTGTATATAAGCCAAATTTTTACTAAAATGCTTTTTACGCTTTTTCTGGAGTGCTGAGATGTTAACTATCATGTTGCCTAATCATCCTCATGCAAGCTGTATAGTTCAGGAACCAATTTCATATAAAATGATCATGCTCTACCTTCACACATCTGTGAACTAATACATAGTACAGTAGAACACTAGAACATGTATTATTTGAATCTCTGTTATCTAAATTACCTATATCTGAATTCATCTGCATTAGTCCTAGAATTCACAAAAGGGTACCAGTCATTAGGTTGAAGAGGTCTGCCATAACCAGGATTGTCACATGCATTTCAGTCCTGGTTTACTGATGAAATTTTCCTAAATACTCAATGTAGAGCTTGATCTTCGTTGCTGTGTACCTACCTATATGCAATGTGTCCCAAGCTAGAAACATAAATGAATTATAGTTTCAATTATACTGCCACTGGGATATACTTTTTCTCTAGTGTAATGACTAGTGTAATGGTTGCACCAGGAATCAAATTGTGTACTGAATGATGACCTCAGAAGTGCATACACACACACAAAAAAACATATACCCTCGAAAACTTTTAAAAGCTGAGACTATTTTTATGTGAAATATATCCAACTGTGTTCAGTGGTTCTTATTATTCCAGCCATGCATAGGTGTTGTTGAACCAGATGGAAACAGTAGTGTTACTAAATGTAATTTATATGTAATTGGGAAATTGCTTTGAAAGTCACATTTGATGAACAAAAATGAGGTTGGGAAAAGCATTTTTAAAAGGAAAATCATGACCCAGAACTGATAACAGCTACACCCTATCTCTGATACAATCATACTATTTTGATGGCGTAGTGGCACCAACCCTATTCCACCTTACACCAACAATTTACTTTTTAACAAAGTAATTTTAAATAAAGGTGGTAATCATTTGGCATATGTTGTTGGACAACATCTCCCAGCATTCCTCACTCTAAAGTACAGCTGGTACTTTCCATGTCAGCAGGTTTACTGAATCTTCCCTAGATTTCATTTCATATTTTAAAGGAACTATCCAGGATTCTGATTCCTGTCTCCAACATAGGTTTTGCCCCAATGATAGTGACTTCTAGAATTCAGGGGTAGACAACCTTTCCCCTTTAAGGGCCGAGGGACTTCAGCTCCCAGCAGCCTCAGCCATGTTGGCCAATAGTCCCATGTTGGCCAATAGCTCCTGGGATTCTGGGAGCTGAAGTCCCTCGGCTCTTAAAGGGGAAAGGTTGCCTACCCCTGTTCTAGATTTTATAAGGGATCCACCACACCATTGACCTGGGAACCCCAAACCAGGGGTAGGCAACCTTTCCCCTTTAAGGGCCGAGGGACTTCAGCTCCCAGAATCCCAGGAGCTATTGGCCAACATGGGACTATTGGCCAACATGGCTGAGACTTCTGGGAGCTGAAGTCCCTCGGCCCTTAAAGGGGAAAGGTTGCCTATCCCTGCCCCAAACCATCCCTGCTTACCATTTATCATGCTGGCAAAGGCTACTGGAAGTTGTATATCAACATCTGGAGGACCAAGCAATTTCCACACTTGATTTAAAATAAGTGTA
>JAIPUX010001880.1:34488818-34499311 GCA_020142125.1 Phrynosoma platyrhinos | reverse complement strand
CAATTTAATGTGCACTATTTCTGGCAGTCTGCAAAGGCCTTAAGTTCAGCAGCTTGGATAGTTTGTATAACATTCTTTCATTGTTGCTCCCTCCTGTGCAACATGGATGGCAAGCAAGCAGTAGAGTACTGGTTCCTGTTCCAAGAAGCATGAGACTTGTTCAAACATTTTTTTAAAAGACAAAGCCATTACCATTCAATTAAGGTAAGAGACAATATTGCCCCCAGCATCCACTTTCTAAGGAGTAAAGCCATTCCACCAAAAATGCCACAGTTTGGAAAGTCATTTCATTATCTGCAAAAATATTATCATTGTAGACCTATTAGCATAAAATGTAACTCATTGCCAGTAACATTATTACTTGTATCATGTTACTTCCAAGAGCTGTTCAAAGTACTTAGAACACTCTAAAGCAGGGGTAGGCAACCTTTTTGAGCCGGGGGCTGGGTTGCTGTCCCTCAGACAATTGGGGGGCCGAAGCACCATAAATAAATAAATAAATTTAAAAAAAAAATAAAAAATATATGCATGCACATTCTCTCAGCCCCCAGAAAAGCCATGGCAAACCCCTTGTGGAAATTTTGCCAAGAAAACCCCAAGAACAAGTAATAACAACAATAATCAATATCATCATGGGGGGTGATAGTGGGGATGGCGGCGGCAGCGGCAGGACTGGTCTGGGGCTGGTCCAAAGGCCTCGGGGGGCCGCATCCTGCCCCCGGGCCTTAGGTTGCCTACCCCTGCTCTAAAGTGCCACATACTCCAAGTATTGCTGTAATAATCAGGACTTGTATGCTGTTAGGCAGAAAAGGGAATGGACAGGCACAGCAAAAGGGTCCAATACTGTTGTGCCAGGAAAAGACACAATGGCAACATCCATAGTAATTGCTGTACAGCACATGATTGTTGAATATAGAGAGATGAATCAAAGCAGGACTGGGGGTAACTTCTCTGTGCCCTGATCTTTTCTGCCAATATGAAAAGGCACAGCCCTGGTGTGTTCTGGTAACAGGGTAAAATGCTTTGGCAGTTGATGAGCAATATAATGAATAGCTAGATGTATTTTGAAACAAATACATTCTTGGTTTTATATGTATATATCTAAAATGACTTAAGAAAAGAACAATATAATAACAATGTAATAACAATATAATAGCTAATTCAGATTTTATCTCTAGAAATAACAAAAAGGAGGGATGATGTACGAACTGGCAAAGCTTCTTGGAACAAAAGGAGTCAACACTATTTCTGCTCTCCTACTGTTTTCTCCCTGCCCCCACTTAACTGCTTTGGCTGACACTATAGAAATTTCAGTGTTTATAGTGCAGTGATAGGAGGATGCCCTACAAGCTGCCTTTCATAAGAGGACAGGAGGATGTTCTGCTTGCTGCTCTGGATCGTTTTGCTGCTCTGGATCTTACTCCATCTGCTCACACAGCAATGCATAGCTTTAGGCATCTGTGATTTTGTAATCAACAGACGTCTTTGGAGATGCTAGGGTAGCTTAGAGCGAATTACTGGGATTTCCTCTGCTCAGTCGTCTCCACAGGCTCCTCAATTCTCCTTGCAATTTTATGCCAAAATGTACTCCATATAGAAGGGAAATATCTAGTTAGAATCCCCCCTCTTCATATATATCACTGGAGGCTAGTCAGCATCAAGCATGCAGGCAGACACATTTCTATCTTTTGCAAACATATTTCTATGTGACTGGGATGCAATTGCCATAAATAAATACAGAAGCTGAAATTCTGCATGGGGAAATGTAGCTAAGGAAATATAGCTACATCTCCATAGCTACCTCTTCCAATGCTACCTCTTCCAAACCAGCAGTGCATTCCCCCTCCCCTATAATACAGCTACAAGAAGAGAACTGGTTGCATTCCCCTCTCCCTCCCCTGTTCCAATAAGATGGAAATTGCCAGTTTGGGTGGTGGCTCTGCTAAAGAAAGGGCAGGTTTTGCAAGGATGGGAGACCACCAATAAATACTAGGTAGTGTAGGCTATACTTCAGAGAAAGAAACTGGCAAAATTATCTCTGAGTATTCCTGGCCTAAGAAAACCCTGTGAAATTCATGGGGTTGCCATAAATCAAACGGAAACCTGAAGGCACAAACACAGAGGGAGAGAGAGTCCTTGCATGCACAGTGGCCCATAAAAATGAACTGCAATTTCATAAGGCAAACTTTCAACATCATAATTACTGAACAGGATACCAGTCAATCTTCATCTGAAGAGTTCACATATGTTGTCCTCAATGCAACTGAGAACACACAGGCACTATTCTCTCCCCTTCATTCTTACTATGCCAGAGATAGGACTATATCTCCCAGAATTCCCCAGGCATCATGGCCAATTTTGGTCCAAAAATGCAATTTTTCCTACCTCTGTGATTCATTATGCATGTCATAGCCATATCCAAGCACTGCAGACAGATCATGGGTGGTAGCTCTGAGGCTGTTAAGAATACTTTCCAGTTGCCCCCCCCCCCCAAAAAAAAATATCCCTCTAAACATGCTGAATTAACAGGAAGCCCCATGGATAACAATAGGATTCACGTCTGAGTAAGCACTACAGGGTAAATGGAATCAGTGCCTTTAGTTTAAGTAACAAATTGACCCAAGACATTTTACCGTTCTAGGTGAAAGAGGATATAGCACCCCATTCCTCATCCAGAAGCTCCCTATTGAAGACCAGCAATAAACCTGCAATGTTCACACTTGAGAATGTGAATGAATGAATGAACAGAAGAATGGGGGTAGATTATATCACATACAGAGAGCCAGCGTGGCACAGTACACTTGTCCCTCTCAATTCACAGAGGAACCATTCTGGACCCCCCTGCGAATCAGAAAAATGCAAATACTCAAGCCCTATTGGCTATAACAACTGTGCACACATCTGGGGCACACACACCATTTTGTCCCTCCTCACTTGATGTCTGCAAAGAGCTGAAACCCTGGACAGCAAGTCTGTGAACAGGGAGGGATTAAATGTTGGACTGTGATTCTGGAGGTAAAGAGTTCCATTCCCAGCTTGGCCATGTAAGCCCACTGGGTAACCTTGAGCAATTCACATCCTCTCAGCCTCAGAGGAAGGTAATGGCAAACATCCTCAGAATAGATCTAGCCAAGAAAACCCCATGATAGGTTTGCTTTAGGGTTGCCATAAGTTGAAAAGGCACACAACAACAAAAAATATATATACAACCTTCTAATTTGGGGAGGGGGGTCAAGAGGCACAGTGTAGGGATTACTGTTGCTGTCCCAAAACTTCTGCCACCTGAGGCAATTGTCCCCTTCTGCCTAATGTTAGAGCTGTGCCTGTCAATCAGTGCCAGCCATTAGAATCTTGCACAGAGAGGCCCAGTTCATCTTTGGTTTAGATTAGACTTTCATTAAAACATTGATTCCTAGGTCAAACTAGTCCCAAGGGAAAAGCCATCACTTCATATCTAGGACACTGGTAATGGGGGGAGGGGGAGCAGAGTGGAAGAGAGGAGGTTTCAAATTGATCCAGCCAGCCATGAAGTAAAACATTTGGCAGCTTTCCAGGCAATAAACCTGTCAACAGAGTTATGTAAAAAAAGACTTTCCCAACCAAGAGAAACAAGATTGCTAACTTAAAGAGCTTCATTTGAAGAATCAAAAAAGCTGCAATCAAAGAGGTGGGAGAAGAACATAAGCATTTTTCTCTTGTTTTTTGATTTGCGAAATGTGCTCTTCTCCATCGTAACATGTTATTTCACTGTGTAAGCTTACAGGCTGCACATCACAAATCAGAAATATTGCAGAAAAGGGCATAAACAGCATTTTAATTTCCCATCAATCCACTGGACCACCCAGATGCTTACAAGCTAGCATAATACCGTGGGCATATGTGTGCATGTCACACCCTCCCTCTTGTGCTCCCTGCTCCGTCCCTCTCATCTGTAGGCTTGGAGAAGATTGGAAATGACATGCTTGCTACTATCTACATGCTTTACAAGGACACAGTTAGGAGGCAGTGAGAGCAGAAAACACAGCACCCTGTGTCACAGAGGGAAGCCAGCTGCAGCAATAGATTGGCATCTTATCTTATCTTCTGCCCTGGACTCACCAATGTATTCATTCTTTTCTTGCTATTTGACTCTTTATCAAGATTACGTCAATTGGAAAATATGGTGGGAACACTAAAGTCTGTGATGCACTCCAACAGAAGTTCTAGCTTATTTATTTATTTTTTTAGATCTTGCTTTTATTTTATTTTATTTAAAAAAATACTTTTGCAAGGTTACTTTTTTCAGTTCGACAAATAACATTAAACCAACAACAACAAAAATGATCAAGAAGGCTTAGGATATGAGTTAACCCAAAAAAACCAAAAACCCACATATCGGGATGCTGATGACACAAGGGAAGGGAAGGAGGGAAACCCAAGGAGGCATAAGGGGATGGGCAGGAAAGCAAACAAACATCAATGGGAGGAATAATAATAGAGAGACAAACAGCTACTGGGCAGCAGCAGTAGTGATGGGTGTCTCTGACAGGAGTGAACTGTGACACTATAGGTAACATTGGTTGGCACTGTGCACTGGGAGGAGTAGGTGGCCCTCTTTGTGTAACCCCATCACCTAGTAAACCCTACGATGAGACACCCCAGGTGAGACACAGGCAGGATCAGAGCATTAACAGAAAGGGAAGGAGGGAGAGATAAAGGAATATTACATTTGCAAGATTAGCCAAGGGCATAAGAAAGATGACAAGACAAATAGCAAATATGCTTAGAAAGGCATATAGCATCCAAAGCAGCATTACACATAAGATTGGAATGTGGAATGTGAGAAGCATGAGCCAAGGGAAGCTAGACATAGTAAAAATGGAAATGCAACACATGAACATAGCAGTACTGGGGGTGAGTGAGTTAAAATGGACAAGAATGGGTCACTTTGAATCAGACAACTATACAGTGCTGCACTTAGGGAATGAAAAGACAAGAAGAAATGGGGTGGCTTTTGTACTAACAAAAGATGTGGCAAAAGCAGTCAGTGGATTCAATGCAAAATCAGACCGAATCATTTCATTAAGACACTATGGTAAAACTATGAATATCACCATAATACAAGTATATGCACCAACCACGGAGGCAGAAGAAGAAGAAATTGATAGATTCTATGAAGGAGTACCAGAAGAAATTGACAGCACACCAACACAGGATGTCAAGCTGATCACTGGAGACTGGAACGTGAAAGTTGGAATCAAAGAAGAATCAAAAACAGTAGGCAGATTTGGATTAGGCAAAAGAAACTAAGCAGGTGAGCGTCTGCTAGATTTCTGTGAAGCCAATAACCTATACATTGCCAACACATTCTTCATACAACCAGAAAGAAGACTATACACATGGACATCACCAGATGATCAACACAAAAATCAAACATTGTGGCTGCAGTACCAGCATTTAACCACTGTGTCACCAGAGCTCCTTAGTTTTCCTGGGACAGACTAAGCTTGCCTACTTAGGCGCAAGGGTATAGGCAAAGAGACTCTTATCTTCAGGCCCATAGGTTTCCCTTTATAGCTACACCATAAGTCTGACTAAAATGTCAAGTGCTATTAATCATCATTACTCTTGATTTGTTTTTGTCCTTGTTGTTGCTGTTTTATCACTGCACCTATTTATTGACACCAGTCCAGCTCTGACATTCCATGAATTGAAGAACTTTCTGATCACAGAAAGAGAGTTAGTTTTAACAGAAAGAATCTTTCCATGACTGCAGCTCTCCCTCTGTGAACAAAATATTCAGCAGAGTAAACATACACAAGGTGCTGCAGGCATGTTACATTCAGCTCTGAGCCCTTCTTGAGGCCACTGTGCCCTCCAAAATGTTCATATTTCAAAAATCTAATACTGCTATTTGCCACTGAAATTTGGTGACAAACTGCTACATTCACTATGACTGTAGGAAAAGTAACTAAAAGCACAATAGTTAATGGGATGGCCATTATAATAGATGTCTCTGTTTCTTTTAGTTCAACAGCAAGAGTCAACTTCACATTCAGTGACACATCAATCAAAGCACACATAAGTGTGTTTAATGTTCATTTACATTTAAATATGTGTCTGAACTGTCAGTCAGGCTTTCCCCAGGATGTAAAACGTCCCAGGTGCATGCAGTGTGCAGTGTGCAAAAAGGAGAAAAGCTGACTCAGAGGAAGCTGATGAAACATCAGCAGGAAGTTGGGTCAGAATCCTAGCCAGATTTTGTGTACATAAAGAAGAATGTTCCAATGCATTGTTGTTAAATGGATGTTGGTTGGTGGAGGAGCATTATGTCAGATGGTGCAAATATTGCTGTATCGTTCGTGTTAATATTTGCTGTAACTAAGATTAAAAAAAATCTCTTTGGAAGAACCTCAGCAGTCATGAGTAAAACTCTATACAGCAGAAGGAGTTATTTTCTCTTCAACTACTTCCAGACTCTCCAGTGGCATTTGTTTCCTGGCTAGCCTTCTGCATATGGACTCACTTTTCCCTGCACTAACATGAATAACAAGTAAATTCAACAAAGAATTTTGTTAATAATGAATGGGGGACATTTTAATAAATTTTGAACTGATTGTTAATTAATTTCAGCTATTTTAAAAATCCATTTTACATATATTTTACACATTTGTTTATATATGCTGACTAAAAAATTAAAAACAATTGGCCAGTCTGAAAAGTGGTCCCAAGTCCTGTGGCAATTGCCCATCCCTGATTTACAGTGACAATAATAGATAACAACTTCTGATTCCAATAATGCATATTCATTTAAATAAACAAAAAGAGTAAAGCTACTTATTGTTTGTTCTGACAGATTACTGAAGAAAGCATTCTGTTGACAAATAACAACAATAATTTGAAGTTGTAGGCTTTCATGGCCAGCATCCATAGTTTTTTTGTGGGTTTTTTTTTCGGGCTGTGTGGCCATGTTCTAGAAGAGTTTCTTCCTGATGTTTCACCAGCATCTATGGCTGGCAAGATGCCAGCCACAGATGCTGGCGAAACATCAGAAAGAAACTCTTCTAGAACATGGCCACACAGCCCCCCAAAAAAACCACCAAAAAACCAACAATAATTATTATCACAACCATTATTACTTTCTACATTCTTCGCTCATGTATAACTCTAGAAATTTAGTCAAAATGTTGATCCAAAAAACATGGGTCAACATATTCACAGGTCAACGTAAATATTGTACCTTAAGTTATTTAAAAAGGAACCATCCTCTTCTCTGAATAGAGTGGAAAAAGGCAAGAACTAGTCTGTCCTGGGAAAACCTAAAAGAAGCACTTCTACTCTCTCAACTGTGGGACCACTTCTGACCTGTTTGAATGCCTGGGTGGGAAAATGGTGATGGTGATGGCTCTTTGGCAGTTCCTGGCCATCTCTTGCTTCTCCCTGAAACAGATAGTCCTTCCTCATATGTGCAGGAGAGAACCAGTACTTCCTACTGTCTCTCTGCTTTTTCTGAACTCTATCAGCAGACCGCTCACATTAGGATCCTAGCTTTTTGCCTCTGGTCTTCCTACAGAAATGGCTCATAATTTTGAGCCCTTAGATTTTTTTTGGACTGCCAGAATTCCTGATCATATACTGTGCTGGCAGAGGCTTGTGGAAAATGACACTCATCAATATCTAAGGAGCCATGTTTAAGAACTATTATCCTAAAGTGTATCACTGGCCTTTCCTCCTAAATCTAGGACGGGGAACACATGGTCTTCCAAGTGATGGATCTCAGGTCCTTCTCCCTCTCACCATTGGCTATGTTACCAATACAGTCCCACAATATCTGAAGGGCCACACACTCCCCACCTCTGTCCACTGCTTTTCTCCTACTCTTAGCAGTTTTGAGTTGTGTCTGGGTTAACAATTTTGTCACTTTCAGGAACCTCAAGACAGGTGGGTCCTCTTTCAGAGCAGGACCAAATCACAAGAGGATAAGCAATATGGATGGCTTGGAGGATTGCCAATGAAGTTCATTTATAAAGTATGGATGATTTTGGCTGGAGCATGCACTCTATTTTACCTGAAAACTGCTAAGAGACTTACAAAGAAATACGCAGGCACTCTGAGATACTGAAATCAATTTCAACAAGAGACAGAATTCAACAAAAGGGCCAGCTGGGTAATATTCCATAGGGAGGCTTTAGATCCACCTAGGGATTTTCTTCTTTTTTATCACAATCCTGGAGAAGGATTAGTGCTTCTTGGGCTTGTAGAAGCTCCTTTGAAACAGAGCTTTTAAGTAGTCTGGGGCAGAAGTGTAGCACACAGTTTCCCAAGAGATTTCATGCCACTAAAGCTGCCCTGAAAACAAAAGTCATACTGGCAGGCTTAAATTGTCTACTTCAGTTAAGGATAGCAACAAAAGCCACACACTGGAGAGTAAGAAGATCCAAATAAATTGAGAAACTGTGAGAAAGGCTGGAATATTTTAACCACAGCCTGCTGTCCTAGCAATGATGATGTTGATGGGAAAAGATTCAAGATACAGAGAGAAGTAGCTATAGAAATTTAAGAAACCTGATAGTTGCTGGAGCAGAGCTTGAAAAAGTTACTTTTTTTGGAATACAGCAGGGTCCATGCTTGCTTGGGGATTCTAGTAGTTGAAAAAATACTTTTTAAAGGCTCTGTGCTGAAGTTTCCCCAGCAGAACAGAATAACAACATATTTATACAGGATGTTCATGCATGCAAGTCAAAAGCTGAATCAGTGCAAAAAGCTACAGCTCTCTCATGTTTTTAAAAAATGGACCAATGGGAAAATATAAGAATGATGCAACGTAAACTGCACTGGCTGCATTTAGGTCCTCTGTGCATGACTTAAGATACTAGTGAGCAATGGCAGCTGGTGACCTCCCAACAGTGGAATGGTCGATCTGCTTGAGCTTTTTGTCTGAGGTTTAAAGGAGCTATCAAAAGGTGCCAAACTACTAGACAGCTGGGGTTCAGTACCTTGGACAGCTCCTTTAAACTTCACATGAAAACCTCAGTGAAATTGACCATGGCTGTATCCACACTACAGAATAATCCAGGTTGACAGCACTAACTGTCATGGCTTAATGCTATGGAATTCTGGGATCTGTAGTTTCTTATGACACCAGAGCTCTGACAGAGGTTAAATGTTTCAAAAAACTACAATTCCCAGAAATCCCTATCATTGAGCTATGGCAGTTAAAGTGGTGTCAAACTACATTAATTTTGCAGTGCAGATGCAGCCCATATCAGAGAGTAATTGCTGCTCTGACATGGAAGCCATCAGTTGCACTACCCTATAAAAGTAGAATTTGACATATCTTAGGGACCTTCTTCTGGCATATGAGCTTGCATTCTCTGCATGTTTAGCATTTTCTATGTTCCATTGGCCCATGAGATAAAAACATATTAGGGCCTTGGTGCTTACTCTCAGTTTCTTTAACTCCCAAGTAAGTGCAGGGTCCCCTGACCTGCTTTGAAACCACCTGCACACAGATAGAAGGGAAGTTGTCTCCTCCAGGATTTCTCCTTTCAAATACACTTTTCCTCACAGGGGCTAAAAAGAGGAGGCAAATCTCCCTTAATATCAATGGTTCCCCACAACCACTTTTTAAACCCACAACAGGGTATAAGGAAATTTAGCCTGGAGAAGAGAAGGTTTAGCCTGAAAAAGAGAAGGTTGAGAGGTGATATGATAGCCGTGAAGGGATGTGATATTTGAAGGGATGTCATATTGAGGAGGGAACAAGCTTGTTTTCTGCTGCTCCAGAGACTAGGACCCGAAACAATGGATGTAAGCTCCAGGAAAAGAGATTCCACCTCAATATTAGGGGGAACATCCTGACAGTAAGGGCGGTTCGACAGTGGAACACACTCCCTCAGAGAGTAGTGGAGTCTCCTTCCTTGGAGGTCTTTAAGCAGAGGCTGGATGGCTATCTGTCGGGGATGCTTTGATTGGGAGTTCCTGCATGGCAGGGGGTTGGACTGGATGGCCCTTGTGGTCTCTTCCAACTCTATGATTTTATGATTCTAAAGGGAGAGTGGTTGGGGGAGCTTTCAGCCTTCTCTATCTGCCTCTGATCCTAATCTGGACTTGACCCCCTTGCACACTTACCTTGTAGTAAGAAACAAAGTGATGCTCAGCAACACACTGTATATTTAATGTAGTATGACCTAAATACCCTAAAGGCACCAGATCCTGTCTCATCCTGGAAGCTAAGCAAGGTCAACCTGGTTAGTATTTGGGAGATGAGACTGCCAACGGAATATCAAGTGCTCTAGGCTATATTTTAGAGCAGGGGTCCTCAAACTTTTTGAGCCGGGGGCCGGTTCACCATCCCTCAGACCATTAGAGGGCCAGAGTAAAAACAAAACAAAAACATGACCTTGAGCAAGTCACACCCTCTCAGCCTCAGAAGATAACCATGGCAACTCTCCTCAGGAGAAACCTGCCAAGCAAACCCCCATGATAGGGTCAAAATAAGCTGGAAATGACTC
>JAIPUX010001880.1:34398363-34441806 GCA_020142125.1 Phrynosoma platyrhinos | reverse complement strand
AATGTAATTCTATTTCAACACACTGACTGCAATCCTGTCTCAACACACTCTGAAGGCAATCCTGTCTTGACACACACTGAAGGCAATCCTGTCACAACATACACTGAATGAAATCCTATTCCACAGGGTGACCAGACTTTTTTAGTAGTCCATCTTTTCCAACATCTGACTTACATTTCAACCTTTTGTGTCCAGGAGGAATTCCAAAATGTCATCCATTTTAAGCAGGACTAAGCAGCGTGGATTTATATTTCTATGAGGTTTCCCCCCAGCTTTTAATATTGTAATGTCCTACACTTTGCTCAAATGCCCTACATTTTGCAATGCCTTGTCCTCCTTGGCCGATAAGGACATCTGGTCATCCTGCCTATTTCAATACATACTGAATGCAGTCATGTTTCAACACACACACACACAGACACAAACACAGAAAGACTAAAGGTGAGATTCAGAAATGAAGAGAGAAAGGGTATTTTTGGTCCAAAACAGACTGCAGAAATAATCCAGTTTGAGACCGCTTTAACTGCCTGGCTCAATGCTAGGGAATCTTGGGAATTGTTTATCATGGCCCCAGAGCTCTCTGACAGAGGAGGCTAAATGTCTCACAAAACTGCAGTTCCCAGAAATCCATAGTACTGAGCCAGGACAGTTAAAGTGGTCTCAAATTGGATTATTTCTGCAGTGTGGATACAGCCTAAGAAGAGTGAATTACATCATCATCATCATCATGCTGTAAACCACCTGGAATGGACTACCAATGGGCGGTATAAAAATAAAATTTATTATTATTATTATCATCATCATCATCATTATTTTCTATCCCACCCTTTCCCTAAAATTGGGAAACAGGAGTGGCTTACAAGATTAAAAACTTTACAATTAAAAACATAGAAAAGTGTTACATTAAAACAGAATTAAATTATTACACTATTAAAATAGGTTGCAAGTAAAAGAATAAAATATAGTTTAAAAGATAAAAGTGTTTAAAAAAACGAATAAAATATAGTTAAAAAGATAAAAGTGTTTAAAAAAACTTTAAAGGAATACAACAACCAGCCCATTCTTTAAAATATTTAAAGTATTTCTATATATATTTTATGTTTTTTTAATTATGTGTTTGATGGTTTTTTTAATTATGTGTTTGAATCATTGTTTTAATGTAAAAATTGTTTAATTCCTTTTTAAGGGGTGTGGGATTTGGTATTTTAATATTGTATGATGTTTTAAAATTGTTGTGAGCCACCTCGATTGCGTGACAGAGGGGCGGGATATAAATAAAATTTATTATTATTATTATTATAAGGGTTTTTAGTTTTTTAATATTGTAATGTCCTACATTTTGCTCAAATGCCCTACATTTTACAGTGCCTTGTCCTCCTTTGCTATTAGGATATCTGGTCACCCTGGCCTGTTTCAACACACTCCAAATGCAATCATATTTCACCATACACACACATACAAACACACAAAGACTGAAGAAGTGAGATTCAAAAATGAAGAGGGAAATGATATTTTTGTCTCTCAATCTCTCCTTTTTTTAAAAAAAAAAAATGGTATTTCAATAAAATTAAATTTTCATATGGGACAGATGGTGAACCTTTTAGGGGCTGAATGCCCAAACTAAAAGGATTTCTGGCACCGGGTGTTACCTGGTGCCAAGGGCAGCACTCCTGCCCTCCAAGGACGGGACTTCTACCCTCCAGGGGTGGGACCTCTGCCCTCTGGGGATGGGATTTCTGAGGTGGGACATCTCCCCCCCCCCACCCTCTCAGGCCTTCAGCTGCCTCTCCAGAGACAGCTGAAGGCCCAGGGGGGACGAGGGGGGGGGGAGAAGAGGAATAGGCACACACCTCTTCCACCTCCTCTCTGCCTTCTGAGTGCCAGGGAAAATGGCTTTGCGTGTCATCTCTGGCACGTGTGCCATCGGTTTGCCATCACGAATATAGGAGGCTTAATTCCCTCATAACCATAATGGTTGTTTCAAATTGTTTCCAATTTATGGCAACTCTAAGGCAAGCCTATTGCAGGGTTTTCTTGGCAAGTTTCTTCAGAGGGGATTGTCCAGTGCCTTCCTCTGAGGCTGAGAGAGTGTGAATTGCCCAAGGTCACTCAACGGGATTTGATCTTGGTCTCCAGAGTCCTAGTCCAGTGCTCAAACCGCTACACGACACTGGCTTTTCATAACCATAATTTCCCATTCTTATCTGCTCCAGTGGAGTCACTTCACATGTTAATGTGTAATCCAAAACTGAATTTTAGTGCAGGGATCAGACCAGATGTCCTAAAAGCAAAGGAGAACAATGCCTGTGCAGACTGGCAGCAATAATCCAATTTAAGACCACTTTAACCATCCTGGCTCAGTGCTAGGGAATCATGGGAATTGTAGTTTTTTTCTGATACATTGAGCCTTCTCTGTCAGAGAGCTCTGGTGCCACAATAGACTACAGTTCCCATGATTCCCTAGCATTAAGCCAGGGCAGTTAAAGTGATCTTAAGCTGCATTATTTCTGGTAGTCTGTATAGGCCCGTGGAGACTGAATACACAATTGTGTTGTGTGTGTGTTGTATGGATCAGAATTCAAGAAGACCTGCATAGATTGGAAAGCTGGGCCAAAGCTAACAAAATGAATTTCAACAGGGAGAAAGGTAAGGTACTACTACACTTAGAGTGAAAAAATGAAATGCATAGATATATGATGAGGAACACCTGGCTCAATGAGGCTATGTGTAAAAGGGAATAGGAGTCCTAGCAGACCACAAGTTGAACATGAGTCAGCAGTGTGATTCAGCAGCTAAAAAGGTCAATGCAATTTTAGGCTTCATCAAGAGATGAATAGTATCTAGATCAAAGGAAGTAATTGTGTCACTCTATTTTGCTTTGGTCAGGCCTCACCTGGAATACTGTGTTCAGTTCTGGGCACCATAATTAAAAAAGGATGTTGGCAAATTGGAGCATGTCCAGAGGAGGACGACCAAAATGGTGAAAAGTCTGGAAACCATGCCTTATGAGAAAAGACTTAGGGAGCTGGGTATGTTTAGCCTGGAGAAAAGACGATTTAGGGATGATATGAAATGATGGCCCTGTCTAAGTATTTGAAGGGGTGTCACATTAAAGATGGAGCAAACTTGTTTTCTGCTGCTCCAGAGACTAGAACACAGAACAGTAGATGCAAGCTACAGGAAATAGATTCCACCTCAACGTTAGGAAGAACTTCCTGACAGTAAGAGCTGTTCAACAGTGAAATGCACTCCCTTGGATGTAGTGGAGTCTCCTTTCTTGGAGGTCTTTAAACAGAGGCTAGGTGGCCATCTGTCCAGGATGCTTTGATTGTGATTTCCTGCATGGCAGGGGATTGGACTGGATGGCCCTTGGGGTTTCTTCCAACTTTATGATTCTACGATTTTATGCTGTGATGTTGCACATTTGTTCTTACATGGACTCTTACTTATGTAAGAAGTTTGAACTGTTTGAAGGGGCTGACACTCCCCTTCAAACATGCAGCCATTATTTTCAGTGGGGCTTAAGCATACACTTTTTTCCCTTACATGGGGTGAGTGGGTCTGGAATGTATCCCCCATGTATGGGAAGGGGCCACTGTAGTTGGCAAACGAGCTTTAGTTGTAAATCCAAATCTGATTTATCGCCTAGGCAACTAGGTTCAAGGCTGAATACACAAAACACTGTGAACCTGACTTTTCAATGAGATCATGACCCCATCCCAAACAGATTGAATTCCTCTTCCTAGTTTGGTTTTGAATGACCATGCACACCTCTGTCTCCCAAACACTCCTACTTGTTCACACTCATCCAGTGCATTACTGACATTAGAAGTGATTTACAACAAGAAAACCTTCCTTGTGTTTAGATTGGGCAGAATCTTCTAGAGGTGTACCAGCTGACCCCTTCCATGCCCACACATTCTGAAAATATTACCCCCAAATGGCCAACTGCACTTTTGAAGGGCAAGATTGGCAATTTCATCCCACCTTTAGCCTGTAGGTCATGCATTGTCTGCTCCTGATTTAAATGGAGAGAGAGTTCAACAGCATCAGCATTCTCATGGCATTGAACCTCTAAACTCCAAACACCCTATTGTAACAGAATCATGCATATTTGAAAAATTAGTATCTTTGGACTTTGACTTGTGCTTTTTATATACTGATTTTGAGAGCATGAGAGTTTGTGGATGTGTTAAAATTAGCTTCACAGGAATTTATTACTTGTGCTAACTTCTCATGGTTTATTTCTTTGGAAAATATTGTGAGAGAACCTAGCAACAGAAACAGCTGTGAATTAAGGGATTGGGGTAAAGGATCTTATTATAGATAAGAGAAAAAGAGTTTTAGTGGGTACATTAGAGGAAAGATGAAGATTCTATGGGAGAATGAGCAAAGTAAATTGAGAACAATAATGCAAGTGTTCTGGAATAGAGAAGGGATGCAGTGGCTCAAGTGGTTAAGACGCTGACTCTGTTAATTGCAAGATCGGCAGGTTGGCATTTCGAGACCCGGGTACTGCATGATGGGGTGAGTTCCTGTCACTAGTCTCAGCTTCTGCCAATCTAGCAGTTCAAAAGCATGCAAATGCAAGTAGATAAATGGGTACAACTTTGGTGGGAAGGTAAATAGCGTTCTGTGCAATCATGCTGGCCACATGATCACAGAGTAGTTTCTGACAATGCTGGCTCTTTGGCTCAGTAACGGAGATGAGCACCGCCCCCTATGGTTGGAGACAACTTGACAACCTTGTCAACGGGGAATACCTTTACCTTCTGGAGTAGGGAACAGAGAAAACGATTCTAGAAGTAGTTGGCAGAGAAATTGTCACAAAATATTAACTAGGGAGAAAAAAATTGTTTTGTTGTTGCTAGAAAGGGGGCATAACAGATGAAACAGCTTGAGATGAGATACAACTATTACTGTTGACTGGCTTGCTGGTGTCATTCACTTTGAGCAGCAGGCAGGACCCACCCCCAGAGTGCAGGGTATATTTCTTGGACTGGAACAGCAAATGCATTAGGCAATGAGCTTGAAGCAGAGTGATAAGCCTTTGGAAAGGTTTAGGAGGCTCCTCTGATGTGTAGTGGAGACAGGTTACCAAGCAGACCTTAGTTCCCACCTCAAGCCCATTGCCTAAAATGTTTGCTTTTCTCCTCCAAGAAATGTACCCTCTCTTTTTTTCCCCCCTGTTGCAAGTTGGCTCCCAGACTTGAAACTCAACTTGAGATTTGACTGGAAAGTATCCTGCAAGGACTTGAGTCTTGGCTTGAGACTTGAAGATAGAAACTTGAGACCTGACTTGAGACTTGAATACAGGCGCCACTTCATTTTCACAGACTTGGAGTCCACGGTCTCATCCATTTGTGGGTGGGGAGAGACACTATGGACACAATGGGGCACGCAACAGGCGTGTGCCACCATTCTAGCCAATGGAGCTTGAATATTGGTGATTTTCCATTTTTGCGGGGTGAGGGTCTGGAATGGATCCCGCATGAAAATGGAGGGGGCGACTATATATAACTGGCCATTGGCCTGTGGAGGTCTCTCAGGGTCCCCCCCCCATTCTATTTAACATCTACATGAACCCACTGGGAAAGCTATCCAGAGTTTTGGAGTTGGATATCACCAGTATGCTGATGACACCCACCTCTTTCTTTCCTTTTCATCTAATTCCAAGGAAACAGTCTCTGTACCAAACCAATTTCTGTTCTTAGTAATGAACTGGATGAGGGCAAACAAATTGAAACTTAATCCAGAGAAGACAGAGATGCTCCTAGTCAGTCAAAAGGTAGGTCAGGGAATAGAGATTCAGCAAGTGTTGAATGGAGTTACATTCTCCTCATATCTCAAGTTTGCAACTGGAGTGTGCTTCTGGACTCAAATGTGAGCTTGGATGCCCAGATTTCTGTGACAACCAGGAATGTGCTTGCACAGCTAAAACTAGTGCACGAGCTACACCCATTCCTTGAGATGTGAGATCTGCCTACGGTGACACATGCCTTGATTACATCTTGTTTAGATTACTGTAACACACTCTGCCTAGGGCTGCCTTTGGAAACTGTTCTGAAACTTCAGTGGGTCAAAAATGCTGCAGTTAGGTTGCTGACTTGGGCTGGTTATGGGGATCATCTCCACTGGCTGCTGATCCATTTCCAAGCAGAATTTAGAGTGCTGGCTATGACCTTTAAAGCCCTATATGGCTTGTATCCAGAGTATTTGAAAAACCGTATCTCCCTATATGAGCCTGCCTGGGCTCTAAGATATGCAGGGCACAGCTTTCGGTTGGCTCCACTAGCATCCCAGGCACTTCTGGTGAGCACCTGAGAGAGAGCCTTCTCGGTGACAGCTCCCAAGTTATGGACCCATAATTTCCCCAGGGGTTCTAGTTGGCCCCCTCTCTGCTGTCTTTCCATCAGCAGTTAAAGAACTTTTTATGTGAGGAAGCTTTTGGGCTTTAGTGTGTTGCAGCAGATAAAGCTTTTAATGGGGTTTGTGTGTGTGCAGTGTTTATTGTGTTTTTTAAGTGTCTTGTAATGCTGTATTTAATACTGTTTTTAACTTGTGTTTTTAAAATACTTTGTGTATGTACTTTGTGTTTTAACTTTTGTATGAAGAGTTTAATTGTCTTGTGCTTTTAAAATATTGTAAGCCGCATTAGATCTGGTGCTGGGAGAAACTCAGGATATTAATTAATTACTTAAAACAAATAAGGAGTTGATCACACGGGTATAATTGGAAGTTTAAATGGTGACTATCCCGGGAAAATCACGCATTAGCAATAAAGATTTTCATACGATATTGCAATTACAGCACCATTAACCTAGGAATATCCCGGGAATATCCCAAGAAAATCATACATTAGCAATAAAGATTTTCATACAACGTCATGATTAAAGCACCATTATCTCAGGAATAACCAGGCAATAAACAGCAACAAATCATTCACAGGGAAATCCTGTGAATGATTTGTTGCTTTTTATTGCCTGGTTATTCCCAGGTTATTCCCGGGATAATGACTCCTTAATCACATTGTGTGTGAAAATCTGATCTCTATCTTAATTCTGAATGCACGATTTTCACAGGATAATCGCCCTTTAAACTCCCAATTTCCCTCTGTGTGATAAACTCCTAAGTCGGCACTTATATAAATCCAATTGATTCATTGGATCTGCTCTTATTCTAACATTTCAAATTGAGTCACTTGCTTCTACAACGTGGAGGTAATGGAGGGTGCTCTGGAAGTAAATCTTCTGAATCTGAGAAGTTTGGTAAATCAACACCCACTGACCCAAGTTGGAGTGTGGCGAGTGACTTCAATAGGTGCCTCTTCCACATTCATGTATTCCTTTGTGCATAAATTGAAGTCAATGATCATTATACTTCATAGTGCCTCATGAGTCTCTGGATAAACTCTGAAACTTCGCCTTGCCTATCTTCATTCTGATATACAGATATGCAGTTTCATGTAATTGGCATGCACCTATGTTCAACAGTTTCTTTTACTATACCCATAGTTTATTACTATTGTCTATATGTCTTCTTACATATAAAACTTCAGTTCATTCAATTCACCAACTTCATTCAGTTCACCAACTTCAGTTGAGTGTTGCATGTTTTGACATGTTCTTCCATGCCATTCTGAGAATATTCTTATTTTTTAAATTTGTCTTTCTTTAACCAGTTCAAGTGAGATGCTTCTCACTGCTTTCTTCAAAAGGGACAATGGGGTTGTGCAACTGCCAACATACACAAATATACTTGTCACATAACTTTTTCAGTTTTTAGGTTAGTGTCATAGTAATGCCAGGGAAGAAGTCACTTCTGTTGGTCTGTAGAAATTATCGTATAAACCCTAAATGTATTTAGAGCATGGATTTGCTCTAATTTGCAGTTTTGTATGTGAGGTGTGTTAATATACATTTGTTATTTTTCAGCTTCTTTCTTACTCTCAGATGAAGAATTTATAGATTTGTGATTTAGTCCAAGTGGTTCCTTATCAAATGGAGGATAAGCAGTCTCCCACAGAAGACGGTGGTGGTGGTGGTGGTGGTGATAACCTTCATAATTTACAAAACAAAAGGAAAAGCCATTCTGCTTCCAGTTCATCAAGATGCATCCGCCAGTCTCTTGAGAATCTTCTGTCTAATTCATCAGTTTCTTTGGATTTGAGTAGAAAGGATCTACAGCATCTAACTGAGGATATATACAAGTTATTTAACCTTAAAGTAAGTTTCTTCTGTAACCCTGGTTAAAATAGCTAATAACTAAAAAGTAGCTGTATTGTATAAGTATATAAAAAGATTGTTTTCCGGCCATTTTAAAGATCAAAATAGAAAGTGCAAATTAACCTTCATCTGTCAAGATAGCGCATTTTAGCTCTTCAGAGTTAGATGTCTTTTTTTAAAAAAAAATCTACACAGAACTGGATATTTGTAGACAGTGGAAAGTTGTGAACATTGCCCCCAAATTTCAGCAATTTTCCACATAAAGTTAATTTCTCTATGAACAAAAAGCTGGAAAAAATATCTCAACAAATCTGTTCATTTTTGCCATTAGGGCACTTCCCTGCTAATGTAATGTATTGATACAAAAAAAAATGACCCATGCCCTTTTTAGTAAAATGATAGAAGGAAAGTGGTATGATCATCAGATCTTGTTCAAGAATGACCAAGTACAGCTTTTCATGTCATGAGTGACAGAGTTGGAAGAACTTGGTGTAAGCATGGACAGAGTTCATAGCAGAGCAGTAAAAACATAATTCAAGAATGCCCAGGGCCAAAGAAAGTTGCAGATGAATAATGCCAAAACCCTTTACCTGCCCCCTGTAGGACACATTATTTATAATATGTGAAACAAGTAGAGCAGCACAGCAGGATACTGAGTGAGAAAGACACTACCAAAGTCAAAGTGTGGTATCTCCTTTATATGACTGAACTGAACATATACCATATATACTCAGCTATAAGTCAACCTGGTGTATAAGTCGAGAACCAGTTTTGGGGCCAAAATTATCAATTTTTATATGATCTTGGATAAGTCATGGAAAAAACTTAGGGCCATGCGACAAAGGATCTAAAGGATGAAGCAAAGGAAAACAATGCCAATTTACAAAATCCTAATAGGCAAACCTGTTTGTGCTCTAACTAAAGGCCACATGGATTGGGGGGGGGGATTTCAATGCTTCCTGGACAGATTACACTTTTGCCTTTCACCAGAGGATAGTTCCTTATTTTTAATAAGAGTTACATTACAGTACTTACATTGGCCTATGAATACAACTTTGTTTTTTTGGGTCAATTTGTTGACTAAAATTCTTAGAGTGATACATGAGTATATACAGTACATTGGTCTATTGCTCCTGACAGAAAATATAACATGAAGCCTTTCTGGAATTGTGGCACTCAGTTTCAGGATATTTCTACTTCAGAGCAACAGTGAGCCTGAACTGATTGGGTACTAACAACAAGGACAATAGCAATGTGTAGAGTAGAGTAGTGATAACCTGGCTGCCTTTCAGAACAATATGTTTGTTAAGAACCTTCAGAAATGGTACACATCAGGGCCAGAGTTAGTCAGTGATGAACAAATATTTGAGATGAGCAGTAAATGATTATCTCCAGCAGTATATACCAAGTAAGCTATGAAAATATAACATAAAAATGTGGTAGTGTTGCAATGCTAAGGCATCATATCTTCTGAAGGGAGGCATTTGCCTGAGTACATCACAGGAAGCCCACTTTGGTGACAATGTGCTAGCAACACTGATTGAACCTTATTACTAGACTGGATGAAATACTGTGGAAGACCATTTTTCCCACCAACATGGATTTGGCAGGGTGTCTGAAAACTGAAGATTTAATTTACACTGGCATCATTCAACAGAATAAGTTATACATCATCCCTTGAAATTTGGCCATTTCAGCAAAGGCAATCATGATTATCTTTTGGTTTTAATGGAGATAAAACAGTGGCAAAACTGTATCTTTTGTTCACTTGCTGTCATGACATGGAATCACAAGCTTCAGTTGTACAAACCTGGCATCATTATGCATTGCAATGAGATGAAAAGTGACGTGGATAATTTTGACTACCTTGCCAGTACCTACAGTTATAATTACATAGTCAAGAATTTGCTAGTGGTTCTTTTTTTCATGATAATGAATGTTGCTGCCACTGTCACTTATTTTTTTCATACTAGAGCCAACCAGAATGAAAGCCAAGAAGTCTTAGATGGAGGAAGTGTTTCCCATAGACAGATCTTAGAAAATAATTGATCCATTCCAGGATACAGTGGAGGGGACCAAAAAAATGCCACATTTGAGCCAGACCATCAAATGAGCTGCAGATAGTCTGTGTTAGAAACCCCAGTCTCAGTCTTCATCTCTGTTGGCATAAGCATCTGCATCAACAGGATGCTGTTACTTTTACAGTAGAACAGCAGATAAGGGGACGGGGAAGCAAATGATGTGCAGTGTGGTAAATTTCCATGCAAAGACCATTGCAGCATCAAGGTGACATGCTGCCCTAAGCTGTAGGGTGACACAAAGAATGGTTCTTCATTGGGTGACATTTTCTTTAGGGTATTGTGGCAACAAATTTGCTCCATGATAGATGTGCCTAAAAAACTTATTACTGCCAAGACAGTGTGGTGTGGTGGTTTGAGTGTTGGACTACGACCATGAAGATCAGGGTTCAAATTCTCACTTGGCTTCAGAAACCCACTGCCTGACCTTATGCCAGTAACATTCTTTCAGCCTCAGAGAAATGCAAAGGCAAACCCCCTCTGAACAAATCTTGCCAAGAAAACCCTGTGATAGGTTCACCTTAGGATTGCCATGTCAGAAATGACTTGAAGACACACAACAACAACAACAACAACAACAACAACAACAACAACAACGTGAGGTCTTCCTAAAATTACTAACAATTGTTGCTTTCAGTCAAGGTTTATGGTTATTTCTTAATTCTTAGGTTCAAAACAAAGTTTTTGCTGTTTCAAAATGAAAATAACAATTACAGGGGTTTTTAAGACACAAAAGTGTTATTTCTTGCGCTATTTTCAAGGAAGGAAGGCTGCTCAAACAGCTACTCAGAACAAACAGTCCATCTCATGTCAACATGCATTTTCTTAGTCTGGGTGTTTGAGTACTGTAGACAAACTTGACTGAGACATATAACCACCTTGTGGTCCCTTCCAACATTCCCTTGGATATGGGGTACTTCTGTACTGTGCAATGCACTGAAAATACCTCAAGACTAACAGAAAGCAAATTTTCTAAACATCCTGTTGTGGAAGCATTAAATATATAATTTATATTTCACTTTTCCTATATTCTTTGTAATCCTGAAAAATATTACTTAAATAATTCTCAGGTGTATTTTTACATAATTTTATGTATTTCTTAGGAATTATATATATTTTATCTTAGCATTTGCATCTGGAAGGAAATGCACTGTCTGTAATTCCTGAAGACTTCTTTCAGCATCTGCCAAATCTTGTTTGGCTGGATCTGCGGTATAACAGATTTAAAGAGCTTCCCTCTGGAATTGGATGCCACAAGTAAGTCTTTTCCTACGTTGCTTGCTTAACGTTTTTGATTGTTAGTTATGAAATTTTTGCATGTTAGTTATGAAATTATGTAGTATGTAGTATTAAATTTTGCTCCAGTTGACCTCAGAAAGTGCAGTATAAGGAATAAGCTTAGCACACTTGGCTAAAATTCAATCTACATTTTACAGTATTCATGCATATTTTAAAAAAGGTGTGTGTGTGTGTGTGTGTGTGTGTGTTGGCTGATATTTTAAAGAAGAGACAACCATGAATCCCCAATCTAGAACTGAACAGTCCTAGCATCTGAAGCAGATAGGAGCTCATGGAGCTTGCCTACTTCTCCTTAGCAGGCCAGATTGATGTGAGGCTCTGGCTTGCTAACTGAGCACTACATGACCAGGTCTGAGCTTTGGCCATCTTTGAGGTTCTTATGTATACCAGAGGCCACCACATGATTTGGCCCTTCTGTTACCATGGGGTCTCACCATAAATGAAGTCTGAGTCCTGGTGAAGTGTTTGCTTATTTTTCTTATTTTTCAGACTGTAGCAGTAGAATGGAGTGATGGGGGAAAGAGGCTCAAGGAAGCAAAGCGCAGAGAGTTTAGTTATCATGGATCACACATCCCTTCTCATGTTACAGTTAGACCTTCCCTGATCATCTCCATCGTCCACCCCCCCATATGAACAAACAAATGTGTACACACTTCATGTTTAATTTGGTATTAGACTATGAAAGAATCATTAATGTAAGAAATGACTTCCCAAGATACACTGATAGAGGCATGAGAATTTGATTTATACTTTCCCTATATATACAAGTTATTTTAAAATAATAATACTAAGACAAGAATTTTGCAGATTGTGACCTAAGCACTTAATATTGTTTGGAAATTATTTGAAAAGACATACCTCAAGTGTTATGATTAAATGTGTTTCTAATTGGTCGTTTAATACAGTTTAAACAGTTTTGATATGCATCATGCCATTATCTCGAACCATTCCTGATGATCACAATTCTATGGCCTAATATCTGATACACATGACAATTCTCATTGATTTATTGCAACCATATCTCATTAATTATATCACTTTTGAGATCTAGTTGCATATTTCTGTTTTTTTTTAAATAATCTTTCTATAAAAGGTAAAGGTAAAGGTATTCCCTGTTGACAAGGTTGTCAAGTCTTGTTTGACTGTAGGGGGCGGTGCTCATCTCCGTTACTAAGCTGAAGAGCCAGTGTTGTCAGAGACTACTCTGTGATCATGTGGCAAGCATGGTTGCACAGAAAGCTGCTTACCTTCCCACCGAAGTGGTACCTATTTATCTACTTGCATTTGCATGCTTTTGAACTGCTAGGTTGGCAGAAGCTGGGACTAGTGATGGGAGCTCAACCCATCATGCAGTACCCAGGCCAATCTTGCAATCAACAGAGTCAGCGTCTTAACCACTTGAGCCACTGCATCCCTCTAATCTTCCTGTAACAAGAATATAAATTACAGAATTAAGTATGTTTGTCATTTGGTTAAGATTCATTTTATATTAAAATGTTTATTTTTCTTTTTATTTCAAAGGCAGTTGAAAACTCTGCTCTTAGAAAGAAATCCTATTAAAAAACTACCTGTTGAACTTGGTAAGTACTTTTCACTCCACAATAAATGTTTAAGGAAATGTGGCCGTCTCCAATAATTAACTTTATTGTGAATGTTCTCTTGAATAATAAGGAATTTTGGGCAGTGTGCCATATCACAATTTATTTCACATATAATAGCAGCAAGCCAGAAAATGGTGACTTTCAAGACCAGAACAACCTCTGATGATAAATTCATTAAGAGATCTTTAGAGGTTGACTGAGAAATGCACATTCTCTCTCTCTCTGATTCAGTTTAGGAGAGAAGGTTGGAGCTCTGCCCTTTTCTTAACCACACAAGAAATGGCAGTGCTCTGAAAATATAAGACCATGGCACCAGGGAACCCCTAAATGTATCTGAGGAAGTAGACTGAAGTCTACAAAAGCTCATGCTGCCAATTTCTTTCTTTCATTTAGTCTCAAAGGTGCTACAAGATCTCTCTAGTCTAAGTACTGGTTTTACAACTAACACGGCTATATCTTTGAACATTACCAGTAAGAATTAGGCAACACTGAGGAAATCTAAATCAGCAGATTTCTAGATTTCAACCTTTAGATTCACCTGTGGGTCTTAAGGAGTAGTAGTATCCAAGAAATTAATCCCTCCCAAAAGATGTGCTTGCCAAGCCATCTTGGTGCCACACACTTAGAGACCTGCTGTAACAGATATTTAAGTGATAAGCCTTGAGCTACCAGTTGATGGTGTACTAAACTATTGCCCCAGCTCTTTAAATACTGCCTCTCCTGGAGTGATCACAGTCTGATTGGGTTAGCCTTCTGTGAAGGGGCTCTGGTTGAACTTATTGAGGGCAGCCATTACTCAGGGGGGCTACAGGTGAAAAGAATTTTAACAAACAGAGAGAGGACAGATAGGAAACAGATAGGGAGAAGATTACTTAGACTGTGTCCACACTGCAGAAATGATCCAGTTCAATCCTACTTTAACTGACTTGGTTCCATGCTATGGAATGCTGGGAATTGTAGTTTGTTGTGGCACCAGAGCTTTCTCTGACAGAGAAGGTTAAATGTCTCACAAAACTGCAATTCCCAGAATTCCATGGCAGTTAAAGTGGTGTGGAACGGGATTATTTCTGCAGTGTGGATGCAGCCATAAAGACAAAGTTTGTAGTTGAGAGAATATAAGGTGTGGATCCTGAGAGAGATAAGGGTGATTTGATAGTGAGAGGGTTGTTATTTCAGAGAGACAGAATAGCCAGTCAGGAGGAGAACTGACTCTGGTTTGGGGCAGCAAGGAATAGAATATTCTGAAGTGCATGTATTGTCTTACTGAGTCTCAATAAACCTATACTTATTGTTACCGTGTTTTATAATTGTTTCTGGCTGTATCAATCAAGCCTGATGAGGAGTCAGGCCATGCATACCAGTATGAACCCTTCACAACAAAACAGCCACAGGCCCACATTTAAATGGACATCCTGAGACACAAATACCCAATCCAGAAAGGGATTAAGAGGAGAACAAGAGCAGGGTGAGTGGTAGGATCCCAAGATCCCAAGAGCAGGGTGAGTGGTAGGATCCCATTGCAATGCCAGCATGGGGAAGGGAATCTGTCACACTTGAGTAGCTGTGCTCTCTTTTCTGGATCTAGCACACACCTTTTCTAGTAACCTTTGCTACCTGGCTTATACCACAACTATCTAGACTTAGCACTTACTCCAACCTGCTTACTCACAGAGTTGTTGTGAGGATTAAACAGCTACTAGGGGGCTGCATCTACTTCTCTTGAAAGAACGCTAAATAAAAGCATAGTTTAAAATAATTTATAGTATCTTTGGACAGGGTCTTCTTTTCCTAAAATGTAGCTTACACAAAGTGAAGACATTGCCAGCTACTGTCATATTTTCTATAGTTTTAACAAAATGGATCAGAGAAAGGCATGTCACTGAAGCATTTTAACTTGAACCAGTGTGACCACTAATCTGAACACAGACTTAAAGGATGAGGAGCCAGTGGTACTAACAGAGAAGTCACTAGACCCAGACACCATCAGAGAGCCAAAGATCCTTGAGCACAAAATACTAAAGACCTCCAAACCCAAATGGCCAACTGAAGCCTAGCTCCATTACTGGGACTGCAACCCTTTTCCAAGAGCTACTGAGACTAGTGTGCTGATGCCACTATCATATTCAATATGATCTCCTAGAGAAGACAGAAAAATGTTAGTTTCCCAGGCAAAGTTGCTTGACCCTTTGTGGGAAGGGGTATAGTCTGGGTGGTGTAACCTAGCTCCAGGGGTCAGATAATCAGTATCATGCTGATGTGTCTAGAGTTGCAACACTATCACCTTCTCAATCGCCTTGACCAAGAATGATACATTTCAAAGATTGGGGTATAGTTAGCCCAATTTACTGGGTCAAGAGATAGCATGATTATTCAATGTCTTCCTACTGCCCTTTTAACGCAAAAGGGAACAGTAAAGAGACATCACCTACCCCCGTTTACCAGAGCATCAGTCTGCCTTGGTTGATTTAATCATCCAGAATGTCAAGACCCTTGTAAAGATTGTGAGCTTTCTCTGTTCCAGACTCATCCTGATGATATCCTTGAGATCTCCAACCTGAAAAAATCCAAAAAATGGTTGCCAAGGTTACACCAACCTGTCCTGCCTCAAGTCTAGGCAGATTTCAGTGACTATATCCACAAAGAATAGAGCAAATTATTGATGGTGAGTCTGGCAGAGAAGGCCCCACATAGGCATCACCAGTCTAGTCTGTGCCGATGCAATTGTTCGCACAGAAGTTGTCCTTCCCCTTCTTTCTTTAAACTTTCTACTTTCTTGTAATAATTTGTTAGTATAGATTCTCAAATATAGACCCTTCTCACCATAAGTATGTCACTCATTATCCCAACACATATTTATAATGCTTCTAATGTATAAACTTAATCCATTATTCATTATGAAACACTTTACATTTTTGCTATGCAAGAGTCATGGATATTTCGTGTAAAGAAATCTATGAATATTTCATGCTCCTACATTAGAGGTTCTTTCACAGAGAATCATGGTATATAGCAGCCTTGCATTTTCCAAAGAAAGTGTTGCTTAGTGTATATGAGTGGGGAGAAAGATTTTCACATTATACAGAGAGTAGTGTGCTCATAAGAATGGGTGAGATGAGTCTAGCAAAAAGGGGGAAGCACATAAAATAATAAACATTGGAAACAGCAAGACCACTACTCTGATTACTACTGGAGGACTATCCTCTAGAGCAGATTTGTTTTACAGCATTCATAATTGCTTTTAATTGCAGGTAATTTTGAATCTGGCAAATCTGATCTGTAAAGATACTTGTCTCCCTGAATTATTTTTGCAGAAAGAATTTATGTGCAAATACACTGCATAATGCAATCCTGAATAAAGTACAGACTCATACAGAATATTAAGTATTACACACTCAGATGAGTAAAGCAGATGAGAGTGGGGGGAGAGAGATGTTCAGTCAAGCTGTGAATGGACTTTTTAAAATTCCATTTTGAAGGTAGTGCAAAATATCTATTATTGACTGCTTTCAGGATCTTGGCAATTTTCCTATAGTTCTTCTCACATTTATGTTAGCTCAAAGATATAGCCATGTTAGTCTGTAGAATCAGTACATAGAGAGATCTTGTAGCACCTTTGAGACTACTGAAAGAAATAAATTGGCAGACTTCATTCTACTTCCTCAGATGCATTTGGTGGAGTGGAAGCCAGGCACAGACATATATATGCCATTGGTATATGAGGATGTCAATTCAAATTACAAATCCTTTGTGTATGTAAATGAAGTTGCAGGTCCAGTTTTACTGATGGTTGTTAGTGCTCAAAGGCATAGGAAACTGGTCTTTGTGCATGAAGATAAACTGGCAGATCCAGTTTTGCAGTGGGACTAGCCTGTGGTAAGGGGAATAGATGAATGTAGGGCACCCCCATGAGGATGGGGTTAGACAGTGTTGAAGTGTGTGGGGTAGTTAGATAAGATTTTGTAAAATGTGGTGTTGGACAGAAGAATATTGGAAGGAATTACACAAGCTGCACAAGAACTACAAAGGAAAGAGAAACAGCAGAATTGGAATTCAACCACAAACTACAGTCCCTCAGCAATGGATTGAACAAAGACAGTGGTTTCCTGACTTCCACCCCACCACCAACCTCAGCCTGAACTATCTACTGAACAACTTCACTTTCTGGACAAAACAGTTGTTGGAATATGGATGGGATATGCAGTCAAAACTGGAAATGTACAGATGTGTGAAAATCTCTTCTGAGTAAAGTTTCTAAGCTAGGAAAGAGTCTTCAGCTTGCAGGTGCAGTTTTCTGTAAACATACACAGAATGCCACAACAAAGGCACAGTGAGCCTGAGAACACAGGAAGCTGAAAAGTAAACAATGAGCTCATCTTGCTTCATGGGAACCAGAATCACATGATGTATGACACACAGCATGAAGGCTGGGCTAAAGCTGTTCATCCAATGACTATGCATGTTACTACCCAGAAGGTGGAGTTTGAGCTAAAAGTTCTTTGTTCTAACTTACAACAACAGTTGTGTTCTGGTGTGCATATTTTCTACCTGCAAAGATAGATGTATATAGTTATATTTTGTTTCTTTTGTTTTAAAACTTACAATAAAATCTTACTTTGAACTACTACTGTGTCTTCAGGCCTGGGAGAATGCATGGAGTTGCTACATTCCTGGGTGGTGAGGTAAATGGCTGTGGAGCAGCAGCCAGGCATTTCAGCAAACTGAACTCTGTTACTCATAAATCACCATAAAATCAACAACAGTACAGCTACAAAATGAACTATATCACAAACCCAGGGACCATTACACACACTTACATGCCTCCAGTTTCCACCCTGAACACACCATTAGATCCATAGTCTACAGCCAGGCCCTCTGATACAATCCCATCTGCTCAGACCCACAAGACAGTAAGCCAAATTCAAGGAATTACAACAAGCATTCCTCAAACTACAGTACCCACCACATGAAGTGAAAAAACAAATAAGGGAAGATGTTTACCCAGGACTGATCTATTACGGAACAAATTGAAGAGGGAAAATGACAGAACCCCACTAGTCACATACAGCTCCCAACTGGGACCACTCAGGTGCATCATCAATGAACTACAACCCATTCTGGACAATTATGCCACTCTTTCAAGGGCTCTTGGCGGCAGACCTTTACTCACCTACATACAGTTTCCAAACTTCAAACAGGTACTCACCTATAGGACAACACATGACACAAATGGTGACACAGGTACTAAGCTTTGCCATCAACTAAGATGCCACCTTTGCCCACACATTTATACAGGAAATGTCATCACAAGACCTAATGGCGTCACCCACAATATTAGGGGAATGGCCCAGAGGGGAGGAGGAAGAGGCGTGCACCTGTTCCTCCTCCTTCCTGATGCTCCCTGGCCTTCAGCTGCCTCTCCGAAGGCAGCTGAAGGCTGAGGAAGGCACGGAGGGAGGAGGAGGAAGTGGTACGTGCCTGTTCCTCTTCTCCCCCCCCCGGGGCCTTCAGCTGTCCCTGGAGAGGCAGCTGAAGGTTCCGGAGGGCAGGGGGGGAGAAGTTCCACCCCCAAAAGGCAGAATTACCACTCCCAGCACCAGGTGCCAGAAGACCTTTTAGGGGGGAAGCAGACGACTGCTTCCGGGACGCCGCCGGACGAAGCGCCGGTGGAGCGGAGCCTCCGCACCACGGCACTCCTGCGGCGTCCCTAAAAGGAGCTCCAAACTGGCGCTCCTTTTAGATGTCAGGGAAAGTGCGCCCTAAAAGCGGCGGGCGCACTTTCCCTGACTCTTCTGCCGCAGCGCATGCGGTCGCTGTGGCGTGAGGTCATCCCTGGAGCGTCGGCCGTGCGGAGGGCCGGCGACTCCGAGGGCGACCTCAGGAGGATGAAGGAGCGCTGCGTGTGCAGCTACTCCTTCTCTTCCTTGCCTCAGAGACGGCTCAATAAGCCGTCTGCCGAGGCCCTTAGTTTGGGCACTCGGCCCCTAAAAGGTTCGCCATCACTGCTCTAAGGAATCTTTACTACCTTCTATAGTTCTGCTTCCCTCAATAGGCACATAGCTGCTTGTGGAAGTATAGATGGACTTTTTTTTTTTACTACCAACTATTTTTGTACATCTTACACCATTATCAATAAATTTCTTGCTTAAAGATTTTCTGTACCTTTGATAAAACATTGAATAGAACAGAGATTGCAGAGGGGGAAAAAAAGGAGGCTAGGAATGGGAAGGGCAGCCATGAAAGAACTAGACAAGATCCTAAAGTGCAAAGATATACTAGTGAGCATTAAAATTAAAATCATGCAAACCAATATATTTCCCATCACCATGTACATATGTAAGAGCTGGACAGTGAGGAAAGCTGAAAGAAAGAATTTGAGATGTGGTTCTGGAGAAGAGTGCTGAGGATACCATAGACGGCCAAAAAAACCCAAACAAATGGGTCCTAGAACAGATCAAACCAGATCTTTCACTGGAAGCCAAGATGATGAAACTGAGGCTGTCATATTTTGGGCCATATGAGAAGGCATGACTCACTAGAAAAGACAGTAATGCTAGGGAAGGTAGAGGGCAGCAGAAAGAGAGGAAAACCAGACACCAGATGGATAGACTCAATAAGGGAGGTTATGGGCCTGAATTTGCATGACCTAAGCAGAGCAGTGGAGGATGGCTGGGCTTGGAGATATCTCACCCACAGGGTTGCCATGAATTGGAGCTGACTCAAGGTCAGTTAACAACAACATCCAGCTTAACGCATTTTTCAGTCATCTTTTCTTCCCTCTTCTAACTATGGGCCAATGCAGACGGCCCCTAAAAGACGGTTCTGTGCTGCCCCTGGGAGCCCCGATCCTCCTTTTTGCCGCTCCAAAAAGAGCTGCCAAATGTTGCTCCTTTTTGGGGCATCAAAAAGCAGCCTTTAGAGCTGCCACCACTGTGACTCTTTTGCACCCCTTTGGAGCAGGTTACCAACGGGGTAACCTGATGCCATGTGGTCGGGCGCATGGCGTGATAGTGGCATTGGGGTAGAGTTGGGGCGGCCAGCGTGCGGTCACCCTGCCACAACTCCACCTCCAGGCCGGCCCTTTAGGCTGGTCTGCATCTGTCCGAGTTTGAAGCCAGATTTTAGAATTTGTTTGCTGTTCCTTGTTTTTTAGGGAAGTAACAAGACAGAGTCCAGGTTTGGATGTAATGGAAATCATTTGCTTCTTTATTATTTTTTGTTAGTTTAGCTTCCCTGTCTAGTGGGAAAAGCCAAGTGAATAAATTCTCAGTTATTCTGGATAACATTATGTCTGAAGATAGCTGACTCTTATTTTGAAGAGGCACATCTAACTACATTCCGACTTTAGGAACATCATTGTATTTAACCTGTTCTATGTCTGTGATGAAAAAAATACCTCTGTGCTTTCTACTAATACAGAATTAGGCCATTCTATTTACCTTTATAATATAAACAGGGCTGATTTCATAATGCCTGAAAACAACCTTGAAGGATATGTGAAGACAGCTTCAGAAGCATTTTGCCTACTTCTCTGGAAAAATTCAAAGTAGTTCTCCAAGTATAGTCAAAAAGAGGGAAGTGTTTTCAAAAAGTACAGAACTGACCTGTGTCAGCTTTGGGTTTTGTCTTTAGATTGCAGGATAAGTATCTTTGGTGTGCGTGTAAAAGTATTCTTAAGAATTATTAAACTACCATTCTTGGATATGAATGTATAGCTCCTAGGCAATCAAGAAAGATGCCATCCAAGATTTATTTTTGCCTTCTGCTGCTCTATGCTTCTTCCCAGACACATGCTAAGACCTATAGGTTTGGTAGGCAAAGATAGTATAGCCTGGGAGGAAAACAGACCAGAATCACAGAAAAGCAACAAAAACATAGAAACACAAGCTACTTGGTAGGGAACCCTCACTTATTATGTCTCTGGCTGAGGGAAGAAGTAGCAGGCTAAGAAGAGAGCAGGAGAAGTTCAGGCATGGCTGGAAAAAGAAGCATATAAAAACCTTTGGGCCAGAAAGGAAAAGTAGCTGCAGAGGGAGAAGAAATCATGACTGGTGATTGCTGACATTTAGCTTTAAGGTTTAGGAAGTCTGATCATATCCCTCTTCAGTGTTTCCTAGTAGTTGATATTTTGAACCACCTTTACCTTCCTTCCAAAAAAATAAAAATAAATCTTTTTTCTTCCTTTTTGAACAGGTAACTTAGCTTCACTTACAGCCTTGAATCTCAGGCACTGTCCTCTGGAATTTCCACCACCTGAAGTGATACAAAAGGGGCTGCCCATTATCTTATCCTTCCTTCGAAAGTGCAGCAATCAAAATAATGACTATTCAGAACCATTTAGTCCAGGTATTGTAATTTAACATATTTTTTAAAAAATGATTTATCTAATTGAGTAGGCAAATACTGAATATTCTGCATGTAGTTCAGGTATGAGATCTCTGATAGCTAAACTATATGCAGAATAAACAATAGTTTTATCTGAATTTTATGGTATAAGGTTAAAGGCATTAACTCTTTTCTGGTTCAACAATTTTTTATTGAATTAGCTGTGTTGCCTAAATTCAAATAGATATTAGTTTCAATTAGAGGAGACTCGTAGAATCAGTGGACCTTACACTACAAAGTTCCTATTATCTCATTGGATCTACTGTAGCTGGGACTAACATTTGGATTTAGGCCTTAATATTTAAGAACAGCGAGAGTCAGTTTAATGGCCCAGTGCTAGCTTGTTTTGTATGGGAAGTGTAGTTATACTTGAATATGTTAGCCATTTCTGCTTCCTTAGTATATCTCAGGATGTATGCACTGGAAAAGAAACAAACGAATTCCTTTGCCCTTTTCTTATCTTTCTTTGCATAGCATTCCTCAGTAGTTGCTATGTTTACCCATTGACCTTACCCAGCTCAAGTTTGTGGGTTGGGGGCAAAGTACTAGTCAGATACATCCTGCTATTTTGATGGGACACAGAAGCTGTTGAAGCAGATTTATCTTGTATGTATATGGCTTATGTGACTATTAGAGCTGTAAAGTCAGCTTCAGCAACTGCCTGTTTCTTGGATGTATTTGTGAAAATAATCATTTGCCACACAGGCATTTTGAATGAGTTCTTATTATTTAATGCCTACAATTGTGAAGTACTCTTTATAACTAACTGCACTATTTTATGCATCTTCTGCTGTTCTAAAAGAAAATGCTGATTTTGACACTTAGGAGTTTATCACACATGGAAGTATAAACGGTGATTAAGCTGTGATAATCCTGCAATTGTGCTAATGGTTTTTACATGACGTTGTGTTCAAAGTGATATTATCCCACGAATAACCTGTTATTATCACACAATTGTGCTAATGGTCACAAAATGTTGAGGTAAAATGTGATTAAAGTGCCATTAACCCATGAATAACCAGGCAAGAAACAGCAGCAAATGATTCATGGGATTTTCCCATGAATGACTTTTTGCTGTTTATTGCCTGCTCATTCATAATTATTCACAGGATAATTGCTCTTGTGTTAATCTCATTTTAATTGTATTTTAATGTCAATTGTATGATTTTCTCGGGTTAATTATTGTTTAAAGTCTCAATTTCCCCCTGTGTGATAAACTCCTAAGAATCATTCAGATGTCGTTTTTAGTGCAATGATGTGAATGAGCCAACTTACACATTCCAGGTTTGTTATTGATACTATTTTTTTTTATCAAAACCACATCTCTTCACATCTCTTTGTGTTCTGTTGCTTAAGCTCTGGTGGCTTGTGTACCAGAGTGGGGATGGGGCATCTCCTTCATACACAACTGCAAAAGACATAGAATCATTTATTCCATGTAAATTCAGTAACATTATCATAGCTATAATTTTTTAGTGCAAGAGGAGCCACACCTACATTTTTTGTATCCTGGGAAATGAGCATGTTGGTTGTTAAATTATATAGTCAGATTTCTTTAGATAGCAATTAAAGTTTTAAACAGCTGCTTCCTGGATTATATCACATGCTACATAAATGGTATTTGCAATTTAAAATATTCAAGACAGAAGTGTGCTTTCAGTCATGACGGTGGCACAAATCTTTCCAAATTTTCATCTGCCTCCATAATCTTTTGGTCTCCAGCAAAATTGAAACAGTATTATAGATTAATAAAGAGAGTCACTAAAATGGCTTAAAAATGGATCAGCTTGGTGCCTGGTTACACATTGAGCATTTAATCCTTGTTTTAGACCACAACATGTCATTCTTCAACAAAGTTATATTGCTACATTTTGAATATGCAAATTACACTTTCATTTCTACCTGGAAGCATACAATATCTCAGGAAAAATGTTATTTTCCACAACTGTGAGCTCTGGACTCTGGTATTTATTAATCATCAAAGGAACAATATTGACAAGCCAAGATATTCTTCACAGCATATATTTTGTTGAAATGTATTCTATACCAGTTCAAATTACAAGAAAAGAGATTCCAGCTAAATGTTAGGAAGAATGTATTTGCTGAAAAATTGTTGGACTGTAGAATAGACTGGGAGGAGGATGGATTCTCCCCCTTTGGAGGTCATTAAACAGAAGTTGGATGGACATCTTTCAGGAGAGCCTGTTCCTCCATGGCAGTGGGTTGGACTAAATGGTCCTTGAACACACAACCCATATATTGATTTCACTATTTTATTGTTTGTATTTTGCATATTGTATTCTTTTAATTGTGTAATCCTGCCTCGATCTGTATGGAGAGGTGGGAAATATAAATAAAAATTATTATTATTATTATTATTATATAACTCTACAGCCTCGTTTCCACTATGATTTAAACCTAATTGTTGATCGGGTTATATGTCTGTCATTCCCACTTGAAACTGGTTCCGAACTGACTGCACTCAGTTTCAGTTGAGATGAAGCAAGCCAAATGCAAAACAACTATTCTTTCTTGACACTAATTTTTTTGTGGTTCTTTTGAAAAGAAGTGATTAGCAAGTGTGTTCAGCAAGTGGGAATGAAGGACTTGAATCTCATCAAACTGAAGGGGAGGGATTACTGTGGCAGAGGGTTGGCACATCCCTCACTAGTTTTTGGGGAAATTCACCATCTTCCTCCCTCCCCTTTCCCAGAACCCACTCTACATTCCAACCTTCTGTCCAGGAGGAATTCCAAAACTCCCTCCATTCTGAGCTTGGAAGCATGTCTTCCAAGTTTGCAAGGCTGGGAGGGCACAACTTCAACTCCCCATGTCCTCCAAGTCCTGCAAGGCTGGGAGGGCAGCAGCTCACTCAGGGAGAGTCCTCCATATGACACCCATGGTTGAGGCATCCCAGGGGACTTGGAGGACATGGGGAGTTGAAGTGGTGCCCTCCCAGCTCTGCAGACTTGGAAGACATGCTTCCTATTCAAGTTCAGAATGGAGGATGTTTTGGAATTTCTCCTGGACAGAAGGTTGGAATGTAGGATGGGTCCTGGGAAAGGGTGGTGGATTTCCCAAAAACTAGTGAGGGATGGGATACTAGTGAGGGATGCGATTCTGGCCATCGCACCCATTATTCCCTCCTGTGTTTTCTTGAATGTGTTGTCGATTGCATCACCAATGACACATAGATGATTGACAGGCATTTTGAAGGGGTACATACTAGTAAGAATGACAAATTGTGCCAAAAAAGAAGTGAATAAAGAAAAGACCTGCTTCCATAGTGGGAACATCGCATGGACTGGAGTCGATTCAGTAACCCAGAGCGACAGTGAATCGCAAACTAGGTTAAATGTAAGTGGGAATGAGCCCTAAGAGTTTATGATTCTGTGATTCAGTCTGTTAGATTAAGTACATACCTTGAAATTCTATATTTCGCAGACTTGTCTTCTCCATTAGAACAAGAAGCAAAGGCCATTGTTAGAGAATACAAGAAAAAATGTGACAGACCACCAGAGCGTAGGAAAGCCTTCAGCGAATTGTGGAAACAGATGAGCTTTTTTAGTGAGTTCAGTAGAGCATTAATTTAAAGACAACAACATTCCTGTATTAATTTTTTGTATGTGTCATTCTTACAAATGTCTTATTTAGATCATACTGTGCCTGGTTCAGATGTTACAGCCAAACTGTGATCGGCTGTGACTCAAGCTCATGTTCCTCCTTCTGCTCTGCTAATACTCCAGTGCACTTAGTTTGTAGTAACCATAGTTTGCAGTGACACTGAAACAGAGTGACTCAAATTAACCTCACACCATATTGTGCCTTGAATCCAAAACTATGGAGTAGCTTACCCAATTTGGATCCCATGACAAACTGCAGTTAATATAAACTAGGAACTGGGGAAAATTGGAACATGCAAGTTGATGAAGGTGGAGGAATTGCATAATTGCAACCATGGGCTTGATGACAAGATGATGATGATGATAACAACAACAGTTCAACTGTGATGGCTGGACATCTTTAGTGTGAGAAAATATTGTTATATTATATGTTAATGTTTGGATTCAGTATACCAAGTAAAGGCCTACCTAAATTAGGTAGTTTTATAGTGTTACGCATCTGTTGGGCAAAGTCCATAATTTGTCTCACTGTACTCCATCCCAAATTAAGCAGATCCATTCCTGGGAACTTCATTGTTCCTGTAATCTAATTATATTAAGCAGTTAGGAAACACTCTATGTACTGTAATTTTGCTAGTGTTACTGCCATCATTTGCATGTTGTCTGTAACATCAGTGCTTGATTACTTGTGCTTTTTTAAAAATTGTACTTTACATTGTGTTAGCTTTGTTTTGTTTTATCCTATATTGTAAGTTGCCTTGAATCTCACAGTGTGGGAAAGGTGGGAAATACATTAAATTAAAATTAATAAATTCTTTTTTGACCCTGGCAAGGCTTGAACTGCATACATGAAATAACTTTTATTTAATTTTGTGATTTATAGATGTTACTCGATTTAAATCCAGAAGTGCTCGGAGAAGCCTGCCATAGACAAACTGAATGTTTTGAAGCATTTGCTCAGTATTGCTATCAATAATGTGAACAGTAGAGGTAGAACATAAGGAAATATGTTACACTTACTTACACTTAAGTACAATGTTCCTATTTATTTTAAATATATATATATATACAATTTTAAAATTAATTTTCAAAACTGAAGCTTATAGAAAAGACCTATGTAAAGTGGCACCCCCTTCTTTATTAGAGAGCCTTATTTTTTAAATAATAATAATAATAATTAATGTTTCATGTTAAATGCAGTGTACTCCACTATACTTATCACAAAAAGCTACTAATAACAACCAGGGGCGCTTTGGCATAAAGCAGGGTAAGAATCATCCATCCATCCAAGGAAGCCATTCTCTCACACATAAGCCCCAGTTCAAATAAAGTCTGCTTGAAAATACTGAATTTACAACCAAAAAGTACATCTGTATGAAGCTTTTATTATAAATGCACTTTTTCAAAGGCACACCCTGAAACATTTTAAAAAATAGAAAGTGACCAGAACATGCACACAGAGCTCACAGAGGGTCAGGGTGAACTAAAAAAAGCCATTTGTGTATGTCCACCCTAGCATAAAACATAATGTCAAAAAAATTGCATTTGAAGTGCATCGCTGGCATGTCTCCAGGTTCTGCATGTAATTTCTTCTCCACGGAAGTGGACAGCCCCTGAGATGTAAGGCACTATGCAGAGGAGCCCATCCTCTGAAGAGATTGGGGAGTCTACTCACACATGGACAGAGAGCACAAATATTAGTGGTCTGTGCTCTAGCCAGGGAAAGCACCTCAACCTTGGAATGAGACACACACACTCCTGCTCAGTCATAATGCCACTCAGTCATGATGCCACTTCTCTAAGGACTGAGAACATGAACTCTCTGTTACAGACAAAAATAGTGTTAAATTACTATATATGCTTTTTAAAATCATAAAAATAGCCTGAGATTGTTTAGTTTCTTATTTCTGCCTACTATAGCCAATAAGAAAAATACAATGTTAATATTTTATTTGAAGAATGTACTGCCACTGTACAAAACTGAAAACTCTGATGTTTTATTGTATGGCAGGGAAGCTTATAACTGTTGCTGTAATCCTACTCATGTGATGAAATAATGCTACTCATGTGATGAAATAATGTAAAGTCAGGAACATTTATATCAGATGTTATATTTACTCTAATTAAATGTATTTGTGCAATTATAACATTTGTTTCAGAAATTACCGTATTGTAAAGATTTGTAAACATCTTGTATGTTTTAAAATAATTATGGTTTGTGGCTATGTGTCTGGAAATCATAAAAAGAGCTGCTTGTATAAAAATAAATTTTATATTAAAAGATGTGGTAGATAATTTGCTTGTGTAATTGCCTTCCTTGATGTGTTTTCCTGGATGCGTTTTTATGCTGTTTTTGTACTGTGAAAAAAATATCCCTACCAGACCAATAAGCTAAGAGCAGTTTTGCAAGGGACTTATCAGGAAGGCATGAGGGAAATGGTTGAATCTCCTCCAGAGCTGCTTCCCTACTCTTCAAATCAGCATTTGACACAACACTGGTATTTACTTAAAACAAAAATGTAGGAGGTACTAATCACGAATCTCTTGCATATTTTCCATGGATATGTTCCTGCTTGAGAACTTCATTGATTTCAGTGAGAAAGAATATTGTATACTCTACTACAAGGCATTTAAGGACCGAAGTCACCCAGTCTTCAGAAACATCAAGAATATACTTTGTGTTTGGCCGAATCCTCCTGTCTTTTTTATATTTTAAAAGCCTTCTGAATTCCATTAGTAGATATGAACAAATACCCATACATGAATAAAAATTAGCCAATTTTCTATCCAGATAGCTAATTAGACAGAAAGCCAGTCCTTCAGGGATTCCATGTTCCATGCACAAATGTTTCTAGCCTTGATGACATTTCAGAAGTTGGAAGTTTTTATGTTCAGGTTGAATATGTCAGGAGACTTTCTTAGGGCTGTGAGCAATTAATATGCCAGTCACTTTGGGAGATGAATATGCTGCCCTTTTACCTGATGCATATTTTCGCTGGCATTTAATTTACATTATGCTAATTGTATACAATAATTTCTCATGTTAATACATGCCCATCTAACTCCCAAGCATACTTCAACGGAGATAGTTACAACAGGGCATAATGAAGCAGATAAAATTAAAGACATGGCAAAGAAGGCATGGGTAAATCAATAGGTGTATAATCAAGTGCAGCCAAATGCACCAGAGCTCTCTGACAGAGAAGGCTCAATGTCTCAAAAAAAAAACAATTCCCATGATTCCCTAGCACTAACCCTAACCCTTAAAGTGGACTCAATTTGCACTATTTCTGGCAGTCTGCAAAGGCCCTAAGGGTACATGTAGGTGTACCACCATAAACCATTGAACTAATGCATGTTTCAGGCCATGAATAGTTAGCAACCCAAAACAATGGTGACCCAACAGACCTCGCCAAGAATCCTTGACTGAATAGGTCACACCCCAGTGACTGGGAAGTGCAAAACTATCAGATGTTGCAAGGTAACCTGCATGTTAATGCAGATCCCTAAAGACTTCCATATGTTCCTGTCTTCTTCCTTTTCCACCAATACACTAGTGTGAAAATACACTAGTTTGGCAAGAATTCCTGTTGAGGGCTGTTGGACTAACATCCCTTTCCTAAGATGCCATAGAGAACAACTTCTCTTTCTCTTAGCAGACTGTCATCCATAGGTTTAAGTGGACTAAATAGTATTTGAGCTTGAACTGAAGGCTACAGGACAGCTGGTTACAGTTTCTTCCTGAGCATAACAGGTGTAGCATGGTAATATTCATGGATCTAGGGCAGGGGTAGGCAACCTAAGGCCCGGGGGCCGGATGTGGCCCCCCGAGGCCTTTGGACCGGCCCCAGGCCGGTCCTGCCACCGCCGCCCCCTGCCATGATGATATTGATTATTGTTGTTATTACTTGTTCTTGGGGTTTTCTTGGCAAAATCTCCACAGGGGTTTTGCCATCATGGCTTTTCTGGGGCTGAGAGAGTGTGCATGCATATTTATTTATTTATTTATTTATTTATTTATGGTGCTTCGGCCCCCCAATTGTCTGAGGGACAGCAACCCAGCCCCGGGCTCAAAAAGGTTGCCTACCTCTGATCTAGGGGATAAACCGGGTTAGACTTTTGCACCTGCTTTTATCTTGGTTCCAGTTGGACTGTGGAACCTTTCATTGGTGCACCATACCCTGTGTACACCATTCAGGGCCTGGCTTCTGCCCTAACCCTTTCTTCCTATGTTCATCTTCATGTACTTTCTTAACTGATGCAGTACTGGTAGTTGTTAGGTGAAACATGCTTCCGGTTCTAGCATATTTTGTACCTGTGCATTAGGTGCTGAAACTGTGACCTGAAGTCTGGCAGTTTTCTATTGCATCATTTACTCTTGAACCCAGAAATGATGGATTAAATGAATCTTTGGCAGAATTTGCACTGTGCTGAAAGGAAAAAGGGAGTTTTTTGACAGCTTTACCCTATGTATTGCAGTGATAATCAAACCATTTCCACATAAATTCCTTCCTAGGCATGAACAACCTGTATTTCTTAATTTATATATCCATCCTTCTTATACAAAAGAGCCATGCGCAACTGTTGGCTTTAAATCAGGAGAAGGCAACTATCTAGCGAGCTTATCACATCACAGTCTTTAAACAGTTCGCTTTAACAGCTCTGACTGCCTCCTGTTGCATTTGTGGGTTTGTAGTTCTGTGAGGCTTAAAGGCTCCCTGGTTGAATATTCTAAATGCCTCTTCCTAAATTACAAGTTGCAGAATGCAACAGGAGGCAGCCAGAGCCATGAAAACGGCATGCCCTACCGCAAACCTCTTCCTCTTACCAATGTATTTTTATTTACATTTAAAATTAATGTTTTTTCCCCCAAAATGCACTTTTGCCCTAGGGCAGTGATGGCCAAGTGCCCAAACTAAAAGGTCTTCTGGCACTAAGTGCTACCTGGTGTTGGGGATGGGACTTCCAGGGCAGGACTCCTGCCCTCCCATTTCTTCAGCTGTCTCTCCTGGGGGGTGGGGTGGGGAGAGAAGAGGAACAGGCATGCACCTGTTCCTCTCTCTGCACCATCCCCTGCCTTCAGCTGCCTCGAGAGAGGTAGAAGAAGGCCGGGAAGGATCTGGAAGGAGGAGGAACAGAGGCATGTCTGTTTCTCCTCCTTCACTGGTACTGTCTGTGGCATTCAGCTGCCAGCTGGAGAGGCAGCTGAAGGCCAGGGAGGGTATGGAAGGAGGAGGAACAGGTGCACGTCTGTTCTTCTTCCTCCCCCATACTGTCCCCAGCCTTCAGCTGCCTCTGGAGAGGCAGCTGAAGGCCTGGGATGGCTGGGAAGGAGGAGAAACAGGCATGTGCCTCCACATACTGGGAAAAATGGCTTTGTGTGCCATCTCTGGCATGCATGCCATAGGTTCGCCACCATAGCCCTAGGGGATATGGTAGTTTTGCCATTTTTATTTTATTTTATTTTATTTTATTTTAATTTTTTGCCTTACCTCAACCTATTTTAGGCTCAGGAGACGAGTTTTTAAAATTGACTTTTAAACAGTTACTTCAAGTTTACTTACTCCACTAAAGCAGATTGTACATTAGATCAGTGGTGCAAAAGTTCCCAAGGCAGATTGCACTAGATAAATTACAAGCAATTCAACAATTCTGTTAAATATGTGGAGTCAGTCCAAATGAAATTCTGCATATTAAAGTGAAATTAGCATGTTGAATAGCATGTAAAAATGGAATTTGCAATATTAATAATGATTTATAGCCACAGATTATTCACAGTCACATATGAAACAAATATAATATTTACTTTGCTGAAATTTCATTCCAAGAGCATAAGAGTATGATTTAGTTTGCAATTCTAGACAATACTTAAAAGGTCAACTGAAGACAATGGGACTCTGAAACAACCTGTGGAGGACTGGACTGCAAATTAGCTTCAGTTAAATAGCCATATATTAAAGACTGTTACTTCCAAATTTTTGTGGAAAACACACCTCTCCCACATATTCCTCGATCCCACCAAATACAGAACCTATACTGGTCATAGGTTGTCAAAATATGTCCTCTCCAGGAATTGCTAGGTCCAGTGCAACTTTATGACCAGAGGTTGCACTGGAAGACCTAGGACCTAGAGATTCCTAGAAAGAACATATTACTCAAATCCGTGGATAATCAAAAATACAGAAGTCTCTAGGCATTTGTAGGTCTTCCAGCACAATTCTATAGTTGACTTCTGGCAGACTGTAGAGTTGCAATGGAGGACATAGAAATTCCTAGAGAGGTGTTCTCTCAGATTTAATTTTTTTTATTTGTGGGTTTTACACTTTCACAGGGTCTAGCATCCCTTACCTCAGCAAATGCAGAGGGCCCATTGTATCAAACAAGTAAATATTTACAAGTAAAAGGCAGACATTATGAGACACTTGTGGAAGTGGGGGAGATATGTAATAGTCACTTGTAGCTCTGCCATGAATATTTCTGGAATATTTTTCTAAGAGATTATGATTATGTGTCCTTATTAATTAGATGTGATCCTAGTGTGTCAGAAGATGGGTTGCTATCAGCAACCACAACAACTTTCCTAACAGCAGGCAGTTACAAGGTAAAGTTAGAAATTGGAAGGGAAGAGATTGGGTAACAAGGTAGATGCAGTTGCCTCCATCTTTATGATCCCAACCAACAAGCATTGGTGGAAATTGTCTGTTATTGACAGTAAATGAGAATCAATGAAGTTTGATCCTCTTACAGTATAAAGACAATAGGAATTCATAGGCCTCAGCAATGTGTAAAGAAATTAATTAATACTAGACACTCTTTTAGGAGATTGGGGAAAATCACTATACCTCACCCCTTGAGTCTGTATTTTTTTTTATATATATATAAATGACCCTTCCAGGAGGGTATGGCATATACAGACTGTAATTGTGGAAGATAGAAAAATACAGTTCTAGTGTGATTCGAGCAGCAGTGTGCAAAATGTTTTTCCCTTTCATCCTTTGTTCTGTGTGAGAAAATAATTCCATTTGCCATAGTACTGTATTATTATTTTTTTGTTTTCATTCCCCCTGTTCCTTCTTCAGATAATGATTGTACTATAATAGAAAGGGGGATAGAGGCTGAAGAAAGCAAAGCATCCTTTCAACTGTAAAGTCACATTAGTCTTTATGCTCACATCTGGAGAGAGAAGGAGAGAAAAGGAAAAAGAAAGAGGTTGTGGGGGAAGCAGGTTTTATTTTGCCATTTCCCATTCATAATTGGTTCTGCTGATGAGTATAGTGACCTCTTTTTGATTTCAATAGAAATGCCTCCTGTTGAAAAGTTAAACTTGACAGACGTCACGAAATCCAGTTTGGATTTGTCAGATGGATGGCCTAATGAGGAAGAAATGATACGATTTCAGAAGCTACGGGACGAATTTATCCAAGATGAAAAAGAAGAGTATCTAGCTAACAAAATGGTAGCCAATGAATCCATGCCTACCCTAAGGAGAACCAGGACAAAAGAAAACATCTCTCATAAATCATCCATGGTTTCATCCAGGTAATAAAAAATAATAAAAAGCTTGCTGTGTTTTTATAGTCTTTATGGGGTATAACATATTAAAATTGTAATACATTAAAAGCCAAAAATCTATGGTTGAGTAAATAATAAATTGCATTCTCTTCTATCTTCATTTGTTTTTGCAATACTGAACACTCCAATCCTTTCTCAACCTGCTTAACCATTCAATACTCTTATTGTTATCACTCTTTGTCATTTATGGTACATTCCTTTGACAAAAGAGTTTTGCCTCTGCCATTACAAGATGCAGCCCTATGGTCTCCATCTTGAAAAAGCTTTTTGTCTTGTAGCACCCAGTGATGACTTTGTTATTTGACTATAGATTCATGGTAGTTATGTGATGAACCCTCAGCCCTGCAAACTGTCAGAGAAGGATGGCAGTCTGCAAAGGCCCATAGTTAGTCCTCCATATCCATGGATTCTTTATCCATGCATTCAACCATCTATGGCTTGAAAATATTCCAAAAAATATAAATTCCAAGAAGCAAACCTTGTTTTAGCCATTTTGTTTAAGGGACTCTTTTACTACACCATTGTACTTAATGGCACTTGAGCATCCACAGATTTTGGTATCCATGGAAGAGGGGTCCTGGAATCAAACCCCAGCAGATACCAAGGAGCCACTGTATTTAATTATTTGAATGCAGCAATTGGAGGACCTCAGTCCTACTACCACCCAAACCTTTCCTGGGATGTGCTTTACTTCACTACATTCTAGCTTTCCTTCCACTCTTGCTCTGTTGTGTTTCTTTACAGGAATCTTTCCATGCCACACTCCTCTGTCTCCCACATTAATGTCTTTAAAATTTTCTATTTTCAGGAAATTATTTCAGTTGAGGATCCCCTGAGAATCTGAGAGAGAACTCATGTGTCTTGCAAACATATGGGGGAAAGCGATGGCGTTCACTTGTTGTGTGCCTTCAAATCATTTCCAACTTATGGCGATCCTAAGGCCACCCTATCATAGGATTTTACTGGCAAGTTTCTTCAGAGGGGGTTTGCCATTGCCGTCCTCTGAGGTCGAGAGAGTGTGACTTGCCCATGGTCATCCAGTGGGTTTCCATGGCTGTCATTTTTATTTCAAAATGGATATAGGCAGCAGCTTCTTCTGTTTCTGCTGTTGCTGCTGCTCCTTCTCCTCCTCCTTGTTAGCAACTCATGGTGTCTTACAGATTAAAATGATTACAGTATAATAGAAACATACAAAACAATCAAGATAAAAAGATAATTAAACTATTAACAATATTAAATTAATTCAAAACATATGCTAAGATGCTGAATGCAGGGGCAGGATATGTTGTTCTTGTTCAGGCCCCAGGCACTTACCTGGTCCAGTGTGGTAACAGGTGGATGTTCAGATGCCCAACCACTACAGTGCCATTGAGCCGCTGCTGTCACCATCTCACCCATTGCCACCACTGCCGTTCTCTGGTCGGGAAATTAGCCTTTTGGCCCATGCGTAGAGCCCCTTTGGAGAAAAACTGATAGCATCTTCTTATAGTCCTTTTCTTAAAAACCTTCATTTCTGAAAGCCTGCCTGAATAAAAATAAAAATAAAATAAAAATTCATCTGTCAGTGGAAAGATTGCAATGAGGGGATCATTCTATCCTCAGAGTAGGTATTCCAAAGTGTAGGGGCGGCCCCTGAGAAGGGCCTATCTCTTGTTCCCCCCAACCATTTCAGTGAAGAAGGTGTGATTGAAAGAAGGGCCTCTTTTGCAGATCTTAGAGTCTGGGGAGATACAGGGCCTTTGCAGACTGCCAGAAATAGTGCAGATTTAGTCCACTTTAAGGGTTAGGGTTAGTGCTAGGGAATCATGGGAATTTTTTTTTCTGAGACATTGAGCCTTCTCTGTCAGAGAGCTCTGGTGCCACAATAAAATACTGTTCCCATGATTCCCTGACCCTAACAAAGTGGACACAATTTGCATTATTTCTGGCAGTCTGCAAAGGCCCACAGTTTGTCAGATAGCCTGGACCTAAGCTATACAGGTCTCCTGTGCCTTTTTCTGGTGATGCAGTGGTTAAACATCAGTACTGCAGCCACAAGGTTGTGAGTTCAATCCCAGAGGGCTCCAAGGTTGACTCAGGGCCGATGCAGACCGTTTGGGGCAGCAGAGAGCCACCCGGGAAGTGGTGGATCGATCTTCCCTTTTGCCGCCCCGAAAAGAGTGGCAAAATGCCGCTCCTTTTAGGGGTGACAAAAGGCTGTCCTAAGAGCTGGAGCCACAGCTCTCCAGCGCCCTTTCAGTGCAGCGTGTTTAAATGATGTGCCGGAAGGGTGTCCTGGGGGCAATTAGTTTACAGATATAAACTGCTTAGAGAGTGCTGAGTTCACTGATAAGCTGTATAGAAATGTACGTGCTATTGCTGTTGCTATATTGCTATTATGACATGAAATAAGAATACAGCATAGAACACTTGTTGTTGTTGTTGTTTGCCATCACATTGACTTCAACTTATGGTGATCCTATGAACATGAGACCTCCAAAACCTCAAGTCATCAAATACCCTGATCTTGTCTTGCAAATCCAGGGTCATGGCTTCCTTGATTGAATCAATTCACCTATAATGCAGTCTTCCCTACTTTCTTCCACTATATCAAGCATATAGTATTTTCCAATGAGTCATGTTGTCTCATAATATGACCAAAGTACAAAAGCCTCTGTATAGATATTTTTGCTTCTAGTGAGAGTTTGTGCTTGATTTGCTCTAAGACCCATTCATTTGTCTTTTTAGTCTTCATCAGCACTACCTTTCAAATGCATTGATTCTCTTTCTGTCAGTTTTCTTCATTGTCCTGCTTTCACAGCATTACATAGAAATCAGAAATACAGTGAGCCCTTGTTATCTGCTGGGATTTGGTTCCAGGACACACACACACACCTCGTGGATACCAAAATCCATGGATACCCGAGTCCAAATAGATACAGTGTCATAATAAAATGGTGTCTCTTACATAAAATGGCAAAATCAAGGTTTGCTAGTTGGAATTTATACTATTTTTGGAATATTTTCAACCTGTGGATGCTTGAATTTGTGGATAAAGAATCTGTGGATACAGAGGACTGACTGTACTATGGCCTGGATGATTCTGACCAGTATTTAAGTATGTGTCCTTCCAAGTCTTACATCTCTTTCTGATTTCTTGAGTGCAGTGCCCATTTTGATCAGGGGTAGGCAACCTTTTTGAGCCGGGGGCTGGATTGCTGTCCCTCAGACAACTGAGGGGCCGAAGTACCAAAAATAAAAAAAAATAAATAAAAATAAAAATATTTTTAAAAATTAAAAAATATATATTCATGCACACTCTCTCAGCCCCAGAAAAGCCATGGCAAAACCCCTGTGGAGATTTTGCCAAGAAACCCCAAGAACAAGTAATAACAACAATAATAAATATCATCATGGCGGGGGGCGGCGGCGGCAGGACTGGCCTGGGGCCGGTCCAAAGGCCTCGGGGGGGCGCATCCGGCCCCTGGGCCTTAGGTTGCCTACCCCTGATTTTGATTAATGATTCAGCCAATGTATAATAATTCTTTTAACTATTTCAATGTCTTTGTTACCCACATTAAAGTTATGTTATGTAAATCATGATAGATCATACCTAACATTTTCTGACAACTGTGAAAGGAAAAGAATGGTGTGTGGGTGTGTGTCTTGTGTGCCTTCAAGTCATTTCCGACTTATGGCTATCCTAAGTGAACCTATCATGGAGTTTTCTTGGCAAGATTTGTTCAGAGGAGGATAGGTAGTGATATGCAGAATATTTTCCATGGAAACTTTCCACCCAGTGGTGGTCTGCATATATTACGCTATTTTCATACAGGAAACCATTGATCTTTTCTTAATTTACAGGATTAGGCAACTGCCATGGGACTTTGGAGACTGCACCCCCACCATGCCCCAGCTCTCAAATTCTTTTAAAATTGTTTTAAAATTTAAAACTCAAATTGCCTCTGACAAACATTAAATCAGAGGTGGGCAACTGTACAGGGGATGGAGGCTTGCATGTTTCAGCATGCCCAAAGTGATGCAGTGTCACTTTTGATTGCCATTTTGGCTGAATTTTAACTTTTTCTTCTTTTTTCTTACTTTTGGGGACATTTGGAGGGCTCTGGAGGACAAAAGGGACAGTTTTGATAGCTTTTGAACAGTTTTCAGGGGGAGGAAATCACCTGACAAGCAGCTTCCTGAAATTTTGGGGATCTAGGGGTTTTCAGGAGTCACACATAGTGGCCTCTAGGGCCACATGCAACCTGCACTTTGCCCACCCCTGTTTTAAGGGGTGTGGGGCAAAGCTGCCTTCTACCCTCCCCCCTTCCCTTGGCTCCTAGTTGCTTTAGGTGCAAAAGAGCCCTTTCTAAAACCAGAGAGTAAATCAGAAGAAGCATGAGAGGAAGTGATAGCAAAACAAATAAATATACAGTCCAGGTTTGTAAGTGAAAGCCCTTTGGGGCCTTTTTGAGCCTTGAAGGCCATATGTAGCCTGTGGACTGCACTTTTCCCACCCCACTCTATTAGATTGGTTAAGCTAAGGATAAAGAGTAGGAAGGTGATATGAGTCATATCTGTTATGATTTGATTATATTTTATTACATCAATTAAAAAAAAAAGGAAAGAGCTCCCAGTACAATTCTAAAGAACCTCAGAATTCCTCAGGGAAGAGCTTGAAAGCACAATGCTACACTGATGAATTCTATTAGGCCCTGACTTCTTATTGATTCATAGTGCGGATTACATTCTGGATTTCCTGCTGGAGTTTTTTTTTTTTCCCCAGATAACATATTTATCTTTTTGACATAGCTGTCATATGTCCATGACTGTAGGGTTTCTTTCCTTTCTTTTCCTCTCCTCTCTAAGAACAGATAAATCAAAGGTATTAGAACTGAGCCAAATAGCAAGTATTTGTGGCACCCTTTATGCTGATTGTTGCATAGGTCATACACCTTGCTGCTCCTGACTTTTGAGAATTAGAGGCAAACAGGTACGAGAGATGAAATGGAGCTGTGTGCATGCTGTAGTGTGCTCAAGAATGGCTTTGTATTTATGACTCACTTGCCAAGAGAGTTGACTACCAATGAAGAAGATTAGAAACATTAATCTGATCATTAATAAATTTGCCCAAATACTCAAAAGCTCCCTTCATAGTAAATTTTGTTCTACCCTCTGTTGTCTGAAATCTAGTTGCCAGTGCTTTGGGCTGTCTTAGAGTCTCCTGCTAGTATTAGCTGTTTACAGTGGCATCCGTAGGATGTTACCCATTGTAAGAGAGGCTGCTGGGGATGGCTGTGGTAGCCTCCTCGGGCTCTCCCACCGCTCACCCCTTCAGCCAGGGCTGCAAGGGTACAGCCAGGCAAGTGAGGCAGTGTGAGGGGATAGGAGGGGCACGATTACCCCCCTTCCTTGGCTGCCATGAGAGCTTCCTCCTGAAGAGGAAGCCCAGAAGTGCCAAAGCTAGAACGGTGCGCCAATGCCATCACTAGGGTTGGTGTCACCCGGTGCAGTAACTCATGGTATTCCCCCCATTGACCTCCTCCCATTTCACACCATACAGAATCCCTAGTAATGCTTTTTTGCGCTAACATTACTCATAAATTATAATTCCCATATACCACTGAATGTAATGCTAATATTTGTGACACAAACAAACTTCACCCTACTCCCACCATCTCTTAAAACAGTTTGAGGGGAATCAGGTAAATGCCACAACCTGTTTCTGCCGAAAGGGAGGTGTTTGAGGAGCAGTGGTGTCTCTCTCTCTCTCACACACACACCAATCAGGGTGTCACCTGGTGTGGTCCACACCCCTTGCACCCTGCTAGTGATGCCACTGGGATGCGCTTGTCCCTTTGTCTGAGGAGGGAGCCTGGCAGATCTGAAGCCAGGAGGGGTACTCTCACCCCTCCTCCTCCTCCCACTTTTTCTCTCACCTGCCTCCCCCAGCGGCCTATCTTGTCCTCCCTCTAGCCTTTCCCACTGCCTCACTCACTTTTTGTATTTATATTGTACTTATTTTAATTGTTGTTAGCCGCCTCGATTGTGCTCAGAGGGGCGGGGTATAAATAAAAAAATATTATTTATTATTATTATTATTGCCCAGCTACTACCCACCCAGGGCTGCCAAGGGTGTCCCTGGCGAGTGAAGCAGTAGGAGGGGATAGAGGAGCACATGCTACACTTCTTCCTCTTCCTCTGCCTTTGCTTTCTCCTTATGGAGAGAGCCAGGGCAGTGGAGAAGAAGGAGCAGGCACAGCAGCAGTGCACCCTGCAGCAGGAGGAGGGCCAGACTGGGTATCATCCCTCTTCTGCGGTGTCACCCAGTGTGGCTGTACTCCCCATGCATCCCTAGTGACGCCACTGGTTGTTCATGATCACACTGCATTCCTATCTCTGTCTGTTTTCCCCATTCTCAGTTATTTTCCTTCTTGAAGACCTGCTGAAGAACAACATGAAAAACAAAGAAAAAGCTAAAAAGAGTCCTTAAAGTTTTAGCAAATTTATTTTTTTGTGTGTGTATTATTCTTGTTAATTTTCAAGGTGCCTTGGGATTCTTTATCAGTTTTGCTGCAAATATTATGTGCCACCATAGAAACTGAAATATTTGTAATACCATACATTTTCTGGATTAAAACCAACATAGATGCTTCAAACAAACTGGGCTCTTATCCAGGTAAACCTATGCCATCAGTGATCAACTCATCTTTAAGATAGCCCAGGTCACTCTGTTGTTTTTCTTACAACAGACAAACACAACTACCCCTTCATAGACCTGCATTCATAAAGTGGAATAGAAGGAGAGGGTTTAATAAATAGGACCAAGGAGCTCACATTAATACTATTAAAACATAAAACAAGATCAAATATTAAAAGAGAATTACATTAAATACATGGTTTTTAAAAGGTTTAAAATACAATCACCCCTCCATTCTCAGTTTTACATATTCATGGAGGGCGACCTCCATTTAAATCAGTGGGGCGCGCCCCATTCAAGCCTATGGGGCTTGATTATTCACTAATCTCTGTTTTCATGGGGGCGGGGATCCAGAACAGATTCCTCGTGAAAACGGAGGGCCAACTGTAATGAAAAACACAATTTAAAGCTATATCACTATAAAAAACATAGCAACTAGCTGGCAACAATGTGCTGGTGAATTCTGAAATGCTTGTCTAATAAAACAATATTTATCTGCCAATAGAAGGGCAGCAGAGGCTTCTCTTGATGAGGAACTCCAGAACCTGGGTGCAGCCACCCAATCTGTTTTGTCTCCCCCAGATGTACCTCTCAGAGCTAAGAGAAGGGCCTCCCCTGAAGTTTTCATAGTCCCACAGGTCTTGTGTAGAAGAATATAGTCCCATATTTCTCTCCTTCCTCTCTTTACAGTATGAAATACATTACAGTGACAAACTGAACTTCAAACCATTATAAAAGACCTTGAATAACAATTGTGAGCACCTGCATAAGTTGTTTTCTCATTTTGAAACATAGGGTGTTTACCACAATGAAACTCAGGCCACATACCACATTTGAGATGAAAATAACAGGGGAATGGGGAGGGATTAATAGGCTTAGAAACTGCTATTGAAAACATTCATTTTTTTCCCAGGTAATTCTAGTCTGAATTCTTCAAAAGCCAACAGTATATTTCAAAGAGCAAAAGAATAATCCTCTATAGTTTGGTGTTGCTGAACAAATACCAGTATACACACTAACTACCTTTTCAGCTTGTTCAAGAGGCATAAATTGCTTAGGGACAATGATGGATAAAATAACTACCTACTTTTCTTTTAGATGAGAAATGGTGTGTGGAACATTTGAAGAAGGAGAAAATATAAGCACATGGGCTGTACTCTTAAAACTATAGGCAACAGGACATCTCAGAAGAAGCACTTAACCTGCGGGGTTCATCCCAAGCACATTGAAAATCACATATTTAGCACAGTGATGTGTGGAATTACAATTCCTGAATTTCTTTTCCTTTTTCTGAAGAAAACCAGAAGGTGGCACTCTGCCTACATTCTCTTTGAAATGAGCATTCTTGAAATGCTGCTTTGGGATTCATTCTTTATTTACTTTTTTATGTCCATTTGTTCTTGTGGCTTTCAAAGGCTAGGATGTAAAGCACCAACAACGTGTGAATGTGCACTTGTTTCTCATGCAGTATCTCTCCACTGATGCCCAGCAAACTGCTTTTGAAATTCAATATAGTTTCAGAATGCTTTTGAGGCTTGCCATGATTAAAGCAAGGCAGTCTAGAGAGCAGGTTAAGGGAAACAATGGCATAACCTCCAGTTTCAGTCCACACAGATACATGCATTAGTTCCAGTCTGTTTTACTTCACCTTTCCATTCATGCAGTGCCTCAAGACTGATAAAAATCAATTTGTGGTATGTTTTTTAATAAATCTCCATCAAAAACATACTTTGAAAGATATGTTATCATTAGAAACAAAATTAATCACCATTCTTTCCAGAAAGGGAACAAGAAACCAAGCAAGCCAAATTTATTGTATCAGACCCAAACATAAACTAAACTGCTCTTCTGAGATCAACATCACACTATTAGGAATGTCACTCCACTGTGGCATTAGACTGATAATTTTATACGGAGCATGAGCTATTTTATAAAATGGGATAGACATTTAATATATTTAGATCTCTTTCTTTCCAGTTGCTGGTGTTTAAACATTTGTTTTGTTTGGACTCTATTGCAATGTTTAATTGACCATACCAATACATATATTTCTAAAGGGTCAAGAAGAATATGTTTCCAGCAGTTTCATCATATGATTTGATAATTCAGAGTAAGAAGGCTGAAGAGTACAAACTAGCAGCACTTAAGGAAATGAAGGAGAAACAGTCTTTAATTGAACAGAAGCGAAAGCAAGTATTACTTTTATTTTTATTGTTGTTGCTCTTGCAACTGTTGTTTGAGCAGTGTTTGAACATGGCCATGCTGTCCTACCACCACACTGTTAACTATTTTGACAGAGGAATTTTGCCCTTCAAAAACTATTTGATCACCTATAAGAATATTTGAGTTATATAAATACATCTGGTTACTTTGTTTTCCTTTTTGATACTTTGCACTACTTTGCAGTGATCCTTATTAAAATGTTGGTTTGGTTATTTGTGGCAAAATCAATTTAGCAGCAGCAACAAGCATGTACTCCACAGGTATTTGGTAAAAACAACTAGATCTGAGCTTCTGGTAGATAAACAGGATACATTAGTAGGTAAAAAGAAACTGGTACAGAGCTCCCCAGTCCAGCATTGGACAGAGCAAGGCATTCACCTAAGGCAGCAGTTGTTGTGAAACGTTGGAGAAGAGGACTGTATGCCAAGTAATCTGCCCTGAAGCCTTTCAACTAGCCCATTACCTTCAGGTGGTGGAGAATGTTGTCTGATCACCAGTGTGGAAGAAATATTCAACTGCTATTTGGCTTTTGCATATCATATGGGAAGGGATATTCTTTTGTTCTTCCCTTTATGCGGTAAAATGTCTTGAGCATGCTCTAATTCTATACATCTCCACTCAATAATCAATATTTTTGAGTAACCAGTTACTATAACAAACCTCACTGAATATTATAGAACTTAGTTCTGAGTAGATGTATATAGGATGATGATATTAACATCCTGCCAAGTCCTCAGTCTCCAAATAATCTGGTACAGATGAGACCAACATGTAAAATAATTTCAATAACAATAGATCTCAATATTTGCACTGTACTGTACTTTCTCACAGTCCCATATTCTTGCAGGCATGAATGGTGAGGACTGGTGAGGATTGGTAAGGAGAGAGCCTTCTCCATGGCTACTCCCAGGCTGGGGAACTTCCTTCCATGGGACATCTGCTTCGTTCCCTCCCTCCTGTTTTTCTGCTATCAGCTGAAGACATTTTTCTTTCAGCAGCCTTTTGAATTTTAGCTATGGAGTTGCACTGTGTGAAGTGGTGTGTTCTCGCTCTCTCTATAAATATATACTCAATTTTTTATTGAAACTCTGTTTTAAATATACAGGCATCCCTACCCTTTCACAGGGGATCTGTTCTGCCCCCCCCCCTGCAAACAGGAAAAAACTTTGATATTCAACCCCTATTTATTTTAGTGTTGGCGTGCTCCCATGTGTACCACTGCTCACACATGCCATTTTGTCCCTCCTGGCTTGCTGTCCACGAAGGATCAAAACTGTGGATCGCAAGTCCGCGAACCAGGAGGGACAAGTATATGTGTTTTTAATGTTTTAATCATGTTTTAATAATGTTGATAATGTTAATGTTTAATTACATTTTTAATTGGATCTTTTAAAAATTATTGTAAGCTACCTTGGATCGCATTTTTTGAGAAAGGGAGGATATAAGTGCAATACACACACACATCATAGATAGATAGATAGATAGATAGATAGATAGATAGATAGATAGATAGATAGATTCTGACATGAATCTAAGGTGAATCTGTCATGGGGTTTTCTTGACAAAATTTGTTCAGAGGAGGTTTGGCATTGCTTTCCCTTGAGGCTGAGAGCATGTGATTTACCCAACACAGTGGGTTTCATGCCCCTTTATTATTTAAAAAAATATAAATAAATTAAAAATTTAAAAAAGGGAGAGTTTTTTTTCTAAAATAGGAAATTACTGGAAAGCTTTAAAAATTGTATCTCCTAGGACTAAAAT
>JAIPUX010001880.1:34372652-34382907 GCA_020142125.1 Phrynosoma platyrhinos | reverse complement strand
GCGGAGGACCGGCAGCTCCGAGGGCAACCTCGGGAAGAGGAAGGGGCGTTGCGCGTGCAGCTGTCCCTCCTCTTCCAGGGCTCTATTAGTCGTCTGCCGAGGCCCTATATTATATAAAATGGACTTGGACTGGTTAACCCTTTAAATATAATTCCACCTGTGTAAAGTAAGACACATGGCTATGCTAGCAATAGAACTGCAACAAATATGATGTTCAGTAATTTCACTGTGTCATGGAATGGGGCTTTGAGGTCTGGGCTCATTCTCTGTCATTAGGTATCACTGTCATCTCACTCTGCCAGGGCTTTCCCCCTTCCTCTTTTTACTTGATGCTAAGAAGTTTCTCTGTCTTTCTCTTCTTTTTGGGAGAGATGGCTCTTGGGGAGTTTTGTTTTTGCTTTTTATTCTGTTGCTTTTTTAAAAGCTGGCAGCAGCCTAGAAAAAAAGGCAGGTGGCTCCCTGGGGTTCCTCACATTGGACGTTATCACACAGGGTCTAAAGCAGCCCCATCCCTGCACCATCGCTGCATCATTCCGGATCCTTTGCCCCTGTGATCAGACGACATCGCAGCAAACCCCACCCATCCCTGCATCATCCCTGCATCATCCCGGATCCTTTGCCCCTGTGATCAGACGACGTCGCAGCAAACCCCACCCATCCCTGCATCATCCCTGCACCATCGCTGCATCATTCCAGTTCTTTGTAATTACTCTTTCAAAGAGGAATTACGGCTGCCGCGACCAGAATCAATCCAGAACCATTCCGGTATGATGCTGCTTTCTTGTCTGATGACACGGGCCATTCCGGTATAGTTCTGGATTGATTCCATGCTGCTTTTCATGCCGCTTTTCTTGCCGCTTTGAGATCCCTGGTGTGATAACGTCCATTGTTTGGGGATGGTATTCAGCTTTATGGCATTCCAGTAAAAATAAAAATCAGTGATACCAAGACTGTTTGGTTCAGATAAGATTCAGCATGTACAGAAAGAAAGAAAAAAATCTCTCACACGTAACAGCCAGTTCTTGCTACAATTATATAGCAACTTCATTTGCACGAGGCCATTTGGTTCATTGTTGGTGGTATACCACATAATATGATAGCAATCTGTAGGCCTGAGGCACCTCAGTTTTTGTATGATGATGCCCCATGATTCATGAATACTATTACATTTTAAAGTGTGGAATGTTGATCCACATATCAGAATCCAAAACACTGAACCCCAGAGGGAAATTCCAGTGGAGAAAATGCCAACTTTGTGCAGCTGCTGTTCCTGGGTGTCAGCCAAGTCACCTTTCTATTACCTTCTCTTTGTGTATGTGTTGAATCTGTAAGAATATTTTGAAATTATACCAGCAGAGCACAGCAGGCTAGAGCTGTCAGTTTATGACTTTTATTTATTTGTTTCTTTGTATTTTTAACATGAGTAAGTACTCTGAATGCTACAGTAAGATGAAAAGAGAAAAACTAACTTTTATTGCCTAAAGAAATCTATCAGAGAATGTGCAGAACCAACAACACTTGGATTACAGAAGCCCTTATAGCTGGCTTCCATATGTGCAAGTTTGCTCAGGCAGCTGTTATATGTCTCAGTGAAACTGCCAGTTCTCATTCTCGATGTGGGACTGTGCTTACCTGAACCAATGGTGATCCAACTTGTGCATCATACTAGAAGTGGGGAATCTAAATCAGGCAATCCTGTTCAGCTGGGACATTCCAGTGATAGTAATGGCGATTCTTTTATTCTGTAAACCATTTTAAATCCCATTCCTGGAGAGAAGGTAGAATATAAATGAAGTTACTGATTGATTGAGTGAGTGACCAACTGACTCTCAACCCTTTTTCAATATGCAAGCTCCATCGTTTTTGTTGTTTTATCTACGGAAGACATATTGTGGTGCACTTAGGCCAGGGGTAGGCAACCTTTCCCCTTTAAGGGCCGAGGGACTTCAGCTCCCAGAATTCCAAGAGCTATTGGCCAACATGGGACTATTGGCCAACATGGCTGAGGCTTCTGGGAGCTGAAGTCCCTCGGCCCTTAAAGGGGAAAGGTTGCCTACCCCTAACTTAGGCAATCAAATCTCCAACTGAATGAGATATTTAGGGCTCATTTCCACTATAATTAGAAGCAAATTCCTGATCACTTTATATGTACTTCATCCCCATTCAAAACCGTTTCAGATGAGACTGCGATCATGTTGAAGTGAGACAAATGCTAATTAATTAATTAATTAATTAAAATCGCTATTTTTAAACTAGTTTTTGGGGGGTTCCTTTAAAAAATGTAATTCAGAAGCATGTTCAACAAGTGTGAACAATGATCTATATTGCAGACAGGCAGGGAGGCATGCGGAACCCCAGCAGGGCCAAGGTGCAACTGGAGGGAGGAATAGAGCCTGGGCTTCCCCAGGCCATGGGTGTAAGCAGCCTAGGGAAAGCTGGAATGGCAGGGACACCTCCCCGCCTCACATCTACCACCACCACCAGCAGCAGCAAAAACATTGCTGCCAGGCTTGGCTGGGCTGGGCGGCTCTGGCTCAGCTCTGCTCCACTCTCTGGCAGCAGTGGAGGATCCAGGCCAGCTACCACCACCTCTGCCACCACCGCCATACCCAGGCAGGCTGTAAGTGGTGGAGGACGGCCTCCCTCATGTCCCCATGCTGCTCTCAGGGGGGGGGCCTCCTGCCTGTTTGGCTTCTCTCCCACCTGCCAGCTCTGTTCACTTGCTCGGCATGCTCTTGTTGGGCACTTCAAGGGGATGCAGGGGGAAGGCTGTGGCGGCCTCAAAAGTGGAGCCTGTGGCAGCCAGGAAAGAGGACCCCCAAGAGTGCCGCAGGGACTGGAGGGAGGCTGTCTTCCACCACTTACACAGCCCTCCCATGTATGGCGGTGGCGGTGGCTGGCCTGCTCCTGCCTGGATCCTTTGTCACTGGTGATCTCAACCCTTTATACTCCTCTGCCTTAAGAGGCTTAGCTTCAACAGCTGAGTCCCCAGTGGGAACAACTTGGATTGGGTGCAAAATTTGCTTCCATAATGGGAACTACACATCAGCCTCAATCAAACCTGTGACCTGGTGTCAGGGTGATTAGCAAACCAGTTTAAATGTAAGTGGGAATGAGCCCTTAGTGTAACTCCACTTAATAACATATGTCGAATAATAATAGTTTCAATGGTAGTTTAAATTGTCATATTTCATATAGAATTGAGCCTCTGCTCCAGGGGTAGGCAACCTTTCCCCTTTAAGGGCCGAGGGACTTCAGATCCCAGAAGCCTCAGCCATGTTGGCCAATAGTCCCATGTTGGCCAATAGCTCCTGGGATTCTGGGAGCTGAAGTCCCTCGGCCCTTAATCAGGAAAGGTTGCCTACCCCTGCCTTTGGTGTAAAGAAAGACTTTCAGTAGATGAAACTCTTTTTAGCATGTGTGTGCATGCACGCATGTGCTTTCAAGCCACCTGTCAGAACACTCACAGTTGATTTTTCCAATTCCTACCTTCAGACAGAATCTGGTGCCCTTGGGGTATTACGGTTTCCATAGTAGCCAATTAGATTATCTGTGGCTATGTTTATAGCATAGGAACAGTGCCCTGCACCATGTTGTGTCATGAGACTGTCTCAGCAAGTGAAATCCCATACTTCTTTTTCAAGGTATTTTAATGCCATGATGTGCCTTTTCCCCAGGTTTCACACTATGCACCTTATGCTACTGATAATGTCAAATATCATGACAAGTTAGAAGGCTGGAAAGAACCACCCAGACAAGATGAAAACATGGAGAAGACAAATACAAATGCCATGAAAACAACAGATGATTTAAGGTGAGGACAAAGATATATGTGTACTGAACTTGAGGTGGGCAACATATGGTCCTCATGGATACCCAGTGGGTTTTGTATCCAATATATATCTATATCTATATCTCTCTAAGGAAATATATATATTTTTTATCCGAAATGTCCGAAAAATCTGAAAAATCCAAAAGGAAATGTTGCCCACATTTGTATTACTGTGTTCTCTGTAGCTACTCTTGATGTCCTGCATATGTTTAAACTTTGCATTGAAATATTACAAATGATTTTACATGGTATGGTCATTTCTCCCTGTCACTTTTCTTGCCTATGTGTGTTGCCAGTGTATGTGCACTATGGATATAAAACTGCTTATTTCTTACTTGCACACAAAAATCAAAAATATTTTAAAATATCATCCCTGAGTGAGATTATGGGTTTTTAAAATGATTTTTCACATTTTGGAACAAAGTATTTCATCCCAAAAACAAACAAACAAACAAACCCCACACTCACACACTTTTATCATGTTTGTGCAAAAAAATTCCCAAACGTGAAATTCACAGCAGTCAACAGTTTTTTTCATTGAATCGCTTGACCTATTAAGATACCCTTTTCACTAAGGAGAAAATTTATAAATATTCCTTACATCACTAGTATACACACACAAAGCTGTTAGTTTTCAAGGCATTGCTGGACTTGTCTTTGCTGCCACTTAAGTTCTTCTTTGGGATTTAACAACAGTTGTTCTTCTGAATAAACATGTTCATACTTTGTTGCCTTACAGGGAAAATACTTTAATTGGTGAAGCTTCAAAGAGTTTGAAAAGAGCGGACAGGCCCTTTGTACTTAAGCACCTTAACCTATCTTCTCCTTCAACAGCTGCTGATAATAAAGCAATTGATACCCACTGATCAGAGGGAAGGAGGCCTGTGGTTGTTGCTCCTGAAAACAATGGCACAATCATGGACCTCCTGTTTCTCTTCTATGCTGACTAAAGGGAAATGGTATCTGGATTTTCAGAAGTTTCAGCATTTTACATATTTTGCAAAAAAAAAGTCTATAGAAAAAGTATTATTACAATTATGAGTCAAAATGTGATATAATTTCTGAAGAACTCTTCAAACACTGTATTTGTATATAGGGATATTTGTGCTCTTATTTTGTAGACACATGCAGGGAAACTGCAAGAAAATGTTACCTGCTGTGTAATAACTATGCATTTAAAACAGGATGTACTGCCTTGAATCATTTAAGCATAGATTAAATGTACTTTTAAAAATATAATAACAAAATAAATAAATGGTGGGTATTTCTAGATTACTGAAGTGGCTTGTCCATTTTGAAGTTGTGTCCAAAATCCTGCAGACCAGAGGGGTGGCTTGTGAACCTCTCTGTAATATTCCCAGAGCCTGGAAAAATTACGTTTTTAGCATACAGCTCTCCAGAATTGCCCAAGCTATACCTTGGACACTCTCTAACATTCTTTCCATTCTTTATTTGACAAACACTCAGGCTCTACCTCTACCTCTCTGTCCTTGTTGCTTTTAGGAAAAGTCACTGAACATTCTTTTCCCCCTCTAAGACACAGTGAAAATCTTCACAAAGTGATAAAATAAAGTTGTCTAGATCAACTTTGATCAGTGGTGTCACTGTGAGAGGGGTAAGGACTGCACTAAGTTGGGCCCTTTGCCTGCTGCAGAGGTTATACAATGATGCTGCCACATGGAGGTGGAGGTGCTGGCTTCCCTGCTGCCTGTCTCTCTCTGCCGAAGGAGCCATGGCAGCGGAGAAGGTTGGTGAGGGTGGCAGACACATCACCCTGCCAGCCTCCCCACTGCCCTGGCTCCCTTCACTGCACCAGGTGATCATTGTCCTATCAGAGGGGGCACTGCATTGAGTGACACCGACTGCAGTGACGCCACTGATATTGATCATTGGCCTTGAGTTAATTATCCCTAAAGACTTTATTTCTCCCACAAATTTGCATATCTTCAACATTTCACCGATGTTTCCAACACTTACAGATGAAAACCAGGACACATGTAGCAGAGCCACATCAGAGTGTGCTCAAAAGAGTGTGGCCAGGCATTGGGCATGTCTACACAGGCCAAATGAAGTGGTCCCCCTTCCCCATCCTCATGGAGACCTCTCTTAACAATGTAGGGCCCAATCTCTGATTTAAGTGCAAACTGTCTTCACGACATAAGGCCAGTTCTGCATCAAATCCACCCTAATCCTCCCTTTAACTGGTTTAAAATAACTCATCTTTTGCTTCAGATTTCTCTGGAAAATCTGGAGCACTCTGGAATGACACTAAACATCTGTCTACATATGCATCCCCACTGTGCTATCTGGCACCACTGGCATGAGTCGTTCCCTCTGAGATCACAACGAGGTGACCAATGTGGGATGCCTTGCTTCTGACCTCAGAGGAAATGACTCATGCCAGGGGCTGTGGAGCCAGGGCACACAACACAGATGTGTATGTATGCTACCACCCAGTGTTGCTGAGGGGTGCAGAAGGAATGGGGAGAATCTGGAGCAGCCCACAGTATTTTGGCCAATGTAGATGAGCCTTGTCAATTTAAACAGATAATCCTTGGAATTCATGTACTGACTTTATGAATGACAAGTCTCTGACCCCTTGTCTTCCTCCTATGAGCTCAGCAATTGAAGTAAGTAATTATGTGATGTAATGAAGTGATGAAGAATGAAGAAAGTGGGAGAAGGAGAGAGAACTTTGTTTTAAAAACAGATGAAAAAGTAGGATGGCACAGGATTAACTAGGGCTGTCCCTTCTAAACTGCAATAATTGGATGGTATATGTTTGAGCACATGGTATAATTGTGGATGCACCTCTGGAAAATAACCCAATATTCTGACATTTTCCCAACTAACATGTTAGATTTCTGTAACAGAAAGCCAACAAAAAACAAGATTTATAAAGCAATCCTATACAACTATTTGTGAATATGTTTCATTGTGTTCAACACTGGTAGGTATATGCATAGGATTGCAGCTTTAAAAATGTCTAATAGCAGAATCCTATGCATGTCTGCTCAGGAGTAAGTTCCACTGAGTTCAATGTTGCTTACTTCTAGGTAAATTGTTTTGGGATTATATCCCACCATTCTGTTAATTTGGGTGTGCCTTCAAGTCATTTCTAATTTACAGTGACCCTAAGATGGACTTATCACAGGGTTTTCTTGGCAAATTTCTTCAGAGGGGATTTGACATTACCATCCTCTGAGGCTGGGAGACTGTGACTTACCCAAAGTCACCCAGTGAGTTTACCTGGCCAAGTTTGGATTTGAGCCCTGGTCTCCAGAGTCATAGTCCAACATGCAGACTACTATGCTACACTAGCTCTCATTCAGTGTTTTGCACAAATAACTATTTGTTTCTTCATTTAAAAAATAAATAAATAAATACTCCCCCTAACACCTACATGTTATTACAGAGAAGGCCTCTTTGAAATATTAGTCTTTTTGCATATTTGCATAAGTTGTAAATTTCTGCCGTGATATTTCTTAGAAGTTAAGTAAATGTCTTTAAGCAAACCCATAAACGGAGGTGTAGGACAAACTGGGGGAAAAAAATCTTATCCTCTCTTTCTTTTAGAGCTGCCAAATACAAGGAAGTGGAAAACCGTATTAAACAACATACACTTATGATGAAAGAAAGAAGGAAAAGGTTAACAGGGATCCCCCAGGAAGATATGGAGAGAGCAAAGCAAGACTTTGAAACTGTATGTTCTATTTTTTCTCTTTGAAATACAGTCAGCCTTTTGTATTGATGGGGTTTGGTTCCCACCCCCTGTAGATATGAAATATTGTGGAATATCCATTCCATGTAAGTCTATGGATGGCAATGTGCATGCATCAGTATGGCTGCATGCATATGTCGCTATTGACATACCTCTATATGGAGCTGGGCTAGCTGCCGATGCTCAAAACTGTGGATAGCTAGCCCACCAATATGGAGGGGCAACTGCATAGTGTTGGTTCAGCAGAAATATTTTGGAGAGTCCAAACATTTCTTTGAAGGATATTGAGTGTGATTTATACTTACATGTGCTCTCCTCGGTCCCTATGTCCTTGGACACCTGTGACAGGACCTCCTCTCAAACCTTAGGTTACCTTTATTCCTACCCACAGGAGATCCCTAATACTTGCCCTGCTGTTACCTTATTGATACTATTTTGTAGTGTATAAGGGCTGGGGTTCCCAAGTGTCCCACAAACCAGTTCATTGTTTAGGTAGTATGCTTTTCTTTGTTTATAGTTTATAGAAATCACTCAGACAGAGACATCTACTGTAAAAAAGGACAATAACTTTATTAAATAAACTTAAGAAAGAAAGTATCTTGCGCAGGTTACTTCAAGCTTAATGTGGTTACATTAACAACAATTGCAAACTTTTAAATCCTCTGTACCCTACTCTCTCATTCTTAGTAGGAATACCAATCAGACCTAGATAGTCTAACTCAGGGGATGGCAACGTTAATGTACCTGGGGCCGGTTGCTGGTCCCCAGGTCTTCCGCCGGGCGGGGGGGGGAATGGTGGCGCTGCCGCATGAGCTGCTCCTGCCGCCGAACCACCGTGCACGTTGCAACCACCATTTTGGCAAACAAAATGGTGGTCGCAACGCGCGCGGCAGGAGTGCGAGGCAGCGGCGGCGGGGGGTCTGCAGGGGTCCGCGGGCCAAGTGCAGCCTGCGGGCCATAGGTTGCCAACCCCTGGTCTAACTGAATGATAGACTAACTGAACTCCCTCTCCTTCAGAATCCTTATCTGATCTTAACTGAAAACTCTCTCTCTCTCCAGCCTTTCCTCAGATACACACCCCAGCTTTTATACATCCCAATTCCTCCACAGCCCACCCTCACAGTCTTCCTGGATTGTGACTGATTGCCAGGAAGCCCGGTCTGCCTAGCAACTCTGTCACAACACCCATTTCACCACTGCACTTCTAAATTAGCACCAAACCATATTTTGGTGTTACATTTGAGATGGATAAATAAGAGACAAGCCTGAAGAAAAGGCACTCCTCTCTCTTTCATTCTATGTAAAAGAGCTAAGTGGTCTGGCAGATGGAACTGCAATAATACCGATGGAAGAGTTCTTCACCACAACATCAGAGGGCAGCAGGCCAGTTCAAAGAGTACCTGTATGACACAGTGCTGTCCTTCAAGAGATGGAAAGTCCAGGGAGCTTAGGAAGGACAGATGGTGGGCAGCCACTTCTGCATCCCAGCATTTGCATTTGCTGCTTGAGACAATTGCCTCACTCTGCCTACTGGGATAAACTATGTTTTATGGGATCCATAGTTTGTCCATAAATCAAAACTGTAAACCACATTCAGGCTTCTTTATTTGGCATCAGATCAGGTTTGTTATTATCTGAATTCAAGCTCAGCTGTAACTTTTTTCCCTTGGTCAGTATACTCTTAAGTGCTGCTAAGAATTCAGTGTAACCTAAATATTTATCAACAGGGTAGTATTCGGAGACAAAGGAATATCAGTTTCCAAACTGATCTTGTAGTACCGTTGAGACTGTATAGAAGATATTGTAGCATAATCTTCTCCTCCATCACACCAGAGGGCAATAGGCCACTTCAAAGAGGTCAACCAAGTTTACAAAAGCTTATTCTACAACTTCTTCTACACAGTTAGTCTCAAAGGTGTAGAAGATCCCTTTGCATACTAAATATTTATGTTGGCTTTCATTGGTTTTGGGAAACCCCAAGCTGAAATCATATTCACTTTTACTTGGAAGCCACTTTTGCTGAAATCGGTGGGACTTACTTCCAAGTAAACAAAGATAGCATTAGGTCATGCAAGGAAGAAGAGAATATTTCAAAAAGTGCTAGGTTAAAGCAGAGCTGTCTGCAGCTTTGAGGTTAAAATTTCAATGCTTCTGGCAAAGTGGACTTTAGCCCAGGAAACTTCGTGGTCCAATAAATTTCTTAGGTCAAGATCCTATAAAATTTTGGCATCATATAAACATGTAGCAGTGCAGTTACACTGGATCACACCCACATTTGCCTAATCAGTTATTATAGACACATAACACTATCCTAATGTAGCACCCAACAGGATTCCAGCCTTAGTTTTTAAGGTGCTACCATATTCTATGCTGTAAGAGACCAAAAGCACAATCCTATATAAATTTATTCAGAAGTGTGTTTTAAAGAAAAGAAGAGAAGAAAAACAAAAGGGAGATAGAAACAAACTAAGAATCATGAATGCAACACTACAATGGCTTGTGCAGAAAGATAAAGAAAATTACTACAATGACCAATCCAAAGAAATAGAACACAACAGCAATAAGTGAAGAACAAGAGATATATTTCACAAGATCTGGGAAATCAACAGAAAATTCAAACCAAGGACTGGGATGATATATGACAATAAAAATAACTTTGGGCCTCGGCAGACGGCTAATTGAGCCATCTCCGAGGCCAGGAA
>JAIPUX010001880.1:34329759-34346139 GCA_020142125.1 Phrynosoma platyrhinos | reverse complement strand
GGTTGCCTACCCCTGGTTTAGTCATTATGATTTCTGGGCAGAGTTCAGGTTTTACTTGCTCTAGGACCCATTTCTTTGTCTTTTTAATGGTCCACGATATCGGCAGCACCACATTTTAACTAAATGTGTGTTGCAAGGAGCTAAATGTCTCATTTTTTTACTGTTCTTGTAGTGCATTTACATTATGCAGTTCTAGCAGTTTGATACCCCTTCAACTACCATAGCTCTTAAGGAATCATTCGGAGGAGTGAACCAGACTTCGCTGACATAGAACCCCCCAGTATTTTACCAAACTACAGGTGCTAGAATTATTTCAAACTGCTATAAATGTAAGGTGTGAACATAAAGAAAACAAAAATAATGACCACAGAAGAAATACACAACTTCAATCTAGACAATGAGGAAATTGAAATAAAGAATTCCCATATCTAAGATCAAATATTGCAGTCAAGAAATATGACTAGTAATAGGAAGGGGAGCTATGAAAGAACTGGAAAAGATACTGAAGAGCAAAGACATACAACTGAGCACTAAGGTCAGAATCATTCAGGCCATTGTATTCCCAATTATCATGTACGGATGTGAGAGCTGGGCAGTGAAGGAAGCAGACAGAAAGAAAATCAACTCATTTGAAATGTGGTGCTGGAGAAGAGTACTTAGGATACCATGGACAGCCAAGAAGACAAACAAATGGGTTCTTGTACAGATCAGACCAGGGCTCTCCTTGGAAGCTAAGAGGATCAAGTTGAAACTGTTGTACTTTGGCCACATAATGAGAAGGCACGGATCACTAGAAAAAACAATGCTAAGAAAGGTAGAGGGTAGAAGAAAGAGAGGAAGACCACAAACTAGATGGATAGACTAGATTGGGGGGTTATGGGCAAGGGCTTGCAGGATTTGGGCAAGGCACTGGAGGATAGGGATTCTTGGAGATGTCTCATCCTCAGGGTTGCCATGAGCCGGAACCAACTCGAGGGCAGCTATGTACTCTCAGTTTTTAATCTGCATACTCCTAGTCTTACTCTTCCTCTGAGACCTTGAGCTGCTCAATTATTTCTGTATTACTTGCATTTATATCCTTGCTTTCTTCCAACAATCTCACAATATTTAGCTTTCCTCTTCTGTATTTTATCTTTTGTGAAGTAGTTCAGGCTGAGTGAGTAGACAAGATGTTACAAACCAAACAGGAGAAAAACAATTGGAGATGTTAGTTAGATGCCTTCATGTTGTTTCAGTCTTTAGTTAAGATGGTATAGGGTGGGGAGGATCTCTTTTGCAGGCAGGCTGATCCTCCTTCTGGCCATGTGGCTATAGGGAGATTTGCAAAGTCCAGGAAATTTAAAATCTATTTGCATCTCAGCAGGGATCCCTCTTTTGTAATCCAGTATGTCTCCATTCCAGTCAGGCCACAGGCCTCTTTGTGACAGATAGTTTTAGCATAAATTTTGTGGGTTCCATTCTACTTCATTAGATTCATGAAGTGAAGCCTCTGGACATCAAGGCTCTACAGTCAGCATGGCAAACTTCAACTCTGATTTTATTTTTGTACTGTCTGATTTTTTCGCAAATGTTAAATGTATATTAATTCATGGTAATATATTTACTTTAGTAAAATGGTAGCACAAGGCAGTTCATCACCACCATGTGAATCATCAGGCTACGGTAGAACATAAAATATGTTTATTTGATTAAAATTTCTGAACAAGAAAATTTTCCTAAATGCCTGTGGAAGTAAATATGCAACCAATCATGCATTTCATATTATAAGTTTTTATTCTGAAACTGGAATTGGTACATTTCTACTGACTCCACAGTCCTGGTGAATAGGCATATATCCTAACAGATTGGGTGAGTGTGAAATTGTAATAGAAATGCAAAACCTGTGGACATTGTGATGGTGTGACAAGTTTAGTCCGATTGATGATTGATGTTGGTCTTAAAGAGTAGTTAAAGGGACAAATGTGAGGGACAGATTTTTACATACAAGCCAATATAGGCAGGTAGACATGAATGGTGGAGGAAGTTCTTGCTATAGTATATGAACTTTTATTTGCTGTGCCCATGCATAACCATGGATGACAACAATACACCAAGAAAAAAAGATAATAGTTTCTGAACCAAGAAAACATGCTCTGCACTCAAAATTACAGATAACGAGCATACTTTTTTGCCCTGGTAAATGGTTCAAAAACATGCATGATTTTCACTCACTTGCAAAAAAAGGTCTTTCCATTCAGTGGATGGAGCCAATTTACAAATGCCAATAAAGGGTATACAGATGGCTTCTTTCCACTGAAAAGAACTGAGCTGCCTTCCAACCTCTGTGCCAGCAACCACTCGAATGTATGCATACCGGAGGAGTTAAACATTGCTCTGCTTAATTAAGTCTGGGAGGGGAACCTTTGGTTTGCAGAAGGTCCAAACCTGACTAGTTGAATCTCTGTGCCTATGCCTGAAGCCATGATCCGGAGAGGTCAGGGAAATCTTGGCAATATTCAATCAAAAGGCAGTAAAATCTTAGCCGTATACAATCAGATTATTGTGGAGCTTCCCTTGTACGTGTGGAGTTGTAACCCTATTGTTACTTCGGAACAGCGATAATCTGGACTCTATGTTCTGTTCTTAATCAGTGCTTCCACTAGCTAGCTGATTCCCAGTCGAAACAAGAGGACTCTTCCTAGTGTCAGATGAGAGTGCTGTGTTCTTCCCCAGCCCTTCAGGGACCAACGTATGGCTCCTGTCCTGCACTGCTGGGTGGAAAAGCTTTATCTGATACTAAAGCTTGACAACCAGTAATGTCAGTTGTGTGCATGTTGTGTGCCTTCAAGTCATTTCTGACTTATGGTGACTCTAAGGCAGGGGTAGGCAACCTTTTTGAGCCGGGGGCCGAGTTGCTGTCCCTCAGATTATTTGGGGGGGGGGGCGAAGCACCATAAAAATATGCATGCACACTCTCTCAGCCCCAGAAAAGCCATGGCAAAACTCCTGTGGAGATTTTGCCAAGAAAACCCCAAGAACAAGTAATAACAACAATACTCAATATCATCATGGCAGGGGGCGGCGGTGGCAGGACCGGCCTGGGGCTGGCCCAAATGCCTTGGGGGGTTGTATCCGGCCCCCGGACCTTAGGTTACCTACCCCTGCTCTAAGGCAACCCTATAATGGCGTTTTCTTGGCCAAATTTGTTCAGAGGAGGTTTGCCATTGCGTTTCCCTGAGGCTGAGAGCATGTGACTTGCCCAAGGTCACCCAGTGGGTTTCATGGCCAGGTGGAAATCAAACCCTGATCTCCAGAGTACTGTCAAATCCGGGTTGAATATGTTTCAGTTGACATTTTCTAATTTTCCCAGCCTTCTGCTTATACACTTTTAACTGTCCATCAATTTTGGTGGAAATCTTCCAGAAGTGCATTGCCTTTGTCTTAGATTTGGGAGACCTAGGTATGATTGACTCAGAAAGGATCAGAGCTACCAGTGTAAGTTCTTTAAACAACCTTCCATTAGAGGCCATATAATGTATCTTAGTAGACTAATTTCAAGGTGACACTTTTATGGAGACCTATGACCCACGTTGTATACAAATGCTCTCCCCAGGCACAGACACTGAGCTCTGGAGTGCTATTTTGGCCTGAATATGACCCCCTTGAATTGCAGAACTGAGTACAAACTGGCTTGTGCAGTCTCTTCAGGAAGAGAGCTGAGCCATCAAATTCTGGTTGCCAATATTACTTTGGTCTCCTCTGCGCTAGATCTCTAGTCAGCCAAATGACTCGTCAGCTGCTTTCCTGGTGTTAACATGTGGGTGTTTCTTTGTAACTTTCCTTTTTCTGTAAGCATGTGAGCATGTGAAGCATGTGAAGGCACACAACATGCACACAACTGACATTACTGCCTGTGCTCCCCTGCCTTCCCCAGTGTTTAAGATGCCTTGTTCAAAGACTCTTAACATGCTGAAGTATATATAAAAGTAAATTACATCAATTTGTCAACCTGAAGAATGTACAGAAATGGATTGTTCTGCAATTTATGGTTCTGCCAATTAAAGCTGGCCCATTGATAAAAAATCCCCAACAACATCAAGATATCTGAAGCAGTACTTTTGAAAGGGCCTTAAAAGTTGTCTAGCACATTCTTCTGCCAATGCAGGAAAATCCTCTACTTCAGTATTCCTGCACAGCTTCTGCTTAAAAATCTCTAATGAAGCAAGTGTTGCCATCACCCAAAGCAGTCTGTTCCACTACTGAACAGCTTCTACTGCCGGGAAGTTCTTCCTGATGTGTGGTCAAAAACATTTTGTAATTGGTTTGGGCTTCACCCTCTGGACTTGCTTTCCCAAATCTGGTAATGCCGAGATGTGTTGGACTACAACTCCCATCATGCTCAGCCAGTATGATGTAGTCGCAACACATTGAAAACAACCATTGCAGAAGGCTGCTTTGACCAACACAAAACAAAAGTAGTTCCTTCTATGCAACAGTGTGCTTGCTTCCTTGGACGATGCACATATTATAGCAGGCATTATGCTAGAAGAAGTAATTCTTCTATGTGTAAAATGTACACATTCTATGTGTAAAATGCATGTTTTATTATGTCCTGGGGAAAGAGCTATACAGTCGCCCCTCCTTTTTCGTGGGGGATTCGTTCTGGAGCCCCCCATGAAAAAGAAAACCGTGCGTATTCAAGCCCCATGGGCTTGAATGGCACGCGCCTCATTTATTACAACGGAGGTTGCCCCTCCGTGAATAATCAAAACAATGGATCCCAAGTCCGCGGTTTTTGAGGGGCAACTGTACATATAGAAGTGATAGAAAAGCACCCATGTGCACACTCTCAGACAAGTTTTGTTAGAACTTGCAAGTACTATTTACACATAAATAGGCAGAATTGTGTAACCTCTTCCACAATAACTAAGGTTTAACTAGATTCGTGTTGTAATATAAGAGACAACTTTCTGATATAACTTACCTTTTAGTTTTGTAGTGATGAGGATATGGCAACACTGAATGGTGGAAAAAGAATATCACATGAGATGAGTGCTGGTTCATGCTATTGTAGCAGAAAAATTGTGGGTGTTGTGTTGTTTTTTTGTAAAAAAAATTAACTAAGTACCTGTTGGAGTTGAATTTGAGAATGTGAAATTAAAGAGCTACTTTTAAAAAACTAGTCTATCATACCAGTGGCTTTCCCCTTTGAAATTAGAAATATAAGTAATTACTTGAAGAATTGATTTTCAGGTGCCTAGTTAGTTACAGATAATCAGATTAAATAGCAGGGAGTCACAATTGTGATTCCCTGCCTGCTTCCAGATATTTTGTGAGCATATTATTATGGAGCAATTTTTGGACAGTTTGGGATCTGTTGTAGTTTGAAGTTGAGTGTGTTTGTGTATTTTAGCTTTAAAATTTCCTTCCACAGCCTGGTGCCCTACAGATATGTTGCACTACAATGCCTATCATCCTTAGGTAGTTGAGGGACACCATAAGTTAAGAGAGGGAGGGTACCACAGTGAGTGTAGCCAGAAAATGTGAATACTTAGACAATTCTACTAAATGTGTTTCAGAATAAGTTCTTCAAATTTTGTAGGTACAGCCTCGTCTACATAAGCAACTTCTTGACTTAATACCTTGTAGGTATTAAGTATCATTGACTAATAGTAACAGAAGCTACCTTGTTAATATCTATTCATCTAGATAATGTCAACACTCTGTTCAGGGTGAAGCAATGGCCATTTTGAAGCTTGAACCAGAGCAGCCATTTTAGAAAGAGCTTCAAAGGTTGAGGAACTTGAAGGAAAACAGTATAATGTGTTCAGTTCAGGAGTTTGCAAATAGAAGAGTTACAATAGGGTGAGTCCCTCTATCTACATAAAACTATGCCTTTGGCCACACTTAGGGCACTCTGCAACTAAACTTCACTGCACTTTATCCATACTACACACCTGTACACCTTGGATGAGACATATGACTGAAATTTAGGGGCTCTGCAAAGGGGTGGCTCTGGGTTACTCCTGCTAGTGGTGGATCGGGGCTGCGGCAACCACACGCTGCGGCCCCGATCCTCCCTTTTGCCGCCCCTAAAAGAGCTCCTTTTAGGGGTGGCAAAATGCCGCCCTAAGACCTGGCACTGCGGCTCTTCCACACCCTTTCAGTGCAGCGTGTCTACACGCTGCGCCAGGAGGGTGTCCTAATGCCATGCGCCATGCATACGGGCGCGCGGCATCAGGATGGCGTTGGGCTGGAGCCCCTTAGATAGGTAGGATTGCCCTTCAAATAGGAAACTTTGGGAGGCAAATAAGATGACAAATCACAAAATTAACAGATTGAGATTAGTGAAATTACCTACACATTCCACATGGGCTGTTTGAAGGACCATATTCTCCATGTACCCCGACTTTCAGACCAGATCTGTCTCTTGGTCCCATTAAGCCCAGTTACTTTTGCTGACGGCCTTTTCTGTGATTGCTCCCAGGGTGTTGGACTCTCTTTCAAGGGACCTGACCTGATCACATATTTCATTTGGCTTAATATTTTGTGGATTTCATCCCATTTCATCAGATCCATCCCAAGAACTAGGCTCAAGTCCACCAAAGCTTATGTCAAACATGTTTTTTGCAGGATGTCCTAAGACTCTTAATTGTCTTGATTGCAATGGAGGAACACGAGGCCCATTCACACCAAGCAATTATAGCTCTATAGCAGGGGTAGGCAACCTTTCCCCTTGAAGAGCCGAGGGACTTCAGCTCCCAGAATCCCAGGAGCTATTGGCCAACATGGGACTATTGGCCAACATGGCTGAGACTTCTGGGAGCTGAAGTCCCTCGGCCCTTAAAGGGGAAAGGTTGCCTACCCCTGCTCTATAGTCTACTTTAACTGCCATGGTCACATCCTGTGAAATCCTGGGATTTGTAGTTTGAGGAAGCAAGAGAACTCCATGGTTGAAAATTTGAAAAAAAAACCCTCCCAGGATTCCATGGGATGTTGCTGTGGGAATTCCAGTGGAATATAATGTTCCAATTGTGCTTTAATAGATTTCATTTTGTACTAGTAGAGGTTTATAGCGTTCCTATTACGTTTCTTTTTGATCGTCTTGTGAGCCTGCTTCAGTCCCAGTTATAGCAATAAGACAGAACATAAATGAATACATCCAATTCTCAGTACTTAAACCTCGTTCGAATAATTAGGCCTGTAATTTATAATTCTGTGATTAATGGGTGAAATTCCCTCTTAATCTGGGAGGGACACTAAACTCTTCCCTGCCCCAGAAGGAAGCCCCCAGAAGTTTCCTTTCCACTGCTCCTTCCAGTCCTTGGTGGCACAGTCCAGAATGTCCAGTCCAGATTGAAATGTTTGTGGGCTGGAGGCAAACAAGAAAATGTAAGTTGTGTCTTCTACTTGCACCATCTTTGCATCCAAACCACAGCCAACAATTGCTTCCAGAGCCCTCATTTTTCACTTTTTTCATAATAGCAACTTTTCATTCTGAAAACTGAATGTTTTTGACCCTGGATGCAATCAAAGACACATTTTTGTATCAGTACCTTAAATGTCCCTCTGCTTTTTAACTAAACATCAGGTTAGGGTCAGCATGATGCTGGCTTCATTGCAAGGCAACATGTAGACATACCGGTACAAATTATACCTGCTTCACAACAAAACACCCAGCTGTATTGGTTGCTTCAAGCAGTACTTGCTATATTAAGGGCTTTGCTTGAAAGAAGATTATACCAAAAAGATTTATTTGATCAGCCTTATTTTCAACAGTCTAGGCCTGCTTCCTGTAGGCTAATCTAGTTTAAAAGCAAGGGGAGGAGGGAGCAACATCAAATGGACAAAAGTATTTTTCTAATTCAAATTGAGCTGGTTATGAAAACTGACCATATTTATTGCCTGTTCTTTGTGGTGGTGATTATGCAAGCAGAAGTTACATTTTAAAAGGCCAGCCTTAATGTGGAGTATGATGCAGCTGAAACTATTCTTTCCTCAATTCTTTTACACTATTCTTTAAGTACAAAAAAAAAGGGCCTTTCACATTGCACAATTATAGTGCAACAATTCCACATTACCTGCTATGGCAACATCCTAAGGTTTATAGGGTTACCTTTTTGAGTACAACTCTGTGTTACTGTAGTTTTGGCAGCAATCCTTATAGTTTATAATTGATGAGGAATTAAAACTTGTTTTTGGGAGGGATCTAAACACCCCTCCCAGGATTTCATAGGACATTGTCATGGTGATTAACCTGGAATCATAGCACTACACCTGTATTGTGTGAAAGGTCCACAAGAATTTTCCTACTTACAGTGACAGCAGATATGTTCACCACTGCTGCTTATTTCCTCCCCTCCTCCCCTCCCTCCCCTGCCAAAATCAATATCTTCCCTGCTCTGTGCCAAAATCAATATCTTCATTTGGGTTTGTGATGGGGCAAAGTAGCCAATGAAATCTGGCTACATAGTGATTTGTTAGCCAGCATGGTGTAGTGCTTTGAGCGTTGGACTACGACTCTGGAGACCAGGGTCCAAATCCCTTTTGTCTATGGAAACACACTGGGTGATCTTAGGCAAGTCACACTCCCTCAGCCTCAGATGGAAGCACTGGCAAAAACCCCTCTGAACAAATGTTTTCAAGAAACCCTGTGATAGGCTTGTCTTAGGGTTGCCATAAGTTGGAAACAACTTAAAGGCACTCAGCAACAAACCAGACGAAAATGAGGATGATGCTTCTTACTCTCAGTCAGGCCTGGGTGCAGAGCTTGGAAAACTTAGACTTTTTGAGTCATGTACAACTCTATATTCCTGTAGTCCTTGCTGCAACAGGAAGCCTAGAGAAGGCAGTATAAAATTTGATGGTGGCTTTTCTTTATCCTTTCTCCTCACCCTCCATGTTGGAGTTCACCAGAGAACATTCCGGCCAGCCCAATTACAGTATTGTTTCTTGCTACAATCATAGAAATCCTTGAGACTGTATGCAGATATAGATAGCTTTTTCTTTATTGCTGGTTGAGATGGCTTGTGGGGGGAGAGATGTGACTGTGGTAAGCGGCCTTATTATAGCTGCAATATGAGAAGGGCAACTTTTCTTTGAGAATCGTCTTTCCTGGCAAAATCTAGGGAAGGGCTTCAGGAGTAAAAATTCATCTTGAGAAATTGATGGACGTGGTTTAAAAAGAAATGAGAAGAAAATCTGTAGCACACACTGTGGGTTGGGCTCTTTGCATGAAGAGAAAACTTGGAAGTTGTCCAGCTACAGGGCTGTAGAATAAGAAGTTAACTTATCCTTACTGTTCCCCCACAAGGATTTTAAAGCTTATTTTTGTCATTACAGGTTGAGTAACCCTTATCCGGAAGTCCAAAATGCAAAATACTCCAAAATGCAGAATTGTCCACATTGGTGGCTGAGATAGTGACACCTCTGCTTTCTGATGATTCAGTGTACACAGACTTGGTTTCATCTAAAATATTAAATATATTATGCATAAAATTATCTTCAGGTTATGTGTATAACGTGTATACAAAACATAAATGAATTTCACATTTAAGCTTGGGTCCCATTTCCAAAATATCTTATTATGTATATGCAAATATTCCAAAATTTGAAAAAATCGAAACCAGTTCTGGTCCCATGCATTTTGGATCAGGGAGACTCAACCTGTATCTGTGTAAATTTGATGAGGTGGAATTAAAATATGTTCTGATATTGTGCTCCCTCCCTCTGTTTCTCTAGATCTGGTTTGTTTTGTGTTCCACCATCTTCATTACCAAAGATGGACGACCCACCTACGAATACTTGCACTAACGGGAAGTCTGAAGATGGACAGGCTCTACAACTGGAGACTGAACGGCGACCTTGGGAAGAAAAGCCTGCCAAGGCCAATGGGGAGGAGCAAGTTCCTCCTCTCTTGCCTCCACCCCCATCAGGCACTGTTCTTCCGTATCCTCCCTATTTTGAGGGAGCCCCCTTCCCGCCTCCATTGTGGCTAAGGAACACCTATAATCAGTGGGTCCCTCAGCCACCTCCAAGGACTATCAAAAGGACAAAGAGGCGACTGTCCCGTAATAGAGACCCCGGCAGGCTCATCATGAGCACCATTCGGTTGAGGCCACGACAAGTGCTTTGTGAAAAATGCAAAAATACTTTGAATCCAGAGGAGAGTAACACAGCCAGGCAAAATGTGAAAACAAGGAGGAAACTAAGCATTCAGGATAAGGAGCAGAAGAGACATAGTGAATCAGACTTTGTAGAGAAAAGGAGCAAAAGAGAAAAGCGGGATGAAGACAAGTTTTCTGGGGAGCTCTTGCATCGGACTCCAGTTATAAAAATATCTTACAGCACTCCACAAGGGAAAGGAGAAGTAGTGAAAATTCCCTCCCGGATCCATGGTTCAGGGAAGCCATTTTGTCCTCAGCGATTACTGCAGAATGGAGAGGAGGACCAAGAGGAGACCAAAGAGTTGGAACAGTATCGTGATACCAAATGTTTTACAGACAAGTCGTCAAGTGGTCACCTTGCTTCCATTCCAAAGATAAAATTAACCAGGCCTGTGAATTCCAGTGCAGATGTGCCACCTCCAAAAATCAGGCTGAAGCCCCATCGGCTGAGTCAGGGGGATAATGTTTCAATTTACAAAGCAGAACTTATTGACGAGATGAATGTCCTTTCCGCTAGTGGAGAATCCCATGCTGGTACTGCTGGTACTTTTTATACTGACGAATCTGCAGATAGACGTTTAGCAGAAATGTCTTCAGGGAGCTCTTGTGAAGATGAAGATTTTAAAAGGTTTCCTCAAAGTAAAGATGGACATGATAACTTGGCTTTTCTTATGAATTATCATAAGAGGAAAGCGGATTCCTCAAGCTTATCAGTGTGTAGCAATGACAGTCTAGACGAATCCAAGTCTTCTAGTTCAGAAGTCACATCACCGGAAATGTGTGACTTTTTACCTGGTGATGAGGCCTCTGTCTCATCTTCGTCAAAAGATGAACGTAAGATTGTACCCCCCTTGACAGTTAGACTGCACACACAAAGTGTTTCCAAATGTGTCACTGAAGATGGAAGAACTATTTCAGTGGGAGATATTGTTTGGGGCAAAATCCATGGCTTCCCATGGTGGCCAGCCCGTGTCCTTGATATAAATCTTAGCCAGAAGGAAAATGGAGACCCTTCCTGGCAGGAAGCAAAAGTATCATGGTTTGGTTCTCCTACAACATCGTTCTTGTCTCTGTCAAAACTTGCCCCTTTCTCAGAATATTTCAAACTACGGTTTAATCGTAAGAAGAAAGGGATGTATCGGAAAGCTATTTCGGAAGCTGCCAAGGCAATGGAACATCTGACCCCAGAAATAAGAGACCTCTTAACACAATTTGAAACGTAATTTTGGCTTCAATAATAGGTAAGTGGATATGGGAGGGGTATTGGACATGGGTTAAGTGAACATGTTGCTTCTTTATTTTTTCTGGAGTTTATTTTTGAAACATTTAAAAAGGAGAAGACATTATAAGTTAGAAGTAATTAACAGGGCACTGCGTGCACCCACATCCTTACTTTTGGGGGTATGGCAGTACTGTGGGGAAGTGTTAATTTGAAGACCTGAACATCGGTACTTGAGCTGTGGAGATATATGAGACATAGATTATCATTTATGTTGATTTACACCTGCTGTACCTGAAGCTTGATGAAACTGTGCACACATCTTTATTGATTTCCCACCCCCATCCTGGAAAAAAATCTAATTGAGTATTCCCACTCAGAGCATGTATCCATGTAATTCATCTTCCTTGCTTGTGTCCATTCTTTTAGAGATGGTCATAGGTGTCAGTTTCAGCATATATATATATATATATATATATATATGGTTTATTTTATCCTTTTCTGTATCAATTTGTAATTTAATTTTTTAAAACAAATCTAAGATTGCAGAATTCTGCCATACTGCAGAATTAATGCCATTTCACACTGTTTTAACTGTCATGACTCCACCCTACAGTATCATGGGATTTGTAGTTTGTTGTGGCAACAGAGCTCTCTGATAGAGAAAGCTAAATATTTCACAGAACTACAAATCCCAGAATTACATAGGACCTTTGCAGACTGCCAGAAATAGTGCACATTAAATTGAGGCACTGCCCTGGCTCAGTGCTAGGGAATCATGAGAATTGTATTTTTTTCTGAGACATTGAGCCTTCTCTGTCAGAGAGCTCTGGTGCCACAATAAACTACAGTTCCCATGATTCCCTAGCACTGAGCCAGGGCAGTGCCTCAATTTAATGTGCACTATTTCTGGCAGTCTGCAAAGGCCTATAGTATTGAGCCATGGCAGTTAAACGGTGTCAAACTGTGTTAATTATGTGATGTAGATGCAGCCTACATTAACGTTTGCTCATATTATTGTATGTATTACTACCAGCAGAGGTATTTTATGCAACTTTGCGTAAAGCATGCATTTTTGCAAACAAATTTCCATAATATAAAGCCTTTAAAAAAAATACATAGAGATCTTTTTAACTTGGAAATGGCATCACAACATTTGGAAAAGTATGAATATTGAAGTATAATGGTATTTTGGTTTGCACTTTGATATGGGGAGAGTAATTCAAATGAATTTCTTTCCCCTCACTACCTCCTGCATCTTTGCTTGCTGTTCAGCTTTGTAGCTCATGCAAAGATACCTTACTCCGCATTTTGGCAGGACTTGTAACTTCAGTCCCTGTTTTACGTTCCAGCTATGGTCACTGTCTGTTCTTTTGGCAATCTTGAACATGACTGTTAATAGACCTGTTGCCAATAAAACATATGCATGGTATCTACTGCTCATATTCCTTGTTTCCTGCAGCTTGAGAAATACTGATGTAAGTGTGAATCCCTGTTTTCATAATCCGGTTTTGAAAAAGGTTGTTCCTAGCCTTTATGGATGTAACATTTCAAATTTGCAGGCAGTGCCTGCACTGTGCTTGATTTCTAACAAGAAGTGCTGGAGGTCAGAATTGTTGGAAACAAGTCACTCTACCATGGAAGAGAAGCTTGTATATATTTGTGAAAGTGAAGCTACAGAGAGTGGTGACTCCACAATGAAAGCATTCTGCACATGCTCAAAGCACTTTTATTCACAAGTCTTTATTTCAGAACTCAACCATAGCAATGAAAATATATCCTAGTACTGTAATGTGTCATTTCAGAAGTGGCCATGCTGTGCTATATACACTATTGTTCTTTAGATCACTTTATAACATCTGGCCATATTTCCTGTCCTGCTCTCCTACTTCTCTCCACCTTCATACTTGTCCTGCTCTTGCCATATTTTTACCTTCTTAGCTCTCCAATTTTGTCAGAAATTTGTGTCAAACCAACTGAGAAACCTTATGCAAAACAAATCACACAGTGGTCCTCTAGAGCAGAGTGGACGACTGTGGCCTTCCAGATGTTGTTAGACTGCAACTTCCACAGTTTCTCACAATTGGTGGTGCTTGCCAGGGATTGCTGATGATTAAAATCCAACAGCTTTTAATTGCCCATCTGTGTTCTAGGGTAACATTAGTGAGTTTAGCTCTTTATACAAGATTTGCATGCATTTACACACTTTCTGAAAACCACCAGCATACAGGTTGTCCATTCTGTGTTTAGCCAAGACTGCCCTGTTTAGGCAGCAATGTATGCTTTATTTATAGGTTCTCACTATATTGGTTATGGAGAACCAACTTGGCTGTGAAAGTCTGCATTTACATTAAAAGCAGAATGTGCGCGCGCATGTATGCACATCTGTACATGCGCGCACACCTTCATTTACCTGAATGACCACTGTAAGTAGCTGCTATAGTATGGTTTCTGCTCCATTTAAAGTTTTAGTATATTATGCAGCCTGCTCCTCTTTGAATTCTTTCAGCTTGTTTTCCTGAAATATTTCTGAAGAATTGTATTCACTGTTAGTGTTAAGTAAGTATATCTGAATATTTTTTCGAAACACGCATAAACACCATGCAAAACTTGAAGTGTGTTGCTGTGATAACAGGATTGTACATGTCTTATGTTTTATGCATGGGTAATTCAATTCAGCTGCAGGTGGCTCCAGTCCCATTCCTAAGACATGTTTTCTGCATCTTACTTTTCATTCATATGGATTTCTGCATCTTTCTCTCCTGTTCAGTTCTCCCAGTTTTGGGTTGTGTTGAGCAAGCTGAGAAGCTCAAATCAATTGCACAAGAGGTGATGTGCTACAAAACATGAGATAACATCACTTATATTTTCCATTATTGCATCCTGAAAAATTGTCATTTTCTTGGTTCAGCAATTACAAGGAAAGCTAAAAATCTCAAAAGCTGGTCCAAATGTTTGTGCTCATACAGTGTTTTTTTGTTTGTTTTTAGCCTTGTTTCCCTTATAACATTAAGGAGATCCCCGCTCCTTGTTAGCAGCTCTTTAAAGCAGTTTGCCATATGCCATTTTGAGCAAAAAGAGCATTCAACATAACCCAGATGTGGCCAGTTAAGGATTAGAACCAGCTAGCCTATTCTTACTCCCCACAAAAGATGATAGCTCTAAGTGAATACAGTAGCCACTAGGTGAATATAGGTTTTTTGTGCCAGGGGGCAGACAAAAAGTAAGCCAGGATCTGCTGGTATACCTGTGAGTTATTTCCAGTAGATAACAAAATATAGTTTCGGATCCCTGGTTGTTTAGCAGTTGCAGAAACAAAAAAGCATATCTTATTTGGGTCTAGCCTGTTGAGATGAAGAAAGTGAGTTGAAAACCGAAAATTAATTTGTGTGTGAAAGGTTTCAGATTCCTGGTTGTTCAGTAGTTACAAGAATCTTGTTTTAGTCTAGTCTGTTAAAATAAAGAGAGTGAGGTAAAAACCGAAAGTGAATTTGTGCATGAATTCATGCATCATATCAACCAGACTGTCCAGAAACATAGGTTCTCATTCTTAGTAGCACTGTAGCACAATGAGCATCATCCAGAACTTTGAGGAAAGAATATTGTTTAGCGGTAGAGCACCTGCTTTGCATGCAGAAGGTTGTGGGTTCAAGTTTCTGGAATGCTAGGTACCTTTTCACATTACACCAAGGGTAGGCAACCTTTCCCCTTTAAGGGCCGAGGGACTTCAGCTCCCAGAATCCCAGGAGCTATTGGCCAACATGGGACTATTGGCCCACATGGCTGAGGCTTCTGGGAACTGAAGTCCCTCGGCCCTTAAAAAGGGGAAAGGTTGCCTACCCCTGCATTACACAGTTATAGCAATATCATTCCATTTAAACTGGCATGCTTCCATCCTATGGAATCCTGGGATTGTCAGGTTAGAGAAGGACATTTAGAAATCTCTGCCAGCGAAGTGCCTCACCAAACTACAAATTCCAGGATTCTATAGGATGTTGCCATGGTAGTTAAAGGAGAATCAAACTGTTATAATTGTGCAATGTGAAAGGGCCCCACATAGGGCTGGCAAAAGATCCCTGTCTGAAACCCCAGAGAATTGCTGTCAGTCAGATATATACAGCAATGAGCAGGAAAAACCTGTAGTCTGAGTCAGTGTAAGGTAGTTTTCTATTCCTATTTGCAGAGAGAGGGGGATGGAAGCTTGCCTTTTTTAAAAAATAAATAAATGGTGGATTGTCTTTGGAAGCTGTATTCTGGGCCAGTACCATGTTCTGCTACCCCTCCTAATGCTGTGGAATCTTTGCATGTCTACAAACTCTTGAATTGAAGCTTTTGTACGTTGAGACATGTAATAAAAATTATAATGTTGAAGGAATGGTTGTTGGTTAGAGAATGCATTCTTAATCTATTCTTTGTACCTCATCCAAAATCATAAGTTATAGTCTTGTGTTAATTTAACCAGCTTCTTGATGCTGCCAAAAAATGCTAGGCATAAGAATAATGAATAATAATAATTGAAAAATAAAAATAAATTTCAAAAAAATAAAAATCACTAATCATTTACTTTCTGTCTTTTATTGGTTATTAGGAGGCAATAATGAAGATTTTGAGGAGGCAGTCAAAAGAGGAAGAAGTAAAGCCTCCATACAGTAGAGAATGGGAGACATTTGGACTTCCAAATGTCTTGATCTGCAGCTTCCCCACCCCAGCCATCATGAGCAGAGATTATGAAAATTGTAGTCCAAAATGTCTGGAGGCCAAATGTCCTCCAGCCCTCCTGTACAGCAGCCTTCCCAAACTGGTTGCCTGATGTGTTGGCCTAAAGCAGGGGTCAGCAAGTTCCCCTTACCTGGGGCCGGTCTGGGGATCCCCGGGTCTTCCACGGGCCGATGGTGGTGGTGGGGGAAATGGTGGCAGCACCGCCGACCACCGCTGCCACCTCTCACCGCCACGCGCTCGTCGCACCCTCCATTTTGTTTTCCAAAATGGCAGCCGCGACTCGTTTGCGCATGCACA
>JAIPUX010001880.1:34303912-34323637 GCA_020142125.1 Phrynosoma platyrhinos | reverse complement strand
TTTTCATTCTTCATTCCTCTGAGTCTTATGCCACTTTCCACGTGATGTATTCTGTGTATAAATCAAACAGCATGATAAAATGCAAACTCCCTTGCCAGTGGGGAAGCATGTAGGTAGTAAAAAGTAAAGGTAAAGGTAGTCCCTTGACATGAGTGTCTAGTTGTAACCGACTGTAAGGGGATGGTGCTCATCTCCATTATTAAGCCAAAGAGCCAGTGTTGTCCAAAGATGACTCCAATGGTCATGTGGCCAGCATGACTGCACTGAACGCTGTTACCTTCCCAATGAAGTAATACCCATTTATCTACTTGCATTTGTATGCTTTCGGACTGCTAGGTTGGCAGAAGCAGAGACTAGTGACAGGAGCTCATCCCATCATGCACTACTTGGGCCTCAAACTGCCAACTTTCTGATCTGATTGTCAGAATTGGTGTCATAATCACTAAGCCACCGCATCGCTTACATATGTATGCAGGTAGCACATACTGCAAAAGCCAAGTAGCCTTGAGGATTCATGTGGTATATGTTCCGTGGTAGATGCGTGTATGCACAAATGCCCTCTCCTTTATATCTTTGGGTTGGGCTTGAATAATTTGTGTATTAGACTTCAGGTAGACAGACTTTTGCCTTGTAAAACTGTCTGTGTAACTAGAACTTCAAAGTTCCATAGTCAGGTGCACAATTGGTAATTCTCATGACAAACCTACATTTAAAACGAAGGAGCAAGGCACCCCAAGGATGTATTTTACCTAGGAAATTTATTTTTATACTAGAAAAAAAAGCTGTTAAGATGGATCTCTTCCAGTAGGCCTTTCCTGAATAATTATCCCAGCCTCAAGAATTAGTCCGTCTCTCTACCGCTATCGTTGTTGTTATTGCTGCCACAACTGCTGTTATTGTGTTTTTTTGTTTTATTGTGATGTATTTAAGTATAATTTAATAGCTTGATTGTTTAATATTATTTTAAGGGGTGGGTGGGTTTATGGGTTTTATATTGTATTTCTGTTGTAATTTTTAAAGTTGTAATGTGCCCCGGTTGCGTTTGCGGAGGGGTGGGATAGAAATAATAATAATAATCATCATCATCATCATCATCATCATCATCATCATCATCATCTCACTTCTCTCCCTAAGCTTCCAATCCTTTTTGTTCCTGTTGTTGTTAAACAGCAGAGGAGGTTTGCCATTGATATCCTCTGATACTGAGAGAGTGTGACTTGTCCAAGGTCACCTAGTTACACTATACAAGGGTGCTTTGGATGATCTGCAAATCACCCAGAGATGTACCAGTAAATCCCAGATCTGCCTTTTTCCTGCCTCTGCTTTAGGCTATGGTTTGGTGTGATAATTATTCAATGCCTTGTCTTTTATTCTTCTTTTAGGAATTAAGCAGAGCAATGGAGAACAGAGGGTCTTGGAGATGTCTCATCCATAGTTCACCATGAGTTGAGATTGACTCGAGGGCAGTTAACAACAATAAAAACAGCATGAACTCTGGGGCCAAGATTTTTTCATATATATGTGTGTGTGTGTGTGTTTATAGTCCATACCCACCCCCCATAATAGTTATGTTATCTGATATATCTTGGCAGCTTCAGGGCTTGGCTTGTATAGTATGAGTATCCAAACTCGTTTGTTTGTTTCCAAAAACAATGGTCTTTAGCTTTTGATTGTTATTAGACTATAATATTTTGGACTTGTCTCTATTTAAGTGGATTTATGAAAGAGACATGTGTTTCAGGGGACTGTCTTGGTTACTTTAAGAAATCAAAACAATATACTGCATTTTGTTGCATTCTAATGAATTTGAAAAACTTGGAACACATTTCCACATACTGTAAAATATGAGAAGTCAGCACAATCTGACATACTTAAGATGTTAAACAACAAAAAGTCATACTTAAATATTAATGGCCATACATGACATGAGACTGTAGAAGACAATGTGAGTACTGAGAGGGGGTTTGCCATTGATATATTCTGATGCTGAGAGAGTGTGACTTGCCCAAGGTCACCTAGTTACACTATACAAGGGTGATTCACTAGTCTTTTTCCTCTTCTAATTTTGAATGAATTCATTGTTAGTAGATTACTAACTGAATCAATGGAACTGAATCAATGGAACTTAAATAAATGTTAATTTACCAAAGTCTTATTGATTTGGTGGGTTTACTTTAGCTGGACTTGCAATTGGGCATAGCCAATTGGATTGTGTTTATGTTTTCCTTAGGTAATCTCTATTTCTATATCATCAAATTCTATCTGAAATAACTATTGTAGGTTCTCCTTCCAATTTCCAAAGCTGTATATGCTTTAACATTTTAAATATAAAATACAGTTAGCAAATTCTTTACACCTGTGATTTCTTTATCAAACAGCTTTTTTTAAGGAACCTAGCATAGAAATATTATATATATTTTCTTCGGGCATTTTTTAAGAAATACAACTTTTGAAAAACTGCAAATGGTGTCAAATGAGCATGCTGTTCTTTTTTTTTTTTTTTGGTTCTGTAGTATGTATTTGCAATTTAAGAGATGAGAGAAAGATTATTTTGTAAGAAGCATAGGAACCTAGAAAATAAGTAACTCTTAATAATGTTGAATTTATTCCTAATTAGAGTTTTTTGAGAAAGCCTTTCTCCTATAAATTGTCTTACAGAATTCTGCTCTTGACTTGGGGGTTTCACTGAACAATAATGACTACACTCATCCCTCCACATTTGCGGCTTTGACTTTTGCAGATTTGATTATTCACAGATTTTATTAATATGTTATCTCTAGGAATATCTAGGTCCTCCAGTGCAACTTTAACTACAAGACCTAAAGATTTCTAGAGAGAACAATCCACTAGGCATTTGTAGCTCCTCCAGTGCAATTCTATGGTCAGTGTCTGGCAGATATTGACCACAGAGTTACACTGGAGGACCTAGAGATTCCTAGAGAGGTGTTGTCTAAGGTAAAAACATAATGTTTTTGTTATTTGCAGTTCCACATTCAATGGGGAATGCCCCTAACCCCAGCGAATGTGGAGGGACGTGTATTTCTTTATGTTATACTGTGAGCTTTTTGCTTTTTGTAGCTTTTGGACAAGAAACCAAGAATGATACATTTTTGTTAAATGTATCCGGTTAGATCACTTTGGAGAATACTTGATGATTTCATATAAAACGTTAGTGCGTACTTTTTTTTTGTTACTACAGTATTTGTAATTGTATAGAACAATCCTACATAAGTCTGCTCAGAAATAAGTCTTTCCGTTGAGTTTTACAGGACTTACTCCCTAGTATGTATTAAAGAATTGCAGGTTGATTTGTGATATTATATATGCAAAAACATGCTAAACATTTATCAGTAAAATAACTCTGCAGATTTGAATAAGTGACTTCCAAGATTTGAATGAATGTCTTTTAAGGAGTGGAATCACTGAGGGGAGGGAAATGAAAATTATGCACCGTGAAACAGAAAATGATAAGGGCCAAGGTAATTTCTGTCATCTGCTTCAACTGCATGAAATGGGACCTAACCTGTTGGCCAAGGGGGGGTGCGGGTGCGAGACTTGGAGGCCCTGATCCCTACTTTATCTCTTTTATCTCCTTTATCTGTTTGTGACAGACACAAGCCTCCCGCACGCAAGCACACACATGCTCAGCTGCATGCTTTTTCTTGCTTACTTTCTCCCTCACACCTTAATGCTTACACACACACGCACGCACACGCACACTCAAGTCACCATGTCTCTCCCTCCCTCCCAGACACTGATTCACACACATTCTCAAACTGTCACATGCTAATTCTTCACACACACACAGAGAGAGTCATGCTCTTCATCTCCTTTTTACATACTTGCATGTGCACTAATGTATACTCGCATATACACAAGAGAATGAATGTTTTTGTGTGACTGTGAAAGAGTAAATGAGTATGTGTGCAAGTGAAAAACAAAGAATGAAAGAACATCACTGATTGTATCTGAGTGTGGTTGTGTGAGGGACAGCATGTGTACAATTTACATGTGTGTTAAGTCTTGAATTTATTTAAATAAAACAGTTCTAATTTGAATGATGTTACAGTGGGCCCTTGGTATCTGCTGGGGTTTGGTTTCAGGACCTCCTGTGGATACCAAAAACCATGGATGTTCAGGTCCTATTAATTACAATGACCTAATAAAATGGTGTTCTATTATAGAAAATGACAAAATCAAGGTTTGCTTTTTGGAATTTACATTTTTTAGAATATTTTCCATCTGTGGATGCTTGAATCCATGATAAAAAAAATCTGTGGATATGAAGGGCCAACTGTATTTCTGTATAAAATGTTAAAATATGAATATACATTGATGTGCTAATGAAAATATGCACACTAAGCAAAACTATTTTTATTCATATGCCATGTTGAGCAGGTGGGGGGGGGTCATGATGTCTACAAGTAGATTTAAAGGGGGTCAAAAGGGGGGAAAGTGTGAGAACCACTACACTGTTGGATACAATCCATAATGCAATCTGAAGTAACTCTTAGTAGGTAGAGAATACATGCACCTCAAATTTAGCTACATGCTAAAGATGAGATTCAGCATCTGTGTCTACGTTTAATTTCTGTGTGCTGTGGCAAGAAGGAAGACTTGCAATTGATTATTTATGCTGGCACAGCAACTGCTACAAGTTACTAAAAAACAAAACTACAGTAGGAGATTAAACAAAGTGTCTTTCCCTGTCATTTCATATTTTTGTTGTTAACTGCCCTCGAGTCGATCATGACTCATGGCAACCCTATGGATGAGAAGTCTCCAAGACCCTCTGTCCTCCACTGTTCTGCTTAATTCCTGCAGCCCCATACCCTTGACTCTCCTTAATAGAGTCCATCTGTCTAGCGTGTGGCCTTCCTCTCTTCCTACTTCCGTCTACCTTCCCCAGCATTATTGTTTTTTCCAAAGAGTCCCCTCTTCTCATGATATGTCCAAAGCATGACAGTCTCAGTTTGATCGTCTTGGCTTCCAGGGAGGTTTCCGGTTTGATCTGCTCTAGGACCCACTTGTTTGTCCTTTTGTCTGTCCATGGGATCCTCAGCATTCTTCTCCAGCACTCAAAGGAGTTGATTTTCTTCCTATCATCTTTAACTTTCCAGCTCTCACATCCATACATGGTGACAGGGAATACAGTGGCTTGTTTGATTCTGAGTTGTATATCTTTACATTTTAGAATCTTTTCTATTTCTTTCATAGCCTCCCTCCCCATTCTTATTCTTCTTTTGATTTCCTGACTGCAGTCCCCATCTCTATCAATGTGTGATCCCAGGTATGAGGATTCTTTTATTATTTCTATTTTCTTCACTGTCTAGGTTGAACTTGTGAAGATCCTTAGTGGTCATTATTTTTTATTTTCTTTATGTTCAGGATTAAGCCTGCCTTTGCACTTTCTTCTTTGATCTTCCTTAGTAGATGGTCCAGGTCTGTGAAGTTTTCTGCTAGTATTATGGTGTCATCTGCATATCTTAGATTGTTGATATTCTTGCCTCCTGTTTTCACTCCTCCTCCTTCTGTGTCCAAGCCTGTTTTTCCTTGTAATATGTTCTGCATATAAATTGAACAGATAGGGTGAAAGGATGCAGCCTTGTCTGTTCTGCGTGTCCTGTTCTGACAGTAGCCTCTTGTCCTGAGTGCAGATTCCTCATGAGGACTATCAGATGTGCTGGCACTGCCATGTCTTTAAGGGCGCTCCATAGCCTTTCATGGTCTATGCAGTCAAAGGCTTTGCTATAGTCTATAAAACACATGCTGATTTTCTTTTCGAATTCCCTGGTGCACTCCATTAGCTATCGCATGTTTGCAATGTGATCCCTAGTGCCTCTTCCTTTCCTGAACCCTCCTTGGACCTCTTGGATCTCTCTTTCCATGTATTGTTGGAGTCTATGTTGCAGAATTTTGAACATGATTTTGCTTGTGTGGGAGATCAGTACTGTGGTTCTATAGTTGCTGCAGTCCCTTGTGTCTCCCTCTTTGGGGATGGGGATGTATATTGATCGCTTCCAATCTGTTGGCCATCGTTTTGTTTTCCATATCTGTTGACATATGTTGGTTAGCACTAGAGTTGACTCTGTCTATGTGGACTGCAGCAGTTCAATTGGAATATCATCTGTTCTGGTGATTTGTTTTTCGCTATTTCTCTTATTGTAGTTCCCACCTCACTTTTCAGGATATGGGATTCATCTTCATATGGCTCTTGATTCCATGTGGCCCCTGAAAAAAAAATGGGAGTAAAAACTATTGTAACAACATAACTTTTTATCTCCTGCCCAGTAGGTGAAGATAATATAAGTGTTACAGCTTGTCCCTTGTTTGAGATAAGTTGCTTAACAGTTTCCTCCCCAGTTGCACATGGTGCTTTTAACCATAACTCTTCTTGAAAATGATGATTTTATACAAATGGTATCTGTGGCCCTCCAGTTTGCTCTGATAGATTAGCCAGAGAGGTGCCATGCTATATTTAGATGGATGGCTGCCTGTATCTGTTCTTGTGGTCAGCCACATTGGTCTACACTGTTGTCACTCTCAATAACCTCTCTTTTCCCTTTCTTCAAGGTAACAGAAGCTAAGAGCACAGCTGTCCTAGAGTTTCACGACGTCTGTAAACATCCTGACACGCATCCCTGGGAGAATCTTCAGGTTTCAGTGCACATGGTGGCAGGATACATTTTCAGACTGGTCCAGCTCACTCACCTGTGAAAGAGAAAGAAGGCATCTGGACTGCTCAGGAGGCCTTCCAGAAACTAGTCTGACCAAAAGTCATAGGGCTAATTAACAGAAAAGAAGCAAACTTGGCGAGTAATGTTTCCACAAAGTAGGGTCTTAATGAAATACTACAACTTGGAATGTATTTATTTACCTATGAAATGTTAGCCATTCTTGATAATTCACCCCTCCCAACCACCTCTCTACTTACACATACATTGCTGCTGCTTTTACTTAACAAGATCTCTCACACTTTATTTTTAACTCTGCAAAACTGTTTACTCCAGTTTCTGTACACTCTTGAGAAGGGACATGCAATAGAATGGAATCAGTGTAGTCTTAAGGTGAAATGGACTCCATGTCTATTAAAATTTGTAAAATGTGCAACATGTTATTTCTGGATGTCTTTTTTTTTTCTAAATAATAAAGCCAGGGTCTATTTATGTGCTGTAGCTAGTGAGATCCTGGCTGTCCCTCTCCCAAGGGAAAGAGAACTCACAGGGTATAGGCAACAAAAAGCAAAATAAGGATGTAGAGAAGCAGTGGGATGTTTTTGTTTTGATGTATTGTTCTTTTAACCCAGCCAGTAATAACTGAAGGGTCTGGCTTTCCTACTGAAGGGCTAAGGTGTATCGGCTGTGCCTGGAGTCCAAATACTTCCTTTGGGAGGTACAGCTTGTTCTGTGGAGTCTTTTCATCATAACTCAGCAACACAATGTCTTCTGCAAAGGGCAGGCAAACATCTAGCTGAAGAATCTTCTAGTTTAATACTGCTGAGTGATATATTCAGTCACGAGAAATACAGAGGATATGAGCTTTTTTTTCTATCAAAACAGCTGCTCTTGGCATGTCAACCTTTCATCTTGTAAAAAGAAAGAAAAGACCCCAAAACAGCTGCTTCTGGCCCTCATGATTGTGGGGGTTAATATGTAAGAGGTGAGTAGCACTATGTGCTGTATACCCCAAATTTCTGATGGCCCCTCCCTTTCCTCTTCCATTCACCTCATTCTTACATTTGAAAATACCTGATTCTTAGGATGAAGCAGAATTCCCCATTTTACCCCAGTACTTCTGTATGAGGGCCTGGTCTGAGTTTCTTCTGTTCAGAAGGAGGATGGTCTTTCATACAGTCTCATAAGAGGCACAACATTCAGCTTTCTCTGAATACAGTGGGCTCTTGGTATCCACTGGGGTTTGGTTCCCCATGGATACCAAAATCTGTAGCTGCTCAAGTCCCATTATATATAATGGGATAGTAAAATGGTATCCCTTATATGAAATGGCAAAATCCAAGTTTGCTTTTTGGATTTTTTTTTAAATACTTTCAGACCATGGACGGTTGAATCTGAGGATACAGAAGACAGATTGTAATTTTGTTGTGTCCCTGTCAAAAATGACTGAGACACCCTCAGGCATAGTAAAAGAGTAAAAATGACTATACCCTCAGAATATGGATCACCCATTGCTGGTGGGTATCTGGGAGAGATAAGTATCTTCTAGATTGATGGTAAACCCTTTAATATATTTGATGGTAAACCCTTTAATCTAGAATCACGTCTCATTCAGAATGTTATATGTAAAGTGTTGGTACTGTCAATTATTTACTTACTCATTTTTTCATTACATGCTTCAAGCTGTAATGACACATTGTTTCTGGGAAATACTGGTCTAAAAAATTGATAAAGAGAAGAAGGTTGGTGTGAGTGGGTATGCTGGAAAAGTGGGGTGAGGAGTGGTTTTATGATTTTACATAAAGGTGCACCACAGTGGCAAAGCGAAGAAAGATACATTTTCAAAAAAGAAAAAAGAAAAGAAAAAGAAAAAACAAAACATTGTCTTTGCTTCAAATCTTATCTACATTCTATTCCACATGTTTCTCCAGGTGGGCTGGACTTTTCCATTATTTGACTGTATGACCCCAGCTGCAGAGTGAAATGGATAAAAATAACTTACTAGGGAGAAAGCTGGAACTTGTTTCTTTATTTTGACACAGATGGTGAGGTAACTGAAACTGATGCGAGTAACAAGTCCTAAACTGAAAAGCCAAGGATCAACATCTAGGTATTGTCTGTGGGTGGTAGCTCTCAGGAAAATGCAAAGGGAATTTATACTTCATGACAATTTTGTTCTTATGCCCACTGAACCAGCCTTGGATTGGACCTCTTGGAAGGAGATTTTAAAGCTTTTCAATCAAACTTTTTTTCTCTTTAAAAAGAATGCTAGGTCGATAGAAGTATAGTTTCTAGATCAAGGGAAGCAATAGTGCCACTGTATTCTGCTTTGGTCAGGCCTCACCTGGAATACTGTGTCCAGTTCTGGGCACCACAATTCAAAAAGGATGTTGAAAAATTGGAGCATGTCTAGAGGAGGACGACTAGAATGGTGAAGGGTCTGGAAACCATGCCTTATGAGGAAAGACTTAGGGAGCTGGGTAGGTTTAGGCTGGAGAAGAGATGGTTAAAAGGGGATATGATAGCCCTGTTTAAGTATCTGAATGGCTGTCATATTGAGGATGGATCAAACTTGTTTTTTGCTGCTCCGGAGAATAGGACCCGGAACAATGGATGCAAGCTACAGGAAAAGAGATTCCACCTCAACATTAGGAGGAACTTCCTGACAGAGATGTTCAATAGTGGAACACACTCCATCAAAGAGTGGTGGAGTCTCTTTCTTTGGAGGAATTTTAAACAGAGGCTGGATGACCATCTGTTGGGTATGCTTTGATTGAGAGTTCCTGCATGGTAGGGAGGGTTGGACTGGATGGCCCTTGTGGCCTCTTCCAGTTCTATGATTCTAGGTTTTGAATGGAGTAATAGAGAAAACTAAATTTCAGGCACCGTATGTAGGAGTGAATGCAATTGTGCTTATTCATCTATAGGTATCGGGTTGATTAAAGCATGGTTGGATGAATATAACGTAGGTCAAAATCCCAGTGGGCACTGCATAAAAATAGTTGATTTTTTTCAAAGGTTGCACAGATGCAGGGAGTCATTCCTCAAGACACACAAATAGCCTTATTGCTCATTTTTGTCTTGGTGGATGGGGAGCTAATCAGCCATTATGGAAATAGTGAGTTCAAGAACATGGCAACCTATTACAAGCCATATGAATCAAATGGCAATGTAGCAGTGCTGGAAAATGTGCTAAAAGTATATAGGGCATGTTCTCTTTTGCTTCTGAAATTAGTTTTGAAGCAACAGGTGGCCCCAAATGCATGCCGCAGAAACCCTTACTACGTAATGGCTCCAAATATATTTGTGACAAGTTATTGGTTCTAAACTCTTGTACGATTTGTGCCCAGGGTGTCTTCAGAACCATTTTCTCCCAAATGAAACTGTCATTCTGCCAGTATCATTGGCTGAGATCTTCCTTTGCATAGTTGGTGGAGATACAGGAAAATAACTTATCAGCCTTGACCTTCAGGCTGTGAACTCCTGCTCCAAGAAGTTCAGATGTCTACCATGTTACAGGTGCTCCATCAAGCTGTGCAAAAGGTTTCATTCTGTTAAAATTTTGGATTGAAGTAACTTCCTGCCTTGGGGTTTATTATTGGTAGTCTGTTTGATAGGTTTTTTGTACATCATTTTTATTTATAAATTTATTTAATCATTACTTTTTAATTGTTTTTATTTGGAGGAGGAGTCGTAGCAGAAAAGTAGCATATAAAAATAAACATTCAGAATGAATGGAAGGTAGTTTGAAAGAGGGATTGTTGCATGTAGTACATACACTCATCCCACTTTTGCATCTGGAATGATAAGTTTTGGAGTGATGTAGACCTATGTTGGAAACACAACAATAAGATCTGCCACTAAAAAATATCCTTTTAGAGCAGAACAATGGGACAAAAGCTGTGTGTATGGGAAATAACTCTACTTTTTTTCAACCTCCCTTTAAAAATCTGGATTGTATCCAGCAAGCATCCTTTTGCCCAATGGAAACCTCATATCTCAACAGACTGCAAAACCTCTCTAAGATCTTAAAGGTTTGGACTCTTCAAATTGTATGGAAAACTGCATACGAAAAAGGAAATGAAGTGAATCCCCTCTCCATTCCGTTTACAGAAGGCTTGGATCAATGACCCTTTTTTAGTGTAGAGGAACAAGGTGATACAACTCCCATTACAGAAAATGGAGTTACAGTTTACAGGGGTTAGAGTCCTGTGCAAGTGGAAAAATGATATAGGCCTGCTGTTATTTATTTATTTTTAACCAGAGAGAACACTTCTCTAAGCATTTGTAGGTCCTCCAGCACAATTCTACCATAGAATTGCCCTGGAGGACCTACAAATGCCTAGAACAAGCATACTAATCAAGTCCACAAATAATCAAATCTGTGAATCCTTACCCTGCAAATATGGAGGGATGATTGGTTTAAAACTGACCATCTGGAATCTAATTTCAGACTTGAAAATGTATCCCTTCTTATGAAAGTATCTTTTAAGAAAATACTTTATGGAATTTCTTGGCAGAATGGTAGCCAGAACAAATAGGAATAACAAAATCAGAAATGCAAACTGAAATTCAGCAGCTCATTAATCAGTCTGCAACACTGATGTACAAAAACTCAATATAGACTTCAGAAGGTGAACATTTGACAGGGATATTAAGGGGAAAGATGTAGGGGAAGAGCTCTTGCATGTGTTCTCAATTAGTGGGATTTGGAGGAGGAGTGGTAAAACAACAGTTAAAATGAGATGGAAAGATGAGGCACCCAACGGGAGCCCAATAATTCAAAGAAAAATGCCTGATATATCTTTGTCAAATTCAACATGTGTAGAGAGGCAATGTTGTGTAGTGGTTTGAATATTGGACTACAACTCGGGAGATCAGGGCTCAATTCTCCACTCGAGCATAAAAACCCACTGGGTGACCTTGGGCAAGTCTCACACTCTCAGTCTCAGAGGATGGCAATTGCAACCTCCCCTGAAGAAACTTGACAAGAAAACTCTATGATAGGTTGATCTCAGTGTCGCCATAAGTCAAAAATTACTTTGAGGCACACAACAATAAGAACAAAGATGAAATTATTGTGTGCATATCTTGCTCAACATACATAATCTGAGAAAGAAGAATCCATGTATGATGAAAACTTATATGTTGTGCTACATGATGAAAGGAAGTACCTTATTTTCTGGCGTATAAGACTACTTTTTAACCTGCAAAATCTGGGGTTAAAGTGGGGGGGGTCGTCTTATACGCCGGGTATAAGGAGGTTCATGATAGGTTTGCCTTAGTGTCATCATCAGTTGGAAATGACTTGAAGGTGCACAGCAACAACAACAACAGTTTTGGAAGTCATACTCTTCCCAAACTCTATATTTTAACTGGAAAAGTGGGGGGTCATCTTATACGCCCAGTCGTCTTATAAGCCGGAAAATACGGTAGGTATCTCTTTTGTTCTTGTTAGCTGACTTCTGAGTATTTAGAATTCAGCTGTGCTATAGTCTTCAGGGATAGCCATTCTCTTGCTGGTGAGGATTCTGCCTTGAGCAAGCGAGCTAGTCTTTGTCAGTTCTGTTTGAATGCAGTGGCTCTCCAGAATACAAGGGATGGGAAAGAAATCAGCTCTGATCTTATTGTTTTGTTTTAAATAGGTATCCATGGTACATTTTGGCAAATAGCATGAAATGTATGTCACACTCGGATGCAGTGGCAAATGGTATGAAATGCATGTCACATTACGGATGCAGTGGCTCAAGTGGTTAAGACTCTGATTCTGTTGATTGCAAGATCGGCAGGTTGGGAATTCGAGGACCGGGTGCTGCATGATGGGGTGAGCTCCTGTCACTCGTCCCAGCATCTGCCAATCTAGCAGTTCAAAAGCATGCAAATGCAAGTAGATAAACTTGCACTTTGGTGGGAAGATAAACAGCATTCTGTGCAATCATGCTGGCCACATGATCACAACGTAGTCTCTGACAACGCTAGCTCTTTGGCTTAGTAATGGAGATGAGCACCGCCCCCTACAGTTGGACATGATTTGATAACTTTGTCAATGGGGAATACGTTTACCTTTATGAAATGTACTCCTTTCCCACACATGCTGCCTAATTTAGGGCCTAAGCAGACAGCCGTTTTCAAGGCCAGGAAGGGGAGGGGCAGCCTCACACTGGGCGCCCCAACCCCTTCCTGAATATGTCATCGGAGCGCCCGTCGCTCCGCACGGCCGGCGCTCTGACGACGCACTTCCACTGCAGCGTCTGCACACGCTGCAGTGGAAGAGGCACCAAAGGTGCGCCGAAGGCCTTTTGCGGCGCACTTTCAGTGTCTTGCGGAAGGAGCGCTATTTTAGTGCTCCTTCCTGGGCCTGGGAAGCTGCGGCTTGGGGCCAAGGAGTGCGGATACCTTGGCCCCAATCCGCAGCTTCCCGGGGTGGCCCCATGCCGCCCGTCCGCTTCCCCCCTTGGTTAATAGATTTCAGAGCCATAACCTTGTTAATCTGGAATATCAGCAACTGAGCAAAAGATGTATGCAAAAGCTTATCCTACGACGTCTTTCGCTTAGTCTCAAAGGTGCTGTAAGATCCCTTTCCTTGTTGGTTCTTAGATGAGTAACCACCATATCATCCTGAACACCACCTATTTTGTATGAGAAAGTTAATCAGGATCAAACTTGGTTAGACCTTAAATGGGAGAACACCAGGGATTTCAGCCCGAAGCAAGAAAAGAATCCTTTCTGAGACCCTGGAAAGCTGCTACCAGTTAGTTGACTAGGCTAAGATGCACTTCTCTGACCCAGTACTGTATACATTAGTTTTCAAGATTCTGCTGTATCAAATAAGATCTAGTTTGAATACCAAAGTACAGTATCTTTTACAAGCAAGGTTAAATGTTACTTATAGAAGCTGAGAGCTGTGAAAACAAGCTACAGAAATATTTGCTCAGCTGAGCAAACTTTCTCAACTGTAAAAATTGTGACCCACAGGTTACTGTTAAAAAAACGTTTGGTACAGACTGGTATCTCAACTTCAGCATTACGACTGGTTTCTGCAATAGCAGATCTGACTTCTGTAGGTGGTTAACAGTCCCAGAAAAGTGCACAGAACTTGACACATTGTTCATTCGAACTGTTCTTAGCTTACACCAAACTGCAGCCACTTTTATTCTTACCCCCACCTGCTCCATGAGACAGCAGCCCTTGGACAAACCTTGAAAAATATGTGTGGTATGCCAGCAGCACCTGTAGTTTTGTAGGTGAAAAAATTGTTGTGTTAATTGTAGGAAATATTCCTGATGCTAGGCACCAGATCCTATCTGATCTTGGAAGCTAAACAGTGTCAGCCATGGTTAGTACTTGGATGGGAGACCATTAATGAATACCAGGTTCTGTAGCTACATTTCAGAGGAAGCAGCTGGCAAAACCACCTGAGTATTTCTTGCCTAAGAAAACGCTATGAAATTCATGGGGTTTCCATATGTCGACAGGCAACTTGAAGACACAAACACATATCTTGTGGCTATGGTTTGCATATGACATTTTCTCCATGGATGATCAGAGGTAGTCAGAATTGTTTATAATGAGAGCTCAGGGTTTTGATGAAAGGAGAAGGCAAAATGAGGATTCTGCCCTCCAAATAAGAATTATCCTCCCTGAAATTTCCCTTCTGTCCCCAAATTTCTAGAATTGCAGAGTGAGTAGCTGAAAACCTGTCACAGCTGGAACTCATATTTGCTGTGTTCACATTCCCTTGGGAACTTTGCCTGCCTTTTTTCTTTGGATGCCTAAATTGTATTTTGAAATGTTCCGCTGAAGCTCTAAGTTACTAGGAATTTGAGGACTGAAGGAAAATTTCATGGTTTTTTTTTTTGTTGTTGTTGTGAAAATCTTATTTGGGAGGCAGTACCCTCATTTTGCACCACATCTTGTCACATTTCATGTTTTGCTAACTGATCTCTGTAGCATATTTTAAAATAATAATAATAATAATAATAATAATAATAATAAAGTTTTATTTCTAAGCCGCCCCTCTGCTTAGCAATCGGGGCAGCGTACAGCATAATTTAAAAACAAGAGACAATGTAAAATTCCTATATCCCACACCCTAATCCTCCCACCCCTTAAAATTAAACTAAGTTAAACTAAATTAAAAGACATCTCAGGGGCAAGCAGATGAGCCAGGATAATACAATCTGACTTGGTGGGTATTTACACCTCTGCCTGCCATCACACCATGGACCTGCTACTGAGAAAACCCCCACCACTGCATCTGATGTTGAAACAGAGTGCCTGGTTGCATCCCCGTGGCCAAGCACCCCTTTTCCATGTCAGATGTGGCAACAGGGCTCTTCTCAGTAGTGGTGACAGCAGAGGAAGGTAAGGGGTGTGCCAGGGGTTACTATGGAGTTTCTGCAGCAAACTCTTCAGGCAAACAGCTGAGGCGCCTTTGTGCCAGGATCAGACAGAGACGGATGGATTGGCATCTGGTCTTCCCAATCCCAGCCTGGCCATATTGGCTTGTGTCATTTGAACAGGATGACACGAGGCCGGGGGGAACACGGGCCCCTCTCATATACCATTCAACTTGGAGGCCATTATTAACACAGAGGGTAATGTCATTTGTCTTGCGTGTCCTGGGTCCAAGACCAAAATAAATTAAGTGCAATGGTGGGGTGGGATAAGAAGACTTTGATGCTTTGATTGGGAGTTCCTGCATGGCAGGGGGTTGGACTGGATGGCCCTTGTGGTCTCTTCCAATTCTATGATTCTATGATTTTATGATTCTATGACTAATTCCACATGACAAGAGGACAACTTTGTTTAATCTCTCTTCTAAACCTCTTTGGTTTCCCTGCCCCCTAGAGCTTGAAATACTGTTTTTAAGAAGAATGACTATAATGGCATGTGAAACTACCCATAGTTAAGGAGTGAAAGGATGTTTCCAGATTTGTCCTTTCCCTCCCTGGAGTCTCATGTGCTCTCAAAATCTTCTTTGGATGACTACAGCACCCTGGGGAAGTTCTCGGAGGATAGGGGAGAGAAGGCTCCATTGTGTGAAAGCAAGTCTGCTTGCATGACATTGGATTTCACCCTCTGTCTTTTTAATAAACTGCTGAACAGGTAAAATGTAAATACATCTTGAAAACATTCCCCGTGGATTTTAATTCCAGTCTCTCCTTGCCAGAGAAGAAGCTGTAAATCCAACCAGAAATACTGGATTATTACAATATGGTCTATGAAAACCAGATAGTTAAAACCAGTCAGCAGGAACTTGAATTTTTTCCCCCTCCCTGCTGCTAAAATACAGAAGCAGTTTTTTGAATTATTTTGACCTGCATCTTGTACAGTAATGCTAAAAGAGAAATGTGTATGTGAGGTCCCTTCTGCTAACCTGTTTCGAAGAGGGGAAAGCACTCCAAATTATAATTGTTCATTTGGAAAATTTTATTGGATTGGATTGGATTTTGGTAGTCTTGAGTGTTAGTAGTTAGAAGAGAAAATAATGTTTGGCTTTAGTTATTGGCAAGAGTTCTCACAAAACATTACAGTAGCTAGATGACATTATTTACATTGTAAGCTGAAAAAGTCTATTGTCTGGTTGCTTAACCATTGTGGAAATACCAGCAGAACTATTTCTATCCCATTCATCAAATTTCTCTGCTCCTTTTTAAAATAAAAGATATTTCTGGAAGCAAGGTTTCTATCCCACCTCCACACCTCTCTAGTAAAGTTCAGCAAGCATATAATATTTATACAGAGAGAGAGAGAGAGAGTATAAAAATGGTCTTTCCCACAGATCAAAACTTATACACATCCAGATAAAGAATGATTGAGAGGATACTTAAGGCATTATGATGAATGTCCCAGTCACTTGAGGGGAAGAGGCAGAGATTATTTTCTGTGACATGATTGGGCAATGTACAGCCTTCTAGTTGATGTTAGATTGCAACTCCCATCATGCCTCACCATTGGCTTGCTACTTAGGGTGGGTGGCAGGTGCATTTAGTCTGGCTGCTCAGCAAAAGCCTTTCTGACATGTCCATCAATGTACACAATGATTTCTAAAACAAAAGTCATCTGCCATTTTCTTAGGGAAATCCGCCAAGGGGTGGCCAAACACTTGGGTCAACATGTGTGTGTGTGTGTGTGTGTGTTTAAATCTTGCCTGTTTAAGATGTAATCTCTTTTTAATGGCTCTGTTGCTTCATTTCAGAAGATCTCTGGCTGGAGGGATCAGTAACTTGTTTTAACTGAACTCAGAGAACAGGTCATTTCATGAGTCATAGGAAATTAGTGAATGATGTCCAAACTAGAGTCAGTGACTGTTTCATCAAGGAACACAAACCTGTCTGGTGCTTAGCTTCACTTTGGAAACTACTGTTGGTCCACAGAGTGGTTGACTTGACAAAGAGACAAAGGTAGAAGTATATTCCACCAGTACTGTTTAAGGTTCACACAGGTTTATCGAAGGGCCATCCTTCATTGTCTATGGCCAATTAACTTCAGGCTTAGAAAAATTTGTTCTCCCTCCCCCCTCCAAGAGTAAGCACTGAGCTCCTCTTTATTCTGTGTTCATAAAAAAAACCTGGAACATAGAATAGGAATTTTTCAACTCTAGTCTGGGGTGTGTGGCATGCCTTCTATGAGCATAAATGTGCATATTTTCTGGACTGTGAGGTGGGAAGTGGTAGGGTGGGAAACCAGGGACTCCTTTCCTGTATAGTTTTAGAGCTGTGAATCCACTTTAACTGTCATGGCAACATCCCATTGAATCCTGTGACTTCTAGTCTAATGAAGCATTAGAGCTCTCTGGCTGCAAATTCTAAATACCATTCACTCACTGAACTGCAGATCCCAGGATTCCATGGCATAGGATGTTGCTGTGGCAGTTAAAGTGGAATCATAGCACTACAACTGTACAGTATAAAAGTACCCCAGTTCTCTTTCTTTGTAAGCCATCTAGATAAACTAGCTGCAGATTTAAAAGGCTATTGGATGCTTTTAAAAAGCCTTTTTGGTTAGCTTGTGTATATCATGCAGGCTGCTACTTCCAGTTATAGTTGGTCTTGGTGAAGTCTGATTTGAAACCAACTCTAATAATAATAATAATATTTATTTTTATCCCACCCCTCTGCGTAATGCAACTGGGGCAGCTTACAACATTAAAAATAAACTACATATCCCACAGTCCCATCCATCTAAAGGCATCAGATCTTGGAACCTATGCAGGGTCAACCCAAGTTAATACTTGGATGGGAGACCACCAACCAATGGGATTGGATTGGATGGGAGACTGCCAACCAATAACAGGTACTGTAGGCTATATTTCAGAGGAAGGAACTGACAAAACCTCTTCAGTATTCCTTACCTAAGAAAGCCATGTGAAATTCATGGGGTCACCATAAGTTGACAGGCAACTTGAAGGCACATAGACACATACAGTGGTGTGACTAACCAACCCTTTTGATGTTTATCTTATTTAATGCTATTTCTACAGTACACTGCCCAAAGTGGCTCATGATAAGCATTAACTTATTAAAGCACATAACTCTGTTACAACACATTACCAACAGGAGTGTATGGGCTGGCAGGAACGAAGGCATTTGTTGGAAATTAGAATCCTGACCCTCCCCTGAAATTTCCCTTCAGACCCCAAATTTCTAGCATTGCAGAGTGGAGACACTGAAAATGGTTCACACAGAAAACTCTTTATATTTGCTGTATTTGCATTCCCATGCTAACTTTGGCTGCCTCTTTTCCTTAAATGTTTAAACACAATCTCTAAATGCTCAGCTGGTATTTTAAGTTACTACAATGCTAGATATTTGGAAAGTGAAGGAAAATTTCACTTGGGGTGGGGATAGAATTTTTAATCGAGGAGAAGGCATACATTGTGTCACTTTGTGGCTATAATCCTGATTACTGGCAGTTCACCTCCCATTTTGGGAGGAATGCATCCCCCATTACTTCAATCACAGACTTGCTGGGTTTTGTTGTTGTTGTGTGCATCCAAGTCGTTTCCGACTTATGGTGACCCTAGGGCAAGCCTATCATGCGGTTTTCTTGGCAAGATTTGTTCAGAGGAGATTTGCCATTGCCTTCCCTTGAGGCTGAGAGAGAGTGACTTGCCCAGGGTCATCCAGTGTATTTTGTGGCCTAGCTGGGAAATGAAACCTGGTTTCCAGAGTCATATTCCAACACTCAAACCACTGTGCCATGCTGGCTCTCAGTAAAACATATATATAAATAAAATAACAATCAAGAATTCAATAAATGTAAGAATAAATTTAACATGGCCATAAAATAACAAGTACAGAGCAAAATCAGATGACAGAAAATTGTTTCTTTTGTCAATGGCACCCTCCATTGACTTCTGAGGCCCAGATGATGTTTTGCCTTTTTGTCTAGTCCTACCCTTAACCTCACAGTATGCGTAGGGGCTGCAGTTTGCTATGTGAAAAATAGATTCACCTGTGTCAATAAATCCTTCAAGGGAGACATTGCAAATAGCAGATGTAGGGCTCCCAAAACATAACAGAACTGCAACAAGATTAAATAGTTCAAATCTACCTCCCCATTTCACATTCTAGATTCCCAGTGCAAACTGGGGGGATCACACTGGAAATCTGAAGAAGAAAAAAACAGAAAGACTACATTGGAAGCTAGAACAACACAGAAATAACAATTAGTGTGGCCCTGAGTTTTCAGTAGCTAGGAGATATGCCCTGTATTTCAGTGGTGGACTGTGCCTATTACCAAACAGAAATTGTAAAGAGTCCTGTGACTGCCATAAAGTTACAAAAGTAACTTTTCTTGTCTCATAATCAGAATGATACTTTCTGCTTCTTCCTTTATTTACGTCACAGGCAATGTGTCTGCTAATGTTTGTTTTCAAAAACAAAGTCAGCTTTCATACTCTAATTGCTGTTTGGGCTGATGAGGCTTTTCATAAGTAGTCAGATGACAGTGTGGTAAGTAAAGTAAAACTACATTTTTCCCCTTTGTTTTTAAATTGTTGAATCTAGTCTTCAATTAGGATTGTTCTTTTTCCCAGTTGACAAGT
>JAIPUX010001880.1:34286493-34300277 GCA_020142125.1 Phrynosoma platyrhinos | reverse complement strand
ATACGGCGAGTATATCCCAAACTCTGTATTTTAACTGGAAAAGTTGGGAGTCGTCTTATACACCCAGTCCTCTTATACGCTGAAAAATACAGTATGTCTTTTGTGATTCCATTTCTATGGGCTGTTTAATTCTCCTTTATATTTGCCATAGATCAATTGAAATGTAGTTCTACACACTCCTACCTGGGAGTAGACCCCACTGAATGTAATTAGGTTTAATTCAGAGTAGACAATTGTACTCAGAATACTGACACTGGTGGTGCCAGTATCATGTCTAGACTGATAAAAAGTACTGTGATGGGTGTTACAGAAAGGTGCCTGTTTTATTATGATCCATCTTTAGGTAAATTGGAGATCTGTTACATATATGTTTACCGGTACTTATGAAATGCACCTCAGTAGGATTATCAGTATGATCACCAGTAGGATAAAATTATTGCTTAGTTTGCTTTTATAAACCAAGATAGAACATAAAGCATACTTCTTAAGAGTAAGCTGGAATTGTTGTTCACAAGTACATTTTGGTACAAAATCACTTCCTTCGTGCTCATGTATGTGATGATATTGAAATAATGTACTGAATTGAACTAGTTACATATTCCATATTTATTTCTAAAGCAACTTAACTTTTGAGATCTGACACAAGCTTCATCTGTTTTTCACCAAGGCTTATTGACCGGCCTATAGGTAGTTGGGGGAGTCTTTTCCCCTGAAGGTCTGTCAAAGTCTGAACCAAAGATCCCAAACTTCAGTTAGAGGGAGTAATAGATGTTAGAGCTCCCACTAAGATTGGCTGCAATACCTCATCTTCTAACTCATGCTATCACTGGATTCATAGGCTGAAGAAACAGTGGTTGCAGTCAAGGTTAGTTGACAGAAGGAAAGGGAGAGGACAGTTCCTAATTTTTGGGACATGGCAACCTTCTTGTTTGATGGGTCTCACTGTTGAAGAAGAGCCAAGCTAAACCATGAACAAATAAATACAGTGAGACATTCCTATATGTGGGGGATCCATTCTGGACGCCCCCCATAACGTAAAAAACATGGCACCTTGTGTCTCATTTGTTTTAATGGGTGAGTGTTATAGGACAGGCTGTTATACAATGAAAGAATACAGTATACAGCAAGCAGAGAAGGATATCTGAATAAGGATGCTTCAAGAATATGTGTTCTCTCTGAAACATTTAAAGGCAAATATATAAACTAGTCTGTGTCTGAATTTGCACAAAAAAATAACCATAATTCAGAATTCTAGAACAGATCCTTCCAAAGTTGGTCTGCCTTATGTAACTAGGAGTAGTATACATTACATGAACAGAAGTGCTTCACCTCTGTAATACTGCAAGAATTAGAGCAAGTTTGAGTTTGAAGAATATGCAAACATAGATTCTGATACCAAGAATGTAATTTGTATTAAAATGTGGGTGGGGAGGAATGAGGAAGGGTTTATTCTAGAGGATTCTGGCCAGAACTAAGTGCTAAATTACACGCCCATTATAAACAAAGAATGCTGCTGCTTTTGTACATGCCATAAATCTTGTTAACTTGCAGGTAGATTTTTTTAAGTCAACAGAGGTGCTGGGAAAATTAAAATTCCCTGTGCCATCAGAACTGACAAAAACTGACAGAATGACAAGTCATTGAATTTGACTTTTGTTTATTTTAGTCTTAAACCTTCATGCAAAAGATCAGATATACTGTTAAATCCTTGCAAATAAGACCCTAATTAACCATAGAAGATGATTCTAAAATATGACACTCATAGATCTTGTTTTTTGTTTGTATTCCAAAAAGAAAAAGATTGTGTTGCGTTGTTTCAGTCTGAAGTCTAAAAAGGCAAAGTGTGAAAAAGGAAAAACAGACAGATCACGTTCCTCCAATTTTCTCCACTTTTCTTCCCCCCTCCTTCGCCACCCCTTAATTGACTTATTTGCTTCTTATGAGCTGATGCTTTCTAACAATGGAGCCTGCTAATCCCTCTCCCTCACCCACCCCCTTGTCTTATTTTTCTAGCTAATGCTCCATCAGGCTTCGCAACAATGTAAGAATTTTAATCAGGGCTTTCCATTTTTACTCAACAGTTCCACCATCCTGAGATGATGTGTCCAGTACAGCCAGCAGCCAGAGGTCACAAAAATGGCTAAACAAATGCCAATAAGACTTTCATTTGCTAACTAGAAATACTGGTAATTTCTCAGAGGATTCTTTTCTAAGATGATTGGAAGAGATGGCTCAGAACAGTGGCAAAACAGTGGCAAGTCTCTTCTTGATTTTGATGATCTGAGTTGATTTGAAAATTATTGTGTTAAAAGATGTAGATAACAATAAACCCATTTATGTCAAAAATGTACACTAGATAGCCATGGTTTGAAAAATGGGACTATACAATAGGGACATACAGTCATATCTCAACTAACAAAGCTTCTGACAGTGAAGCTTCTTTTTGCAAAAGGTTTTTATGCCTGTCCAGCTCCTCTTTTCCTCCTCTGTTTAGCTAGATTTTAAAAAAAACCAGCATCACAATTAGGAGGGTGGTGAAGAGGGGCTGGAGAAGCACAGGCTTTGGGTGGTGGGTCGCAGCAGTGTGTCTGCAGTAAACAGTGCAATAAACCTTGAGTTGGGAAACAGCAGGATTATACTGTAGCTGATCCAACTGTACCTGTGCTTACAACAGGCAAGATAAAGAGCAGCTGCCTCCAGAATCCCTTACTGAACATGCATGAACAGCAAAACAGAGAGAAAAGAGGAGATCAGATAAGCTTGCCTCACCAACTACTTCTAACATGTTGAAAGAGCATATTGTGCCCATCAAAATGAAAATCATTATAAAAAGTGAAGGAGGATAAAGGGGGGGGGGAAATCTCTAGATGTCATTTGGCAGAAACCTTAAAGAAGTCTCTGGAATGTTTTCATTTCCTTATCCAAGTTTACCTAACCTGGTTTTTAATTTCACATGTCCATATGATTAGTTCAGAATAAAAAGTTTACTGAAATATGTTGAACAGACCTTTGTTTGTAGGTGTAGGAAGCTATCCCTATTCTTTCCATGTTATTTCTGCACAGAGAACTGAAATGTAACAGTAATTACTTTAAATTAAAACTGTTATTAAAATAGATTAGATTGTCTGTATTTCCCTAGCTTCCCTAGCAGTGGCAAGAGGATAACTTCTCCCCTGCTCCAACTGCTCACTACTTTTTGCTACTGTTTTTGGTTCTACCCAAAATTTTTTGAAAGAATCCTGGTTCTTCAATGAAAGAATTTCATAATAAGATTCTTAATTTTGATGGCACCTTGGAAAATCTCACAAAATATGATTAAAACATTCTGGTGAAATCCAATATTATGGAAGTAGACTTTGAATCAAACAAGAGGACATCCCTGTTTTTCCTTCTTCTTACAAGCCACCCCTCCAAATGTGATCCAGAGAGTTTTTCAACTTCAGATGATTCTTAAGGGGGTTTGGAGGTACAAAGGGAGGAAGAATCTCCCTTCCCTGCTCCACCAACAGAAACAATTTTTTCACCCACCTAACTTGCTGTGGTAAATTAACATCTTTTGGGTTTTGTTTTAAAACAAGCAGTTTACATCCTTTATTAGAAATAATTTACATATCAACAGCAATAGTGATTTATCATGGATTCTTCTATCAGTTGTAACTTTTTACATGCACTTTACAGGATTTGAGGATTACACTCTGTTGTGAATAATACATAAAAATAAAGCCAAAATTAATCCAATGAATTAGCTTTCTCTTTGTCTTTGTATTTCTCTTTGTCTTTGTCCCTGAGCTCTTCTTGAAATCCCCTGGAAAATTAATTAGCATAAAGTCATTCTTTTTCTGTTTCTCATAAATGCTAAAAAAGAGAAAGGGAATGCTTCTTACTCCACATCAAAAAGAACAATTCTAGACAACCTTAAGAAACCTTAGTAACCCATATGTTTTAAATCACAAGAGAAATGTATTTATAGTACAATCCTCTACATGTTTACTTTAAAAACAAATTACATTGGTACATCAGGTAAACTGAACAGGCTTGTAACTGAAGTGTTTTATGTCTCTGGAATGAAATATAACTGTTCCATCTGGAATTTCTTATAACAACACTAACCCACCTAGTTAATCCATTCTGCTGTGGGGGGGGGATTAATGAAATAATTAAAGAATTGTTTAAAATAACAGTGATACAGGTAAAGATTGGGAAATTTTCAAAATAGTTACCATTATTGTTCCTGGAAATCTAGCTATTCACTTTTAATTTACTTTTTAAAAAAGTGACACAACAGAATACAAGGCAATTGCACCAGGTGCAACACAAGCCAGCCCTTGAACCATGAGATATTCCTCCTCTGCTTCTTAGGAAAGTCACACCCTGTCACTATAGAAGCGCCTGAAACATTTAAGTAACAAGGAGTGATGTTATCCCTCATTAAGAGCCCTTTCACACTATACAGTGCTGTGATATGGCGGCAAAATCCTATGGACTCCCAGGATATAATAATAGTGATGATGAAGATGATGCAGTTTAGAAAAGTGTATTTGAACTTCTCAGCCATAGAGCTGTAGTGCCTCACAAAACTACTGTTTTACCAAGAGCTTTAGTCTTAGGTATGCTTCTAAATAAACGTGGGAAAGATTAGGCTCCAACCATTTGTAGGAAAGAATACACCCTGGCTTTGGCATCTTTGCAAGGCAGGATGTTGTACCACAGAAGAATACAGTGTATAGCAAGCAGAGAAAAGTTAGCAATGTGTAGACAATGATTTTTGTTACTGGGAAAAGGAATTAATTGCAAGTAACTAGTTCTTTCTAACTGTTGATCCTACATTCTCAATGTACTGCTTATATTCTCAGTGTGAGCAGTAATATAGCAGAGAAGGATCATATTAGCCAATTCTACACAGCCACCATAAAACAAGTGGTAGAAGAGGGGTGTGTGTGTCCCTTCAAGTCGCCTGTCGACTTATGGAAGTCCCATGAATTTCATAGGGTTTTCTTAGGCAAGGAGTGTTCAGAAGTGGGTTTTCCAGTTCCTTCCTCTGAAATATAGCCTACAGTACCTGGTATTCATTGGAGCCATTTTTCCATGCCAGAACTGGAATCCTCTTCTATCTCTGCTGAGAACTCATTTTTGCCTGCAGTCTTTGTTGTTTGTTCCCTGAGGTCCATTTGATATATCGACTTTTGTACCCACTTTTACAGAGAGTCACCATGCCAAGATACTGGGAAAGACCGTGCTTATCCATAATGTCATTTTCATTTTTAACTTGATTTATGTTTAGTCTTCCTCAGAGGTTGTACCTGATGGTGAGTTTTTTTCAAGGAAAAGAAAGGAGTAAGGATGCCTTAGCAAATGGAGGGATTCATGCCTTCTTTGAAAACACCCTTCTTGCTCTGTTCTCTTGTTTGCAGCACAGCTGACAAAGTAACAGTAGGAGGTGACCAGATAAATCAATAGCTCGCCTTGCCTTATGCCTTTCATTGCTGTGTGTCGGCAACAAAGCCACCATTCAGGCACAAACATCTGCTCCCCCTGGGTAATTCCAAAAACAATGGGCAGACACCCTTCCTTGGTCAATATTGATTAGTTCACCTTATTACAGAGCACCAGGAGCACTTCCATTTCTACACTTTAGGCCCTATAGGGGCTTCTTGTAGCTTCTTCTGGTTTTTAGTAGATGTAGAAGAGGTACATTTCACGTCCTTGGGCACACATAACTATATTGTAGTTTCCCCTTTTTTTATATTTATAAATATACTGATTCTTTGAATAGGTTTTTCTTTGTCTGTTAACATTAAATAAATACTAGCATTACTTTTTAAAAAATGACTACTTCAAAGATGACTACATTAAACAAGTTAATAAATAATTATCCTGCTCATATTCTAGAGGGTGAGCTGTGTTTCTTGGTTTGGCAGCAAAACTAACCATCTTAGTACTGTAAAACTAATAAATGTATTTAGGTAAGCTTGTGTCCTCCCTGTGCATGATTTTTTTTTAAAAAAACATACTTATTATTTAGATCCTTTCCTATTTGATTTCTGCCTGAATCTGAAAACAAAACTCCCATAATCTCTCTAGTGTAGGGGTCTTCAGAGAGACTGGAGGACAACTTTGTTCTATTTGTACTTATAGCCTTCCCCCCCCCCAATTAAAATTCAGTATAAATGCGGGGAAAATCCCTGTTTGCAGCATACAGAATGTTTGCTTTAATGCACAGTAGTGGTTTGCTGCTGCAGCTGGGTAGCAAACTATTCAAAGTTATTTGAGACCAGAATTTGCTTAATTTAAATCAGATTTTCTTTGATTGCTGCAGAAATTTGTGAGCAGACTTTTTAGGGATGCTATGGGAGGCCAAAACATGGCCTTCATGATTCCCACTTCTGGATGGGTCCATAAGGGAGTGCAAACTTGGTTGACTTCAGATTCTCAAAAATAGGGCTGGTTGTAGAGAGCAGGGAACATGTTGTTTTAATGTGACTCTGGACTTTCTGGAGGGACTACCCAGACAATAGCAATGGGATATTTCTCAATGTTCCACACGATGGCCCTTAGCATATAGAGTACACTTGAATCAACCTCAAAGCCACTTGAAAGGAGGACATCCAGAGATTTGGACTTGGGAGTCAGTTCAGGTCGAGACTGTGGAAAGCTTGAACCCAAGTCTGTTTTCAGGTGGATGAGAACAAAGTATAATCTACACAAAATGGAGGAACAACTGGCTGAAAATTCTAGTGGTTTTATAGTATGTTGTTTTGACAGTGTTGCCTTTCCTTTGAAGCACAAGGTTCAGACTTGTGGGTATCATCCAATCTAACTTGATGTTGGGCACAGAGATGACAGTGGCCCATAGAGACCTTTTCCAGCCTTGTCTTGCAACCTGGAAAAAGTCATGTATGGCCTCTGTTATACATGCTCTAGTGACACCAGTGATGGGTTACTATAACATACTAATTGTGTAAAAATAGAGATTTAAATATCAATGTAAGAATGATCCAGGCCATAGTGTTTCCAGTTACTTTGTATGGTTGCAAAAGCTGGACAGTGATGAAATCTGACAGGGGAAAAATATTAACTCATTTGTAGTGTGGTGTCAACATGGTGTACTGGTTTGAGCATTGGACTATGACTCTGGAGTCCAGGGTTTAAATCCTGGCTCAGCCATGTAAAAACCCACTTGCGTGACCTTAGGCAAATCACACTCTTTCAGCATTAAAGGCTGGCAAAGATAAATCCCCTCTGAAGAAACTTGACAAGAAAACCCCATGATAGGTCTGTCTTCTGATTGCCATAAATCAGAAACAACTTGAAGACACACAACAACAACAACAACAACAACGTGTGGTGCTGGAGGAAGGCTCTGCAGACATGACACTGACACAAAGACAAATAAATTAATTGGAGAGTAAGGTCAGCCTAAACTCTCAACAGAAATCAAAGTAACTAAACTGAAATTATCATACTTTGAATCCATAATAGGGCAGCTCTTCCACCATGTAGAAATCAAGCAGTTTGATACTGCTTTAACTGTCATAGTTCCATCTTGTGGAATCCTGGGATTTGTAGTTTGGTGTCTGTCACAGGGCGTGAATGCTTCAGCAAACTACAAATCTCAGGATTCTGTAGGATACAGTCAGGGCAGTTAAAGTGGTATCAAACTGTGTTATTTCTGCAGTGTGGATATACCCTAACTGACTCATAGGAAAGGATGATAGTGCTCAGTAAAGTGTAAGGCAGTAGGAAAAGAGGAAGAACATGTTACAGTGGATTGATTTAATCAAGGCAGTCATGGCCCTGGGTTGCAAGACCTAAACAGGATAGCTGATGACTCAGCCAGCCGCCACACTGCAGAATTAATGCAGTTGACACAGCTTTAACTGTCATGACTTCATCCTATGGGATCCTGGGAGTTTGGAGTTTGTTGTGGCACCAGAGTGCACTGACAGAGAAAGCTAAATATCTTACCAAACTACAAATCCCAGAATTCCACAGCATAGAGCCAAGGCTGTTGCAGTGAAGTAAAACTACATTAATTATGCTGTGTAATACAGCCCCAGACTGTTTCGAGTTCTTTCATTCATAAGGTCACTAGAGATCAAAGCCAGCTTGAAGACAAATAACAACTGTTTGTGGAAATGCCCCTGGTGACAGTTTAGATTAGAAGATATAATTGGTTCACAATACAGTTACGAAGATCTTTGTTTGGAGCCAGAAGAACAGATTATAATTATTCTTTCCTACTGCATTGGTTATTTATTTGCTTTTTTTTTCTATCAATTTGTTTCTGGACTCAGCCCAAGGTAATGGTTTGACATTTAAGTCCTGAACAAACTGGGACCAGAATTCCTGCACTGTGTGATAGTCTTTATCAATGGTATAAATATTAACAGAAGAGTTTTATTCTGTTATAATGTTTATAGGAGACCAGGGGTCATAAATTTTCCCATGTGTATTTATTTTTTTAAAAGTCTATGCAGCATCAAAACAAAAATGTCCCCCATTTCCATGCCTTTCCATACCTTATCACACGGGGGTCCCAAGCAGAAGGTATCCAAAGCTAATACATATTTTTTTCCGTGTGTTTACACATATCCAAAGGCAATCCAAAGCTAATACGTATTTTTTTCCCGTGTGTTTACACATATCCAAAGGCAATCCAAAGCTAATACGTATTTTTTTCCGTGTGTTTACACATATCCAAAGGCAATCCGGATCTAATACGTATTTTTTTTCCGTGATCCGAAGTGAAAGGGGATCTTTTGACATTCGGTTTTTCGGGGAAGTACAAGGGAGCTTTTGGAATCATTGCGCAATGGCCGCGCAGGCGAAATTCAGTTCGTTTCGGTATAGAACTGAATTTATTCTTACTTCAGTTAGTTTTTGCTTACTTTTCGCTTCGTGGCCAGCGTTTGATAAGGTCCCAAAATTTACCAAAATAACCACATGCATGAATGTTTCATAGAGGTGTAAGGTTGCACATTAATCCATTACATTATTTTCCAATTTGTCCTAGCTGGGATGGCTTGTCAAAGATAACGTATCACCTGATTTTTCTTCCACACATCAAACAGTGGCAGTTTCTTCTCTTTTCAGGGCTGCATCTTCTTATTTGGATTATTTTGTTGTATTTTGTCTTAATAGCTTTTCCCACTGCTCCCCCTCACTAGAAAAATAATGAGTCTACTGGCCCTAGTTATTAACAACAACACCCCTACCCCAAACCCAGTTATTTTTCTCCAGCTCTTTCTTTCTTTTCTTTCTGGACTAGGCCCTACTTCACCATAATGGCTTTTCTTTACAGAAGAATAAACATGAGGCACCTTAAGTGGGAATGCACAATCTGCATTTTCTGCATTTTTTAAAAATCAACTAAAAGGTTTCAGAAGGAGAATAACAATGGTTGTATATTATGATGTGGTTATCTCTTGTTGATAAAGGTCTCAGAAAGGGGGATTTTGTCTGTCAAACCTTTTAAAAAAAACCAAACAACCACCACCACCAAATGTGTTATTTTAAATGTTATTTATGCGTTGTTTTAAATGTTCAATTTAAATGCAAAATGTTTCAAATCATAGCCCCACATTAGCTCTTGTGTAACTTTCTTAATTCCACAATACAAAGAATGTGATCACTTAAAGAAATTCAGCACTGGACAGCCAGTGTGGTGTAGTGGTTTGAGCACTGGACTAGGACACTGGGAGACCAGGGTTCAAATCCCCGCATGGCCATGGAAACCCACTGGAAGACCTTGGCCAAATCACAATCTCTCAGCCCCAGAGGATGGCAATGGCAAAGCCCGTCTGAAGAAACTTGCCAAGAAAGCTCTGTCTCCATAAGTTGGAAATGACTTGAAGGCAAACAACACACACACACACAAAGAAATTCAGCACAGGATCTCAGAAGCTACGTCTTATAAAAAATGAGATATTCTGAAAACATCCACGGGCAAGCAGTGCTTGGATCATGCTCTGGAACCTAGAGCATCATCTGGCTTATATGATGCAACTTGTTTTGCAAGCCTGTATCCCTTTTTAAGGAAATTCATTTGGCTCCTTGTAAGGATGGCCTAAGGATGCAATTTACTGTCTGAGGCAGAACAGCAAATGGGGCTCACAGTCCATGTCAAGATGTGTAATATTGAGGGCTGGCTAAATTATTCTGGCACCTGAGGCAGAAAATCCTATAAGAGTCTCTCTCAGGGAGCACCAAAATGCAATAATAACAAATTAAATAATTCACAATATGCTGCCCTTTCATGGCACCCACTATCAGCTGCTTGAAGCAGTCACCTCACTCACATTAATAGCAAGGACTGTTTCAGCTCCCTGTTTTTAAGACTCAGATGAGCTACTAACCAGGCTGTCATGAGGGACTGTACTGATCTTGGCCCTGGTTTGGTTTTATAGGATTTTTTAAAACTTTTAAAAAACTTTTTTTTTTTTACTATTTGATTTATGTAAGGGTTTTCTTTTTTTAAAGGATGTAAAAACAGTAAGTTTTGCATTTTTTCCCATTTGACCTTTAAAAAAAACCCTGAAGTTCTTTCTATCCCAAATACATAATGTGTGGATTTTGATGAATTTCCCCCCAAAATTAACAAAAATTAAATTTACTTCCATTTACCCTAGTGTAAAATTCAATAGGTATGGCATTTCCAGCATGGAGGGGAACCTGCTGTACCTGCCTGCCATACAGGTTTTAATATGAGGAGTTTCTTGTATTTCAAAGGAACAGGAAACCCTAATTCAGCATCATAAAGCATGATTTAATACATTGGATTCAAGCCCAAACTTTTAAACTTAAACTTTTAAGAAATAAGTAGTGAAAGTGCTTGCCTGGATGGATGAATCTGCCAATTTTATGGAATCCTGGGATGTGTAGTTTGTTGTGCATTTTAGCAGTTCTGCCAAATAATAATAATAATATTAATAATAATGGATGGTTTAACAGAATTGTGTTTATATAGGCCTCCTCCAGTTAAGTTTACCAACTGGGGGCTAGTATAAGAACCAAGGCCTTACACTAAATCCATTGATCCATCTAGCTCAGGGCCTCTCTACACTGTAGAAATAATGCAGTTTGACACTACTTTAAGTGATGTAGCTCCATCCTATGGAATCCTGGGGTTTGTAATTTTACAAGATCTTCAGCTTTCTCTGCCAAAGAGTGCTGGTGCCTCACAAAATTACAAATCCCAGGATTCTGTAGGATGGAGCTATGACACTTAAAGTGGTGCTAAACTGCAATATTTTTGCAGTGTAGATGTACCCTTAATCTAAGGTTACACCACTTACCAGAGCCTCTAGGGCAGGGGTAGGCAACCTAAGGCCCGGGGGCCGGATGCGGCCCCCCCGAGGCCTTTGGACCGGCCCCAGGCCAGTCCTGCCACCGCCGCCACCGCCGTCCCCCATTGCCCCCGCTGTCCGCCATGGTGATATTGATTATTGCTGTTATTACTTGTTCTTGGGTTATTCTTGCCAAAATCTCCACAGGGGTTTTGCCATGACTTTTCTGGGGCTGAGAGAGTGTGCATGCATATTTTTTTAATTTTATTTTTTTAAAAAAAATATTTATTTATTTGTTTGCTTGTTTGTTTGTTTTTGGTGCTTCGGCCCCCCAATTGTCTGAGGGACAGCAACCCGGCCCCCGGCTCAAAAAGGTTGCCTACCCCTGCTCTAGGGATTCAAACAGGTGTCTCTTTCTCAGCTGTTGCATCTTATCCAATATGAGCTGGAGTTCTAAGACTTTTGTTCTCAGATGAACCCAGGAGGAGGGGAAAGTAAGAGAGAATGGTGATATGGCTGAGAATGTGGCAGGTGACTAGCAATACACTGTTTCCCTCCCAGTAATACTGGAATTTCTTGTTCATGGCTGGAGAGAGACGAAAACAACAGCCCTGTCTGAAATTGCAATGAAATGAGAAGGAACTAGGGACCTCCTGCATACAAAGAATGCACTCAGTCACCAAGCAAACTATTAAGCCCCTCTTCTGCAGGATCAAACTCCTCAGTCAGAAGAGCTCAAAGGAGCTGCCAAAGCATAGCCTGTTACTGCTGATGAAGGAGGCCATTCCAAGTATGGTTCTCAGATTCTGCAGAAACTAGCACAAAAGTCTATTCTTACCACTCAGACTATATCCTGTCTACTCTAAAGAAATCTGGATATCTGGAGCAATATGGGAGGGAGCTTCCCAGAACTACTTAAGTCTGTCCACCGTCCTCCTTTTTCAAACACATTCTTAAATATATTTGTTGTTGTTGTTGTTGTATACATTCAAGTTGTTTCTACCTTCTCTCTCTCTTTCATCTATCTATCTGTCTGTCTGTCTCCTGGACAGGTCCAAGCCGCCTTTCACAGCCTCTTCAGTCAGCTGTTAAACTACCAATTCATTGCAACAGATCTTTTTTTTTTTAAAGTTTCATACTTAAAGTAATAATACGTGATAGCACTAAACTGCTCCTAAAATACTTGGGAGGAGTTTCTCATTTCAGCACACTCATTCCTTGAACTGTTCCCAAGTCAATTGGTTTTAGTCATCTCAGTGTGGGATATATTTAGTTATGGAAATCATTGCTGCTTAGATGTCATGTCATAGACAATGACTTAGAATTACATGACGTTCTGCAGTTGCTCAAAATAGCAAACAGAGGAACAGAAAGTGAAGGGTTTTGCTGCATTGTGGGTATTAATCACCCAGGAAAAGTGAGCAGATCATGGGGTTTTCTTATTCAGGTAAATGAATATGTTCTTTAAATCATTACGATTATAGTTCCAAGGCTCACCAAAGTAGTTGGGGCCTTTGCAGACTGCCAGAAATAGTGCACATTAAATTGAGGCCCTGCCCTGGCTCAGTGCTAGGGAATCATGGGAATTGTGTTTTTTTCTGAGACATTGAGCCTTCTCTGCCAGAGATCTCTGGTGCCACAATAAATTACAGTTCCCATGATTCCCTAGCACTGAGCCAGGGCAGTGCCTCAATTTAATGTACACTATTTCTGGCAGTCTGCAAAGGCCCTTGGTTACAGTTACTGTTGTAGTTTTGAAAGATCAACTCCATTTTTCAATTTCTCAGAAATGACTACTAACTTTTTTTTGTGATTTAAGAAATTTAAATGCTACAAGCAGCTGTTCTGTGTTATAACGCACACTAAGTAGCTGCAGAATGTATCCACAATGCACATGTTTAGCAGCACTTTTAGCTGCCATGGTTCCATCCTGTGGAATTGTGGGATTTGTAATTTGGGGAGGGATTTAGCATTCTCTAACACACTCGCAAGTCTTGGGGCTCTCTGCCAGTGGATTCTAAGTACCTCATGAAACTACACATCCTATGATTCCAGAGGTTGGAGCAGTGATAATTAAACTACTATCAAACGGATATAACTGCGCGCTCTCGGACTGCTATACAACATCATTAAAAATAAAAACTGAAAGGGAGAAAGGATACAAAAAAGGATACAAAGGGAGACAGGATTTAATATCTGTAAGATAAGTAAGAGTTAAATTAAAGAAAAACATATTTATTTATTTATTTATTTATTTATTGCACTTCATCCTGCCCTTCTCCCAAAATGTGATCCAAGGCGGTGTGTTCAGCATAGTAATATGCCCAGACCTGTTCTCCTTCTGCACAAGCAAGAAGAGTGCACAGTTTAAAAAAAAACAAAAACCTTGAAGAACAACACTTAAAATGCTGTTTTTAAAATACGGTGTTCTTCTGCACCCAAAGCACTAATTCAGGGGTAGGCAACCTGCGGCCTGGGGGCCGGATGCGGCCCACCGAG
>JAIPUX010001880.1:34254139-34266380 GCA_020142125.1 Phrynosoma platyrhinos | reverse complement strand
ACGCTGAAATGACGCTGCTTTAGGGCCAGTGTGATAACGTCCAGAGGACCTCTGGCTTTTAGTCAATTAGAAGTGTACTAAATGCTCAAACACTAGGAAATATTAAGACCACTGTTATAATTGAGCCCTCCTAGAAAAAATAAAGGCTGCAATCTGTTCTATGTTCACTTACTTGGAAGTAAACTATTTTGCACATATGGATGGCACTTCTGAGTGTACACTGCACTTGTAAGTCTTCATATTTGAAGATGGGGGGGGGCATTTTCCTTGCACATTTCCTTATAACAGAGGAAGGGAACTTCTGTTCCCTGGTCCTAAATTCAGCCCCAGGAGATTTCCCCACATAGCCAAGAGACAGTTTATCTCCTCCTCCATCTCAGGCTCCTCTTGGGAAGCCATGCCTTCTGATGTTATGTTGCCTACATTGGACACAAAGGGGAGGAGTATCACCTGGCCTCCAGTCTGTGCGCACCAGAACTGGGATTTGGGCCATGCACAATCTGATCTCCTTCAACACTTTCTGCGCCTTTCCTCTTGTCTGAATCTCTTCAAGTTGTTTAATCTAAATCAGTTATCTCAGTACGACATATCAGTTCTTTGGACTTAATACTGAGAGATCAAAATGGAATAAGTGATGGAGCCCAATGAGCTGATGTAGAAAGTGTATGAACAGTCTAAAAAAAAAAAAAAAAAAAAGCACACACCACTTCCATTTCATGATCACTTTAGATCCGTTTGTTCATATGGTGGCTCAAGGCCTTCATAATCATTTAGGGATGAGCAAACAGTGGCCATGGACTCCAGCTCCCATCAGCATGTTGGCCAATAAGCAGAGATTATTGTTGTTCTAATAACTAGTCAAACAATATGTGGTGGTGGTGGTGTCATAGGTTCCCATTCCCATCTTATTTGCATACCTACCCACCAACTGTCCCAATTTGGCAGGGACATTCTCATTTAATCCTCTGGGCCCACTTTTCCAGCTGCTTTTAAAGTGTCCTAGGGCCTTTGCAGACTGCCAGAAATAGTGCACATTAAATTGAGGCACTGCCCTGGCTCAGTGCTAAGGAGTCATGGGAATTGTATTTTTTTCTGAGACATTGAGCCTTCTCTGTCAGAGATCTCTGGTGCCACAATAAATTACAGTTCCCATGATTCCCTAGCACTGAGCCAGGGTAATGCCTCAATTTCATGTGCACTATTTCTGGCAGTCTGCAAAGGCCTCTAGTTTCTCTCTGCTCTTTCTCATTGTCTTCCTCTTCCCACTTTTTGCATGATCCCTCCCCCAACCACGCTGTATGTTTTTATGTTCCAGATTCACCTTCTTGATGCTGTCTGTCCTAGAAAAGTCTCATTCATCTGTTAACATCCCCTCATGTAATGCTGCAGTATTTCCATGGATAGATCAGACATTACATTATTCCTGTTTACAAGCAAGCTTCCGAAAGAACACACAAGGTTTGTTTTTCTTCATTTGGAAATATATGCAACTAGTATTTAGGAGCATGTATCTTCAATATTTTAAACAAATCAAATGAAGTAGTAGTGCTGTGTGTGTTCCCCACCCCATGCATTGTTCATTCTATTCCACCAACTTTTTAATAAAAGAAATCAAAAGTATCAATGCATCTTGTATGCCTTGAAAACTGTCAATAAAACTGTCAGCATAAAGTATTCAAGAGCAACATGTTAATAACTCCAGCCCACATCTATTACCCAATTAATACGCAAGCTACATAATCATTTCAGCTTGCTATCTCCTGAACACTGGGGCATTTTAAATTATACATTTTTGTCTTTTGGGTATGTTCCCCTGCTGACATCATGGCTCGAAAAAAGATGATTCATTCTTTAAAAGAAGCTTATGACATCATTTAGCAAATAAAAAAATAGTATTTGAATGTCTCCCAAGCAGCTGTTTGTGCTGGATAATGGAAGAACACATGAAACACACTATATATTACCGCTTAAATTCCTAAAATGATAGATGGAAGACCAGAGTGCCTGCATGTTTTATTTTCTGACATGTAGATACCTATTTGTAACTAGTGCTGGCACTACTATAGCATTTTTTGAGACTACAACTTCTAGAGTCTCCTACCTAGTACAGCCACTGAGTAGTGGTAGTGATGAGGAATCTGGGAGCTATTGTCCCCAAAAGTAATTGTTCCCATGCTCTGTACAGAGAATAGTACTAACATTCCCTTCTCCTCCCAGGTCTTACGGCTCAATAACCTGTTTCTGAGCCCTCTAAACTTGCCTGGTGTGTTGAGTATGTTGAAGGACACTATCCCATCTCTGAAAGATTCAACTGCCAGTTAAGTTGCCCATTGTATGTAGAATGAGGATGGTATCACCACGCTTGGGGACACCCTGTGTGTGTGTGTGGCTGCTAAGGGAGGGGCAACAGCCTACACAGCCCTTCCCTCCTGCTGCCTTGCTCATTTGCCACCCTTGCTGCTGCCTTGGCTCCCTCCCCAAGGGATGGCTATGAAGTCATGAGTGGTGTGCTCATCCCTCCGCTGCAGCAGGAGGAGGGCCCCATCGGATGTCACCCCTCCTCAGGGGTGTCACCTGGTGCAATCCACACCCCTTACACCTGCCAGGTGTCACCACTGGGGGTACCATCTTGTCTTTTGCATCCATCAGCAAAACATCTCAGGCCAGCCCCGTTTGCAACCTCTGTCTTCTGCCCACGCCAGGCACATTATGTAATCTCATGGTTCAAATAGTTCAGTGGTCAGCAAAGCAGCTTCATTTATATACCGCTTCATATCGCACATGGGATGTCTAAGCGGTTTACAACAGTGAGCTGATTGCCCCCCAACAAGCTGGGTACTCATTTTAGCGACCTCGGAAGGATGCAGGCCTGAGTCGAGCCTCAGCCCTGGCTGGTATTGAACTCGCAACCTTGTGGTCTATGAGTGAGTGGCGTCAGTACAAGTATTCATTTTATACATTCTAGAAAGAGTTGTGCCAGCATCTCCCCTCCCTCCCATCCCTTGCATTTGCTCTTGAGCCTGTAAACACAAAGAATGTCAGTGCTTTAGACCAGTGATGATCACAGAGGCCCTGTTTATAATCTCTAGGCTGACAACAGACTTTATATGGTAGAAGTACAGAGTGGGTGTTGCCCACCTCCCACTTTCTGCCACACAGATAAAATCACTTGTGAGTTAGCTCCTCTGGATGAACATTTTATTAAATAGAAGCCCATACCCTCCAGCATTTCACAGATGACAACTGGGTTTGTTTGTTTGGAGGTTCTAGCAGGGGAGTGCAGCTATTGTATACCCTTGACTGAAGAACGGTACACTCCTTCTATCTGGGATGGCCGTCCTCTTCCACCAAGTGCGCAGCTTTGGGAGGGACACACATGGAGCGGTGAGGGAGGAAGGGGACACCCCCTAGCCAGCCAGATCAGCTGAATCAACCCTGGTGATCAATGGGGTGACAGATGTCGCAGCCAGATCACCCTCACATCCACACAGATGACAATTGAGACAGTGGTAGCCAAGCAACATCAGAGCTGGCAAAAAGTTATTAATAAGGAAGAACAGACAAGCTAGGAAAGCTGCAGCAGTTTGCTTTCGACCTCCTGACAGTAAGAGCTGTTCGACAGTGGAACACATTCTCTCAGAGTGGTGGAGTCTCCTTCTTGGGGGGATTTTAAACAGAGGTTGGATGGTCATCTGTTGGGAGTGCTTTGATTGTGTCTGTCTTCTCTAACTCTGATTCTATGAGCCTACTGAAGAGGGAATATCTTGCCTCTCCTTTCCTCTCCTCTCCTCTCTCTCTTTCTGCTAAGTTAACTAGGGTCTGTCTGCACTGACCAGGATACTGAGCAGCCCAAGGTATCCTGACCCCAGAGCTGCCCCAGCATTCCTCTTTTTCAATGCCAGGAGGCTGATCAAATATGCATCCCACTCAGCTACCCAGCATATCTGCCACTGCCATGGGTCACTTCCCTCTAAGGTCAGAACAAGGTGCCCAGCAATGATCAAATGGCTGAGTGCCACATTCTGATATCAGACCAAGCAACTGGCAGCAGCAGTAGGACACTTATTAAAGTTGGCTGGTATCATAACAGAGGGCTTCCCAGAAAATCCAGATCAAACAGAGAGGTATTTTAATGTGTGTTAAGAGGGGTATACTCTGGTTCTGGTGCTGAACAGGCCAAATGTCATCTGGTCTGCTCGCACCAGAACTGGGATTTGGGTCATGCACCATCTGGTCTCCAACAACTTTCTGTGCCTCTCCTCTTGTCTTAATGCCTTCAAGTTGTTTAATTTGCTTTAGGCAACAAAGAAATCTTGTCAAAGGACTTTTTGCCTTGGTAAAAAAGATTGCTATTGAGTTCAGTTTCCTTTTATTTTTTAAAAACTTCCCTTGAAGCTAGCAAGCCTCTGTATATTTGCTGCTGAAAGTTTGGTGTAAACACTGTGTGATGGATCATTCTGGTATTTGGCCAAGTTGAGCTTATTTCCCCCCAGCATGTTTAAAAGACCCAGCATATTGGAGAGCTCATGCCCTGCATCTTTTTTACAAATTTCGTTTCTAGGTCACTCCTTGCCTATGGTATTTTTATTATGTTTATCAGGATTTGCTTCTTTCTGATGCCTAGCATGCACACACAGGAAAGAATCTGAAAAATCCTGTCTCAAACATCTTTCTGGGACTTACTACCCTAGTGTTGGAGTGGTGGCTTCTTTGAAAACTATGCTGTGCCAGCTTCTGAGAGGAAGTGAGCAAGCACTTTTTTGGTCAAAGTGTATTTTAGTAACTTGTTTAGTTAAGAGGAAAAAAGTTTTTTTTTTATTGTTAGCCAGACTCCATTGCAAAACGTAGAGAGAATATTTACTTTGCTTCTCAGAAGAAGCTACTACTCTTGGGAATTGATGCCTCCATACTGTCTCAGGAGGATGAAGCACTAAAAGGAGAAGAAAGACCAATTTAATTAGTGTGTTCACCAAATTATCTATATTGCCAGTTGTTATCTCATTTCTACACAGTAATGTTTCTAGGAAAACAGAGCAGAAGTGATGTGAGAGCAATTCACTAGGTGCCAGGCCACACATCTGCCACATGCCCCATCCTTTTGCTGCTGTCATCTTTTTCAGATTTTGCGTTACATTCTGCCCTTCATATCCATGGATTCAACTATCTATGGCAGGGGTTGGCAACCTACAGCCCGCGGGCTGAGTGCAGCCCGCGGAGGCCTTGCGACCGGCCCATGGCCGGTCTTGCTGCTGCTGCCGCTGCCGCTGCTTATAAGCGCAAGCACCATTTTGGAAAGCCCAACAGCGGCAGCGTCATGTGAATTCGCACGGCGCCGGCACCGTTGGGCCTTCCAAAATGGCACCCTGCATCGTGCGTATGCGTGTGTGATGTAGGGCGCCATTTGGGAACGCCCAACGGCGCCGGTACCGTTGGGCATTCCAAAATGGCGCCCCTACGTGTGCACGCATGCACACGATGGTGGGTGTCATGCACATGTGCACGCGGGGGAGAGCAAGTGTGTGCATGCCAGCCCCTGATGCCATTTCCCCACCCACGGGCCCCAGCAACAAAAAGTTGCCGACTCCTGATCTATGGCTTGAAAATATCCCAAAAAGATATACATTCCAACAAGCAAACCTTGATTTTGCTTTGTTATATGAGAGACACCATTTCACTATGTCATTGTATTTAATGAGACGAGCATCCACAGATTTTGTTATCCACTGGAGGTCCTGGAACCAAACCAGAGTGGATACCAAGGGCCCACTGTACCTCATTCAATCCTGACAGCTTTCCTGATTTTCCTTTCACCTTGTTAACTAGTCTTGCTACAGTAAGAAGCCCCTTGCCATCCTTGCGAAGCCAGTGTTGCACAGTGGTTAGAGTACTAGGCTGGAATTTAGGGGATGCATCTTCACTGTAGAAATAATGCAGTTTGACACCAATTTAAGTGCTGCCATGGCTCCTCTACAAATCCTGGGAGGCACTAGCCCTCTTTGGCAGAGGAGTCAAAAGACCTTCTGAAACTACAACTCTCAGGATTCCACAACACTTAAAGTAGTGCCAAACTACACTATTTCTATTGTGCAGATGCACAAACAGTTTCAAGTTCCTGTTGAACCATGGCACTCACAGGGTGATCTTGGGCCATTTGCTTTTTCTTTTGGCCTGACCTACCTCTCAGTGATAACAGATTGAAGAAGCGGAGTAGGAGAGCCATGTTCTGTACCTTGAGCTCACTGAAAGAAAGAAAAAAATATAAATGTCAGAGAATGAGAGAGAGAGAGAGAGAGGTGTAATGGTTTGAGTGTTGGACTACAACTTTGGAGACCAGGGTTCGAATCCCTGCTCAGCCATGAAAGCCACTGGGTGATCTTGGGCAAATCAGCTTCAGGGGAAGACAATGGCAAACCTCTAAACAAATCATGCCAAGAAAATCTCATGATAGATTTTCCCTAGGGTTGTCATAGAATGGAAATGACTTGAAGGCACACAACACGCTCACACAGAGAGATTAGATAGATATCTAGATGACAGGTAGAACAAAGCTGGAGAAGAATATTTATTCTTCTTTCACCTACTCCAGAACAAAATCAATAGAAACTTGAACGTATCATTTTTTCTTATTTATAGGCAGGGCAATCCTTAATGTTTTACTTCCAAGCTCAGACATTTCTTTTCATTTTTGGCAATGCCTATATAGCCACCTGAAATGATGCATCCTCATGAGTGTGTCCAAATTGAGAGAAGGGACTAGTGGATTAAGACAGAATGTGCAATCTTGTTCTTTGGATACAAACACAAAATTAGGGAGATTATCGAATCTAGTCCTGTCCTATTTTACAAGGAAAGTGGGAGTTCACCAGCTAAAGGGAGGAAAGCTAAAAAACAAACTTTGTTGGAAGAAACATTACTTATGTAGACCAGGAAGTCAGATTTAAGAAGAGACATGCATTAGACTATTGTATATTGTCAGAACTAGTTTACTATGCATAGGTCATGGAAAATGTTGACGCTGCCACGCTAGCCTGCAAACCGGTTTGACAAGACACAGTCATATGTTGTCTATCACAGGTAGACACAGGTAGTCCATTCCTGTGCCTAATTTAAGATGCTATTTTTAAAAATGCTTACCAGACTAGAACCACCTTAGAGAAGACAGGCATACCTTGCCAAGACCAAAAAAAGAAAGGGGGGCATTATCAAAAGAACACAGATTTGCATAGTGTATATATATTGTTACCTGTAAACTTTGGAGGTAATCAAGGTTACAAAATTGCACTTTAAATGTAATGCAAAAAGAGCAAAGTTACATTACTGGTGTAAAGAGTATTTATATAGATTCAGAAATAGTTACCATAATTTAAACAGAACTTCAGTACTGTATATCTCACCAAGAGGGAAGAATGTGGGGAAAAATGTCCCCCATGCCCTCTAGAGAAAGGAGCCAGTGCTTTTTCCTCAAGGCATTGTTGTTGTTGTGTTGTTCTTTGGAGGGAGTAGTGGTGTCACCAGGGGTGCGTGTGGATGCAGACCACACCAGGTGACATCCTAAGGGGGGGACACCGCTTCTCCTCAGACACCTACCTTTTGGCTGTGGCATTGATTTAAAATGTTTTAAGAGATGGTAGGAGTGAGGTGAAGCTCAGTGGGAGAAGACAGGAGAGGCCCCAGAATTTTTTAAAATTAAATTTTCATTTTTTTAATTTTGATTTTTTTTAAATGAAAGTTTAATTTTTAAATTCTTTTTCAATTTTCTTTAAAAACATCACATTTTAACCAAATCTTCACTATGTGTATGCAAATACATTTAGGTTGTATGTATGATATTGTAATTTGAAGGTATAATTTTAATTTTGCTAGTTATTTTTGTTACAACTATTAGCATTACATTCAGGAGGTCAATGCGGGGGGGGGGGGGCTGACACCGTGAGTTACCGCACTAAGTGACACCAATCCTAGCGATGCCACTGGGAGGGATAACTATTCAAATAGGTCCCTCCTTTTGGCCACGTGGCACTGAAATTTGAATTCCATTAGTAGTACAAGAAGAGGCAAAGACATTTTTCATTTACTCAAAGCTTACAAAAAGCTTTCTTTTCTTTTTTTAAAAAAAGACTTTTAAGAATCATGAAGGCCGGGCTGCTAAAAAGTCGTATTTTTCCACAGTTAAAAATTAACTTTTTAAAGAGAGACATTTTACTGGTTTAGTTGCATTTTAGATAACATTAGTATTATAGTTTTAAATATTATTATGCTCAAGCTGCCCAGAGAATATGTGTTGGTGCAGGTCCATATCATTGTGATAAATAAATAAGTGTTAATGATATAATACAATGTGTGGTTTATAATATGATATATATTCCATCTTTCTGTTTTATTATACTTCTTGGCTATTTCAAGGCTACTTGGAGGTTACTTGAGGTCAGCATCTTGAATTAAAATGGTGGACATTTTTATACTTCACCTTCTATTGACTCAGGGATGGAAGATCTTTCAAACATGTCCAACATTCCAGCCACTACACCTCAATGCCAAGTCATCTGTTCTCTTTATGACATACATAGCACTGTCGTTTATGGCTCTTATTTGTTTACCCTTTGCATTGGCATATAAATGTTTGCACCAAGTAATTTTATGGAGATTGAAGGATGAGGAAGAGAGACGGAAACGGTTCATGGCAGAAAAGTGGAATGGATTTTTAACCCAGTTTAACCCTTGCGTCTTTTAGATTTTTAAATTTTACAATTTTTCCTCATGATAATTACAATGGGATTTTCAGGGGATTCTTACAGAATGAAGGGGCTTCTCAAATCCACCCCTGAAACCCTTCCTAAATGCAGTCTTGTTGCCCTCAATACCTGTGGTCAAAGGAGGGTCTCTGCAGAACCGTCTGATGGCTGAGACAAGGCAAGTGGCAAACGATAGGACCCAGGAAGCATGGCTTCATCCTGTGCACTGATGTGCAGCCCAAAATCCAAGTTGCTCTTCCAGCCACGTCTCTCTGCAGCACTGCATCTCTCATGTCTCTCTCTGCAGCTCGCAATTACTGCACCATTTGTTTTATACAAGGGACTTGATTACTGTATAGCTCTCTGGGGAGCCCTCCAGCCATCTACTTTCTCCTTCGAGCTGGTGGTGACATTCCTGGTCATTCGTTTGCAAGGCAGAAGTGGGTGGCTGGTAAATATTCCAACATCAGGTCCCTTATATAAAATAAAATGATGTAGTATTTGTGGGCTGCAGAGGGACACAGTTGGAGAGAGAAACTTAGATTTGTAGGGTAATTTAAGTTTCCCAAGGCTTCAATCTGTGTCAAGAAAACAAAAATATTTCAGTGTCAAAAATATTAAAATCAAGCCTGTTAAGGTCTAGCTTTAAATCAGCAGAGTAGTACAAAACATGTCCTTGTCTAGCTATACTTCCCTAAGAACTGAAACTGACTCAAAAACAACACAAGTAGCCTGAAGTTCAAACAAAAGTTTACTAATGGCTTTAATCTCTATATATCCTAATCTAGCTAGAGCAGGGGTAGGCAACCTTTTTGAGCTGGGGGCCAGGTTGCTGTCCCTCAGACAATTGGGGGGATGAAGCACCATAAATAAATAAATAAATAAATACATATTTTTTAAAAAATTAAAATTTTTTAAAAAAATATGCATGCACACTCTCTCAGCCCCAGAAAATTTTCACACTCTCTCAGCCCCAGAAAACACTCTCTCAGCTAAGAAAATCCCAAGAACAAGTAATAACAACAATAATCAATATCCATCATGGCGGGTGGCAGCAGCGGCGGGGGGTGGCGGTGGCAGGACCAGCCTGGGGCCAGTCCAAAGGCCTGGGGGGGGGGCGCATCCGGCCCCCGGGCCTTAGGTTGCCTACCCCTGAGCTAGTTCAGGTTCTTTCCAAATAATGTTGATGGAGAAAGAGGACCCAACAGGTTAGGAGAAAATGTATGAGAGAGAATATTTGTTATTCTCAAAGGGAGAGTGACCTAAATCACTTGGTTAGTTTGAATGAGAGAGAGAGGGGTTTGCATGCAGGAAATCTCTATCTATCTAAGGAGTGGAAAAATCTTCCCACAGGATTTTGGGCTGCCCATCAATGCACAGGTCATTGCTGCTGTCGAAGCCACTCTTCCTGGATCCCATCACCCATCTGCTTTTCCTAGTCTGTCTCCCACCATGTTCCCTTGCCATCGTCGCCTCTCCAGCCATTGGAAAGTTCATGTTCATTTTCATGCATTTTTTAAAAAGCAGGTTTTTGAAATCTCCTCATGTCTCTCCCTAGCAGTGTTTCTGTGCAGCATCATGTCTCTCATGTTTCTCTGCAGTGCACAAATACTACACCATTTTATTTTATATAAAGGACCTGATTACTGTACATGTGTCAGGAGTTGCATATGCACCTTGATTGCCATAAAAAGTTGAGAAGCTGATAAGATGGATTGAACAGTAGTAAAGGCTATTGCTGAGACACATGATGATCTGAGACGCAGGTGCTGAGGCTGCTGAGATAACAATGGGAGGGAGGCAAGCATGAGTCAGCTCTGTTCAGCCTCATTTCAGGAGAAAAGAATCTCCTGTATAGGAACGAGAGGAGAATGGGTATGGGTGTGAGAGGAGAAAGTGTGTTTATTAATTATAGCTAATAAGAAGTAAGCCCACCTGGAGTTTGAAATTCTGTGCAGTTTAATTAGGCAATATTAACATTTGCTGGGCAGTTTTGACAATGAATGTCATTAGAGTGGATCTATAGTTTACTAATAAAGGTTTTCTGAGTTTTAAGTACTGAAGCCTGGATTTCTGCACTTGGTATCCTGATGGTTTTGATGACTGGAGGTCTCTGGGGAGCCCTCCAGCCATCCATGTTTGCTTCAAAGCAGTGGGGGCAGTGCTCCTGGTCATTCATTCACATCTATCTCCAGCCCTGTATCCCTCTTCAGCCTCATACATGCGCATACTATACCACTTCTGTTGTTTCTCCCAAAGTTTCAAATTTTGGAGTATTTTGGGATTTCAGTATGGGCCTTTGCAGACTGCCAGAAATAGTGCACATTAAATTGAGGCACTGCCCTGGCTCAGTGCTAGGGAATCATGGGAACTGTATTTTATTGTGGCTCCAGAGCTCTCTGACAGAGAAGGCTCAATGTCTCAGAAAAAAATACAATTCCCATGACTCCCTAGCACTGAGCCAGGGCAGTGCCTCAATTTAATGCACACTATTTCTGGCAGTCTGCAAAGGCCCTAAAAGCATCTATATGGAAGCTTCAGCCTTTAGAGGAGATATGAATCACATTTGCCAGCTTCTTGGAGAGTGTTTTTGTATGCAACGTTCTTTTCTCCATCTCAACCCATCCCAAATATCACCAGCTCACCAGCTGTTGTTGTTAACTGCCTTTTAAGTCGACTTCGACTCATGGCAACCCCGTGAATAAGAGATCTCCATGATTCCCTATTCTTTACTACTCTGACCAGGTCCGGACGGCTAAGGCCCGTGACCTCCCTGATTGAGTCTAGCCATCTTGCATGTGGTCTTCATCTCTTTCTACTGCTTTTCCTAGCATTATTGACTTTTCTAATGATTCATGTCTTCTCATGATGTGATCAAAGTATGACAGCCTCAATTTAGTCATCTTGGCTTCCAGACAGAGTTCAGGCTTGATCTGTTTGTCTCATTTGTTTGGCATCATGGTATCCTCAGCATTTTCTCCAGCATCACATTTCAAATGAGTTGATCTTTCTGTGTGCTTTCTTCACTGTCCAGATCTCACATCCTACATGGTGATGGGAAATGCTATGACTTGGATGATTCTGACTTTAGTGTTCAGTTGTATATCTTTACTCTTTAGGATATTTTCTAGCTCTTTCATGGCTACCCTTCCCATGTCTTCTACTTATCTCTTGACTGCAGTCTCCTTTCTGATCAATATTTGATTCAAGGTATGGGAAATCTTTCTTTTGATTTCCTCATTATCTAGGCTGAATTTATGCCAATCCTCTCTGGTCACTATTTTGTTTTTTTATGTTCAGCAGTAAGCCTGCCTTTGCACTTTGTTATTTAACTTTCCTCAGTAATTGTTCCAAGTTCCAAATTGTTCCATACTACTATGTTTTCTGGTAGTAGTATGGTGTCATCTATATATCTAAGACTGTTGATGGTCCTTCCTTTATCTTCACACCTTCTTCTGAATCTAAAACTGTTCTTCATATGATATTTTCTGCATACCCCGTATTTTTCG
>JAIPUX010001880.1:34231694-34243804 GCA_020142125.1 Phrynosoma platyrhinos | reverse complement strand
AATTGTATTGTTGGTCCTAACAAGAATACACACATTGCATCTATGGTCACTTGGTAAATCAATCGTGATGTAAGGCTCATTGACTCAAGGGATCTACACCCTAAGTTTGGGGTGTAAGCAACATCTTTTACCTTGCAAATTAACAGTGCATGATTCAGAACTCTGCTGCTTCAACAGGTTCATGCTGAAAGGGCAGTAAATGAACCCTCCCAGACACACCTACTGGGAACAGAACAAGTTTAAAAGATCAGGTCTGCTGTGACAGCACCAAGATACGCCCCAGTACTGTTGCAACAGGGTAAAGGGCATGCCAGTACCGTTTCCACCTCACTACTTTCTTGGAAGAATTCACAGAATGACTCTGCAGTTCATACAAAATATTATTATGTAATTCTCAGTTCTGTGAATGATGAGAAATTCCAGAGACAATGCTACTGGCTTTCTTTCCTTTAGATGAAAGAGAGCTGGAGATGTAAGGCACTGCTGTAACCTTTGTGTTTTTTTCGCAATATATAGGCGGTGCACACATGGAAATAAAGAGTGGGCATTCCTACAAGGCAGATGGTCCACTGTGCCCTGCATGTCTGCAGAGAGGAAGAGAAAATTCACAACAAGATAGCCAACTCATATCTTTTTCCTTCACTTCCCTCCTCTCACAATTTCTCTTCCAAAATACAAAACTGCTAACTGTGGTTTGAGGCTACCTATAGCTTGACAGTAGAATACATGTTCTGCATGCAGAAAATCCCAGCTTGGACTCCTAGGGTGCATCTACACTGTAAAAATAATGCAGTTTGACACTAAGTGCTGTAGCTCCATCCTATGGAATCCTGGGATTTGTAGTTTTACAAGGTTTTTAGCTTTCTCTGCCAAAGTGTGCTGGTACCTCACCAAACTACAAACCCCAGGATTCTGTTGGATGGAGCCATGACAGTTCAAGTGGTGTCAATGCATTATTTCTACAATGTAGATGCACCCCTAAACATCTTCAGCCAGGTAAGCACTGATGGAAAATACTTCTGCTGGAGATTCTAGACAGCAGAGCTTGGGAAATGTAATATTCTGGGCTACAGTTGCTAGAACTGTCCTGACAGTGTGGTCATTCTGGGCACTGTAATGCAAAAAGGAAACTTTTCACAGTTCTGCCAGAGTAAATATACATTGGAGTAGACAGAGCTGTATAGGGTTGCTTCCTGTATTTTACAATCCACCAGGTATTTATTTTAGACCTCAACATTTTCAACCTCAACAGGTCTAAAACAGGATACATTGACCCATGTAATGGTTCATAGTCATGAAAGAAAATTATTTTTGTAACAAAATGTTCACAAACAGATGATTTATGATAATACCCTGTTTTCTAAGAAAGAATAAAGCTAAAACTATTGCATATAGAACAGGCTTTGTAGTATACTTTTTTTCCTAGCGAAAACTACCCATCATTAATTCTCTAGTTTTATCAGGTAGAGAATTTACACAGTACATGTTGCACACAAACTCCCTTAAAACACAACTTTTTTTCATTCTGTCAGTTTTGTTTTGGGTTAAGACAATAAACTTGGGAGTGTAGGAACCAATAGGAGGAATATGCCAGGTGTTTGATTTATGGACTCATATTGCCAAGAAAACCCTGTTATAGGTTCACCTTAAATTGGAACCGACTTGAAGGCATGCAATGGCAACAAGAGGAGGATGCTACAGCCCACATCCTGTTACAAAGTCTTTCTCTCATTCCTTCCTTCCCTCTGCGTTCATAAGAATTGTAACAGGGAAAAAATGAAAGGGTCCACACTGCATAGTTATAGCGGTTTGGAAGCATTTTAAATTCCACAGCTCCATCATATGGAATTCTGGGATTTGTAGTCTGTGCTACTTAGAATTCTCTAGTGTGCGCCCTTAAACTGCACTACTGGAATTCTCTAGCAGAGAATTTTAAGTATCTTACAAGACTACAACTCCCAGGATCCCATAATGGAGCCATAGCTTATTTCAGTTCATCTGTACAAATAATTGTTCCTGTGTGGGTGATATTCAAAAACAGGAGGGAAATAGATCAATTAATAGCATGCTGCCAAACAAAAAGGAAAAAAAAATCTGGCAGGTTTGCTCTGATTATTTTTGTTTAACTTTTCTGTATTTCTCCATGTACAGCCTGTACTTCCCTGAATATCCTTCCTTAAGTCACTGGCATGACAACACATCGTTGATGCCAATTACTTTTCCCATTTTGATCTAGTGAGTTATTAGCAAGCACAGCATGTTTGTATTTGTAACTAACCATATGACTATTGACACAGAGTACAACCTTTTGCTACCATCTTTTTGGATGGTCTGGTGCCTCCATATTTGCCCATAAATATCATTCTGTAATTCAATGCTATTAATGCTGGTATAAAAGATAAGGAAGGTTGGCTTGGAGCAAATATGTGTTATTAAAGATTATATATCAGAAGAAGGGGGAGAGAACAGCTCATCTAAATTTTATAGCTATGGCGACAGTGATTTGGGGGAAAAACCAATGTCATTTTTCCTCATCTGAAATGATTATTCTTGTCAACAGTGTTCTCAGACATGACATTTTTATAAACGATTTCTAGAATATGCATTTTTGAGATATGAATGTCCTAGAGAGTTAAAGGTATTTCAGAACTTGAGAGTTATGGATGCCTTGAACACCGAGGTCATTTTGACCTCTGAAAGTACTCCACATGAGTACAGCTCATCCAGCTTCTTCTTTGCTCTATATGGAGAAAAGGCTCCCCAGTGCTTCTGTGGATAGGATTATCACATGACGGTTTTAAACTACAATTAAAGTTGGATAGGAGAATAGGGTCTTTGGCCATACTTATTGTTCAGTGTCAACTCTATCTTGTCGCTGCATTGCCTTCAAACTGTAGGTGTAGTGTCCCTTTTCACTGACTGGAAAACCTGCCAATAAGCTCCCAATTGTATTGCTTTCCCATTACTCCACAGGTACAATAAATTCCTCCTGCTATAGTTCTGATATTGAGCACTCACATGGTGTCAGTGGGCATTATTCTCCTCTCATTATTTCCAGGCAGGCTGTTTTTCTCCACCCACACATTCTTTTTGTTTTTGTTTTTTAAAAATAAATCACATCAACGTAACCCTGCAACTGTGCAAGAAATTAAAATTAAAATTAAAAACTTGAACGACATGCTGGGTAGGGCATGGGGCAGGAAGGCAGAATTAAGGAGGAGTGCAGAAGACAGCATGAGGGACCACTGATCATACAAACGAATAGCCAAGTTTGTACTGTTGCAAAGACCTATGATAATGAATGCTTCTAAATCAGTATGTGTCCATTTCCTTTTACTAACATGACTCTGGTGAGCCGCAAGACTGAGGCTTGTGTGATAATGTTTTTAGCAAAGTGATAGGAATGAGAGAAAACATAGAATACATTCCCATTGCTTCAGGGGGAGAATGGGCAGTGCAGTCATAGTAGCACTCCTTCAGACGAACTGTAACAAGTAAAGGTAGAAGAACAAGGGTGTGTCCAGTTTGCACAGTTATAGCCATTTGAAAGCATTTTAACTTCCATAGCTCCTTCGTATGGAATCCAGGGATTTGCAGTCTGAGCTACTTACAATTCTCCAGTATTAATTGTATCTCTAGGGCCCCTCTGGTAGAAAATTTTAAGTATCTGACAAGACTACAAATTCCAAGATTTCATAGAATGGAGTCATAGTTTCTAAAAGTGGTATTAAAGTACTATAATTATACCATGTTGGTACAACTCAGGTCATGTGGATATAATAGGAACAGACTAATTTGTTCCTTTTTATGTACAAGGCCACAAAATGCCTTGATCTTGCCTACAAGTTCTTTAGAAAGGATGCCATCTGGATCCCCTTTGCCTCTCCTGCGGCTTTTGGGTGATTTATTATGCTAAGAGGGGCTGAGTAGTTTGTGCTGGACATGCTTCAGTGTCAACATACAAATCAGGTGCTGGAATTTGCCAATGATCCCATTAGCCTCACTAGCAGCTAGAACTTCTGAGAAGACCTGGCAAGGATGGATTATGATGAAGGAATTTACTGGAGCTCAACAGTGATTCTCATGATGCTTTTCTAACATTCTGTAGGTAAGTTCACTTGGACTGCAATCTGGAGACAACTCAGTCTGCTGCCACCATGCATAAAGCAGTGACGTGGATTCAAAAGTATATGCTAATAATAGTGCCGATTATCATTAAGACCTTTTATTGTTTTCTTCTGTAGAAGAGTGTAAGTACTGTAAGGGGGGAGTGTAAGTACTGTAAACATTAACGTATAATTCCCTGGATTATTTATGTCTTTAGGGATTGGATTTTCTACATGCTCTCCAGAAAAAAGACAACAAATTAAGTAACAGATGAAGCAGTTTTTACAGCATAAGTTGAAGAATCCACATTATCCCTGTCAAATACACATGTTTTGCCCTACAGTTCTCATCTGTCCCATACAGCACGGGCAATAATAACAGATTGTGGGAACTTTAGTCCGAGACAGCTGGAATGCCATTGGTTTCCAACACTGAGCTAGCAACATGTTCTCCTTCACATATCCAGTTTGAAATGACCTGAAAAAGGAATTTAGCCAAGATAGAAAACTATTCCTCCTATAGGTGATATCAAATGATTATACATCTGGACAGAATGTTTCAGGACTCTGAAACATGGGTGGCCTGTTATCCTACAATACAAACAAATTAGTTAGTGGTGTTAGTGAGTTTTGTGTGTAGAATGTTACAGGGGAGAAAAACACCTAACAGTTAGAGATTTGGAAGATTTTAACACCCCATCCCAAAATCAAAGGATTAGCTAATGAGCAAATTTGCTCTTCCCTGTGACACATACACAAACACATCTAAAATCAAAATGTTACCTCCAATCCTTGTGTTTAAGCTTCGCAGAGCTTGGCAAGCTTGAGTGAAAAGAAACCTAGAAGGCAATGAGATAATCAGGAAACAAAGTTTTGAAGACATCAGATCAAACATACACAGTTCAGTGTACCACAAAGCCTCAAATGCTGATGTAGACCACTGCAATGTTATGCAACCCCCATACAAAATAGCAACATAGAGCAACACATGCAATGCACAATGGCCACAGAGGCAAAGGGGCAATGGCACAGGGCTGGAGAGGAAACCAAAGGACACACATTGTAAGATGAACAAGTCAAAAGCGGGAAAGCAGGACAGATAGAAACACCCAACTGCCACCATCCCAGAACAATATAACCCAATGACTACACAACACATTGGGCTGCCTATAGTCATTTCATAGTGCTATGAGTTTTGAAATGAATGCACAACATTGCTGGTTGCATGACTGTCCTTCTGCTGTGGTCTCCTGAATTTGCCCATTGAGCAATATCATGCACTGCAATCCTTCAGATTTGTGATTGCCTACTGAATTTGTATTGCACAAAGGTGAGTTCTTGGCAGCATGTGTGTATCACCTGTTCCACGTGTGTATGTCACTTCCTAAATCCAGGTCATGAACAGTCTCTCCTTGGCTGTGATCCTCTCAGTAGTAATCTCTTTAATACATTGTTGCTGTTGCTGTCATGTGCCTTCAAATCATTTCCAACTTATGGCAACCCTAAGGTGATGCTATCATCAGGTGTTCTTGGTAAGATTTGTTCAGAGGAGGTTTGCCATTGTCTTCTCCTGAAGCTGAGAGCATATGACATGCCCAAGGTTACCCAATGAGTTGAATGGCTGAGCTGGGAACTGAACCCTGGTCTTCAGAGTCATAGTCCAACACTCAACTACTATGCCATGCTGGCTCTGATTTCTTTGATCACACCCAATGCGGTGTGATTGTGTTCTAGATAGAACACAGGCTAAATAAACTTCTAACAGGTTGCAACCCCTTTCTTACTTTCTGGCTAGTTGGGAAAGCCATATGATACAAAACTTGCCTTCCAGAATCTCCTAGCCAGCATGAGCATGATTATGCTTGGGTGTGAGAGGGGTCTGTGAATTTCCATGGGATGACTGCTTTAGGGTGAAGTACAGATGAAGCTGAGAACTGGTCCTGGGTCACTCTTTTCTCGGGTCATGGCAGTCCCTTGGGATTCACTAGTGTCAAGAGGAGAAAAGCACCTGTCTTGACCTGTATAAAACACTTCCAAATTCTGCAGTGTCATCCACTGGAATGAGAGAAACCTCTGTCTGTTGTCATCCTCTTGTATTGTCAAGATCCAAGACATTTGACCATTTTTGGTTTTTTAAGAAACTGAATACTGAATGAATGAGATAGAAATGAAAAATTTGCCAAAGACTTTGTGCCAAGTACAAGGCAGAAGGGAGCTCTGAACCGCTCAACCACCAAATGACTTATTTTGGCTGCATGTTTATCGCTGCATTCAACAAGTTCTCCCATTTAATAAAAAGCAATATTATAAAATTTTCCTCTACATAAATGTGTGTGAAAAATATTATATGACCTTGCCACAGTGAGATGCCTTACAGATTAAGATACAGTATGCAAAGGGATTTTGTAGCACCTTTGAGATTAAGAAAAATAAGTTTGTACCATTAGCTTTTGTAGACTGAGGCTACATCTTCATTGCAGATAGAATTCAGATTGACACCATGTTAACTGCCATGGCTCGATGCTATGGAGTTCATGGAATTATAGTTGACATTTAGCCTTTTCTGCCAGAGAGCTCTGCTGACACAACAAACTGCAATTCCCAGAATTCCATAACATGGAGTCATGGCAGTCAAAGTGAGTCAAACTGGATTTTTTCTGCAGTGTAGATGAAGGCTGAATCTACTTCATTAGATGCAATATCCCTTTGCCTAATAATCTAGACTAACACAGCTATATCTTTGAGATCTAGAATATGATATATTTGGCATAGATTTAAAACAATGAATTTAAAACATATTCACAAGACAGAAACTGCTAAAATAGGCAGCAAAACTGAAAAATATTGAAAGGTTACCCAATGAGTTCCTAGCTCAAGCTAGGAACAGTATAATAGACAGAGTAAGGCATCTGCTCAGAAAGTAGATTTGGATGTAATGAAAGAGTGCCCAGTTGTAATCGTAGTTACTTAATATCTATATGTCATGGGGGTTTTACTGCCAGGTTAGGGGGATTTTCTGCCTCAGGTGCCAAAATAACTTGGATGGCTTTGGTTACTAATAAGCACCTTGACTTGGATGAGTGGGAGAGAGGAATCCTTTGCTGTCCTTCAGACAGCAAAATGTCTTTGGCAATGACAGCCATTCGTTTTCTTGTAAGCCGATGGTGTTGCTGAATCTACTCCAGGTTTGAGTCTGAACTTTAAAGGAGCCATCCATGCAGCTAAACTCTATTCCCTTAATAGTTTCAGTATCTTGAACAGCACCATTAAAGTTGTGTCTAAAACTCTGAGTAGATTCAGTGCCCTACTAATATGGAGGTTACCAGCTGCCCAACCCTGGCACCAAAGAGTAAAACGGGCACTTCCATAATGCAAATAGCAGCTTCAGAGAGGAAATATTTGTTCAGACTGTGACTCCTGTAAACTCTCTTCCAAGGTTGCTCTAGTTTTCCCTGGGCTTCTATTTACAAAACAAACAAAGGTAAGAAAATAACTAAGCCTCTATTCATTTCTCTACAGAGCCAGGGACTCTGTCTACCCTATGCATCTCTTTCTCCACCCTGTTGCCTCATCTCCACCAAACACATAAGCTGCATTTCTTCCGTTCAACCTGTGTTTGCTCTGCATGTCAACACCAGCTGCAGTAAGAGTACAGCAGTGCTGCAGCACCTATTAATAGCCAGTCTCTGTTAAGACCCAAATCCTTTTAACACCTTCATTTTCCTGGGTGCTGAAGTCACTGCTGTGGCTTTGTAGGCAAGCTCAAATTTATTGTAAAAGAAAAAGAGCACCGTATTTTAGAAATAAAGCACCAGCTCAAGAGAAGTTGGTGATGAAGTATTTATGATTAAGCAAGGACAACAGTGTAAACTGTAGCTCTGAGTATTCATTTGTACTGCAACAGACTGGCAAGGTCCTTCCTTGCTATTGTAATGAATGTGAAAGGTCATGACTAAACAATACTACCAATCACTAGATGGGTTTATATTAACTATCACGGAAGTTTGGCTTTGCAAAACAACGTTTCTCCTCAGCTCAATACATTTGACCCCCACAATAATTTGGAGCATTACATGGCAATCTCTCTGAAGAAAGCTAACAATAATAACAGTTTCAGTCAACTCTGACATGAGGTAGAATGAGAAAACCACCTCCCAGTAAATATTGGGGCATGCTGCAAGATGCTAGAGGACAGATCTGTGGATACAGATGCACTGTAGAAATAATGCACTTAGTACTGTAGCTCTACAAATTCCAGGATTCTGTAGGATGGTATCATGGCAGTTAAAGCGGTGTCAAACTGCATTATTTCTACAATGTAGATGCAGCCTCTGTGTTATGTGGCCTACTCTATGCTTCTTCAGCTTACCTCCTGACCTTGGGTGGAATGGAAAACACTGTCCTGTCAGTAGTATTAAAGAAAAGTTTCAGATGCCAGTTTTAGTAGCTTTGGTATGTGGAATGGGAAAGAGGGCTGAGGATTTATCACTTAAACTATCATTTTTCCATTAGGTATGAGGTTCTCTGCCTAAACCTCTGCTGCCACCAAACGTGAAGACTTCCACAAATCTCACTATTACAGCCAAGAATGAGGGCTTTCCCTTGTCCCCACCAATGTAAGAAGCTCCCCCTGTCCTACTGCTGTGGCCACTAACTGTGAGTTAGTAATACTGAAGAAAAGTTTCTCCTAGATGTTCTCAAGATACCTGTGAGGGATAATACGCAAATTATTTCTCTCATCAGACACCACCTCTTTCCATATTTCCATTTTGGTTAGCTCTGTATGCTGTGTTTATTTGAATTGCTATCTTGTGTGTGGGAGATTGCACTCTGCATTTTTCTAAATAAAACTTTTTAAATTCGCCCAAAACCTAGAGTCCCCCCCAGTTAGTACTGGTATACACTGATGTCCATGGTCCAAAGGCTACCCAAGCCTCTTGCAAAACTTATTTTCCCCAACATTTGAAGTAACGCTGATAGTTGGTGGGATGCCCCAGCCCCCCACCAGTTCTTTGAGTAACAGTGCCTTGTTGCTTTTGTAGGAAAGATAAAAATGAAATAAATGTTTAGATTTTTATGGCAATGAGTTGATCTTTTTTTTAGATGTGTACTAAAATAACTGCTTTCTCCAGAGCTGGTCGTACTACTAGTCAGAGATGGATACCACAGAAACCAGATTACAAGAATTATGAAAGAGATAGCAAATTGTCATTCCATCATTGTATTTTTATTCCTAGAGAGGATGAGGAGAGGTGCTTGTAGGAATGTGCCTCCTGTACAAAAACAACAAGCCTCAATTGTGTTCATGTACTACTGTGAATCCTGAGTTGTGGATGGGAGGAGTGAGCATATGCTACCTTGATTCATCCAGCATCATAATATTTTGGGCTGGCCCTGGCTTTCTTTATGATATGGAAGTCCATTTGATACTCTTATGACAATGTGAAATTATAGTATAATTCTCTACTTAGATACAAAGGTCTATCTATGTGTCTGTCTATATGTCTGTCTATATGTCTATCTATCTATCTATCTATCTATCTATCTGTCTGTCTGTCTGTCTGTCTGTCTGTCTGTCTGTCTGTCTGTCTATCTATCTATCTGTTCATCTATCTACCCATCTATTTGTTTTGAACCATTGTGGTGCAGTGGTTAGTGTTCTAGCTTATGACTGTGGGAGACCAGGATTCAAATTCTCATCAGCCATGAAAACACACTCTCTCAGCCTCAGAAGAAGGCAAAGAATAAAACTTGTTAAGAAAAGCCTAGAATAGGATTCTTATTAGTTGGAATTGATTTGAAGGGACATAACATCTGTCTGTGTTACCCAGAAAGCTGGGGGTCCCTGGAGGGCATCCACAAATTAATATATTTAAGGGGAATTTTAATTGCTCAAATAAAAGCACACCATGGCTGGGGCAATGTTCAGCCTTGGATCTTTCCCTTTGTAGATCAGTGCCAAACCACATAGACCTCCAGAGGCAATTCCAAATACATTTTGTAGTTTTATTCATAAAATAAAAAACTCTGTCTCTCTCACACACAAGAACTAAAGAAGCAAAGGTTGGAAAAGGTGAAAAGTGGAGGTCTTGCTAATGGTAATACTGTACGGTTCCTGAAGCATGGTTCCAATCAAGGAGTGTCCAGAATGGAGATAGCTCAATAGCTGCTGTGGTAATTGGGGGGGCCAGCTTAATGAGGAATCTAGTAGTAGTTGAACAGAGGTACTGTCCTGCTTCAGACTAGACCGAATTGCTAGTGCCTAGGTATATATACTCAAAATCATGTCCAGGGGCAGCCATATTGGGATGAACGGATTACCTCATTGCTAAATGGTCTTCCCAAGGGAGAAGAATGGTTCCGAGATTGAGGAAATGTTCAGACAATTGGTGTGAATATCTCAGACAAAGTAAAACTTCTACTACCAAAAATGCACAACCATCTTTGCCGGTTGGAATCCCATCATTGTCCTCCATAGACAAAGAGATTATGTTGATGTCTTTAGGTGATCTCATTGTGGTGGGTGCTCTTGCTTCCTTCTGTGCTGCAACCAATCAGATTTCCAAAGATTGTATGGTCAGGTCTCTGCAATGGGGTTGCCATTCAGGCTACCCACCTCAGCATTCCTTTTAATATTAAATTGATATCACAATTGAGAGGTGTGATTGGGGGCCTGACCTTGAGGTAACATCTGCCTATTGTAGGTTTTTTTTTTAAATTTATGGAGACTGGACCTAGATACCAAAATGGATAGATGCATCACTGATTCCACTGCCCTACTGTGAGAACCCAGTTAGCCTGAAGGATGCCTTAGTTGGTCTCAGACCCTGCTTTCAAAACTGCTGGCAAGAAAATGGTGTTAATTAGTCAGCAATGTCAAAGCAGCTGGGGGGGGGAGGGCTTTTGTAGCACGTCTCTTGGAATGAGCTGTGCAATATGGCATTTTACAATTCCTCAGAGAAAAGGTTTATGACTGTGTGTTCATGAAGTGGCTAGGCATGGGAGGGGAGGGAGGAATGGGCCAGCAAAAAAGATTAAGGTAGTTGTGTAGAGCTGTGACAAGGAACCTTATCACTGCCAGATTTTTATTAGCTATGACTTGTGATTTATAGAGGTCTTGTTTCTAAGAATAATAGCTAATAATTTCTTTGGAAACAATAACCATTGTTATACTGGTTGTTCAGCAAACACATTTTGCTTATAGGACAGAGCTGGAAGAATTAAAGGCACAAGTTGATATACAGAAAGATATAGCCAGGCTTTTCACATGAATCTATAACTCACGTACTTCCAACATTTCACAGATGAAAACTGAGACATGTGTGGCCAAGCAACATCAGAGTGTGGTCAAGATGGCAAACAGTTATTAATGACAAAGAATAAATAAGGTAGGAGAGGCTGCAGCGGTTTGCTTTTGCCCATGCCTGTTGGAAAGAGCAAGATTCAGTCCCTTCTCTCCTCTCCCAGCTGCTGAGTTTTTACTTTTACACTTTGCACTCAGTTTGCAACAACTGAAGTTAGCTGGAAACAAAAGGGATAGTGGGAGGAGGACAGAGACATTGGGAGATTTTAAAAGCAGCTGAAAAAAGTGGAAAAACAGTTTCTCTACCAAACTGCAACAGTTGGAAGGTATGAGCTCAGCCTTCAAGTAACAGAAGTGAGGACAATATAGGCCTAACTGTCAACTTTCTCTCTGTGTGTGTGTGTGTTGGGCACATGCATGTGACTGTGGGATGGAAGGAGAGAGAGAGAGAGAGAGAGGGATAATCACTGAGATTATGTGACAGCTGAATAAGTAAAATTCATTATGCCCCTAATGCATTGAGACACCAGAAGCCTGAAGCCAAATTGAGCCTAGTTAGCTCAAATCAATAAAGAGAAATTTAGCCCCACACCCCACACTCTGCAGTATATTGCTTGATCCTGACTGCCCCCTTAGGGTTGCCAGGTCATAATGCTACAGCGAGAACAGAGGCCATACAACTGGCAGATCCCCCCCACCAG
>JAIPUX010001880.1:34220513-34231479 GCA_020142125.1 Phrynosoma platyrhinos | reverse complement strand
CCCCCCCCCCATATCAAACTCAAACCTTTACCCTTCTCACAGAAGCTGGACTTTCAAACATCCTAGATGATCTCTTCTCTGAATAGCTGGAATGTTGTTTTTGCTGCTGTGTGCCTTCAAGTCATTTCCAACTTATGGTGACCCTAAGGTGTTAGACTATGACTCTGAAAAACAGGGTTCAAATCCCTGTTTGGCCATGAAACCCACTGGGTGATCCTGGGTAAGGTACATTTTTTCAGTCTCAGAGAATGGCAATGGCAAACCCCCTCTGAATGAAACTTGCCAAGAAAACCTGTGATAACTTTGCCTTAGGGTCATCATAAGTCAGAAACTACTTGAAGGCACACAACAAAAACAAAAGGTAAACCTATTACACTTGTCCCTTGTTGTTCGCGGTCTTGTCATTTGTGTCACTCGCTCCTTTGTGGACAGCAAGCTGTGAGGGACAAAATGGTGTGTGCCCCTAAGGCACGTCCCCCATTGGAATCAATGGGACTTCAATATTGGCGATTTCCCCAGTTTGCAGAGGGGCCCCCCCAGAAAGGATACCCCACGAATTGGGAGGGGTGAGTGTACAGTTTGCTTGGTAAGATTTATTCAGAGTGGGCTTCCCTTTGCCTTCCTCTGAAGCTGAAAAAGTGTGACTTGTCTAAGGTCACCAAGTGTGTTTCCATGGCCAAACCAGGATTCAAACCATGGTTCTCCCAGTACCTAGTCCAACTCTCATGCCATTACAGTATGCTGATTCTCATAGTTGGGATACTTATGTACAATCTTTACATAAATGCTGCTCACCCAATCGGTGTCACAAACTTATCCTGATACAAGCATAATCCAGTTAAGAAAGTAACTTCATTGAACTTCCCCCACACACATAAGGATGAATGGAAGTCACCTGCAAGTAGCATCAGGTATACCAGGCTTATATCACCACTGCTATGGTAAGGATGGAAGCCAAGTACAGCCTTCTTTAAGTTGTTAGACTACAGCTCCTAGCATTCCTCACCGTTAGCTATGCTGTACAGGGCTGATGAGAGCTGCAGACCAAGAACGGCTAGTGGGTCCCATTTTGCCCACCCCTTGTTAAAGAAGAAATGTGCCTGTTCTGAAATATCCTGTATTTAAGAAGAATTAAGACTTTATTATTATTTGCCCATTCCACTACAGAACAATTTCCTTTCCTTATTTCCCTATCCAAATTAAAGAAGGCTTTCTCATTGAAGTGTTCACCATAATAAATATTGTGCTGCTAATTAGTGGGTATGTTACTGGCTGCATCTTTTGATGGGCTTTTGAAAAATGCCTTGCTTCCTAATGTAGCTTTGAAATCTTTTTTTAAAGAAAAGAAAATGTATGAAGTTAATAACTGGAGATCGTATCATTTGAAGACATCAAAACAAAGGCACGTAACAAGAACCAGCTGTCAAACAGCTCTCAACCTCCATACATTTGCCGTCACCCACAGTTCTCTATAAAACTATTGTGTTTGAAGCAATACTTAACAACACTTGATCAACAAATCTCAAGGCTGCAATCCCACACCTCTTGACCCAGAAGAAAGTTCCATTAAATGCTGTTGGATTTACTTCTGAGTAAATCTGTACAGAATTATAAAGGAGTTCTAAAAGAGTATATCAAAGTCACAGGAACAATGAATGTGTTACAAATCTTATCAACACAAACAACAGCTGAGTGGCAAAAATCTCCTACAACACAGGAATGGCCATGTTGTTAAGGAGGAGATTTTAGTCACTGCAATGCTGGAACCAAATTCCAACCTCTGCAATGACCAAAAAAAGTGAGTTGTGAAACTATAGGTCTTACCTATGCTGCAAGAAGTCCAACTTATATACACTTATTGGCCAACCAAAATGCACAATATACTTGTTGCAAGTTTTCAAAGCTCCATGGGCTTCTTCATCAGACAAGATGTTACAAACCAAACAGGAGAAAAACAATTGGAGATGTTAAATGCATACATGTTGTTTCAGTCTTTAGTTAAGATGGTATATGGTGGGGAGGAAATCTTTTGCAAGCAGGCCCCTCCTCCTTCTGGCTCTGTGGCTATAGGGAAATTTTCCAAGTCCAGGAAATTTAAAATCTATTTGCATCTCAAAAGAGACCCCTCTTTTGCAATCCAATACATCTCCATTCCAGTGAGGCCACAGGCTTCTTTGGGGCAGAGAACAATGGATTCCTCAAGAAGTTTCCATGTTTTTGCATCAAGAATATTTTGGTAGATATAGAGGTAAAACAAGCGAATTCAGTCCAAATTTAAGAAGAAAATTGTTTGGTTGAAGCTCCCAGTCCACAGGCTATTCTTCCTGGTTCTCCTGTTGCAGCTACAATGCAGTATCTCGCAATACAGAAAACATTCAGGGGTAGCTGTGTTCGCCGTTTAGCAAATTCAAACAAAAATCCACCAGTGATACCTTTATTGGCCAACCAAAATGTGTAGTTTTAGATGTACTGAAAATGTCTCTGTTTTTGACATTGGTCCAACCTGTGTAGTCTATCGTGTGTGTATGTGCCTTAAAGTCACTTATGGTAACCCCATAGTTTTCTTAGCCAAGGAATACTCAGAAGTGTTTTTGCTAGTTCCTTTCTCTGAAATACAGCCTACTGCATCTTGTATTCCAGGGGTAGGCAACCTTTCCCCTTTAAGGGCCGAGGGACCTCAGCTCCCAGAAGCCTCAGCCATGTTGGCCAATAGTCCCATGTTGGCCAATAGCTCCTGGGATTCTGGGAGCTGAAGTCCCTCAGCCCTTAAAGGGGAAAGGTTGCCTACCCCTGTTGTATTCATTCATTCAGTCTCCCACCCAAGAGCTAACCAGGCCTGAGCTACCAAGATCAGACAGGATCTGGAGCCTTTGGAGTATTTAGGTCTGTGTGTCTAACCTACCACCATCTATTTTATAGGCAATGGAAATGCAGTGTTTTGTGCTTGATAGTTTTAAATTATTATAACCATTTGGAAATTTCCAGATCTAATCAGTCTATAAATATTTTATGTTAATATGTAAATGAGTGGTGAATAAACCAACCAACCAACCTAGCACTGCATCCTTGAGTACACACGTTCCCCTTCTACCACAATTAATGAGACTTATATTTGTTCAACTTTGACTAGCTTGTACTCAAAAGAACTAAAACCACAGGGTATGACAGTGATCATTTTTCAATCCTATTACTAACTTAGTGATTCTGTCCACCTTCCCCAAATTTTTAAGCATGCTAGAAGTCTGAATTATGGTTACACAGATTAAAATACCATGAAATGAATGGCTACCACAGGCTATGAGTAAATAACCGAACTGCACTAAAATGTACTTTTTCAGTTTATGTTATACATGAGTTGAACCTTGTACAAAATATTTCTGCACAGAAATAGTAAGAACTCCTGTTCTCCTATCCACAAGATGCCTTCTCTGAGGAGCAACTAAGGTCACATAAATAAGAGCTAGTCTTTTTCCTACAATGTAGATTTACTGTGAAGGATGGATGTGCCATAGAAAGATTAATTGTCATTTGGATTTCGTTCTGGCTCTTGCATTTAAAGACTGCACAATGCACAACTATGAGCCTTTTCCTCTCCACTGACTGAAGGAAAATTCTGATGGAAATGGGGTGTGTGTTTGTGAAACTACTAATTAGAAATAATTCTGGACTCCTGCTGCAAATGGCAGTCCAGTCTTGATCTCTCTCACCATATTGCCTTACGTTATGATATCATCAACAAAACATTTCTTTGCTGCAAGTAGCAGCCAATGATGTGGAACTGGAGGATTGTGGGGAAAGAACCACAGAAGTATTCAATGCTATAATGTCAAAATATTGCATCTGGTGATTCAATAAGTTCTCAGACTACAGTTCACAAAAGCTCATGCTGTAATAAATGTGTTAGTCTTTAAGGATTTTTTTCCCACCAGAGTATGACTATTTATAAATAACAAAATGAATTTCAATAGTGAGGAATGTAAGGTGCTACACTTAGGCAGAAAAAACCAAAATGCAGAGATGGGTGACACCTGGCTTGACAACAGTATGTGCGAAAGGTATCATAGTAGACTACAAGATGAACATGAGTCAACAGTGTGATACATGTGGCAGCAATTCTAGGCTGCATGAACAGGAGTATAGCATCTGAGAGAATTAATAGTACTACTCTATTCTGCTTTGGTCAGATCTCACCAGGAATATTGTGTCCAATTCAGGCACTACAGTTCAAAAAGGATGTTGACAAGCTGGAACGTGTCCAAAGAGGGGTGACCAAAATAGTAAAAGTTCTGGAAACCATGCCCTATGAGGAGTGACTTAGGAAGCTGGGTATGTTTAGTCTGGTGAAAAGAAGGGAGGTGGCATAATAGCTATGTTTAAATATTTGAAGGGATGTCATATTGAAGATGGAGTAAGCTTGTGTTCTGCTGTTTCAGAGACTAGGGCACAGAGCAATGAATCTAAACTACAGGAAAAGAGATTCCACCTAAACAGTGGGAAGAACTTCCTAATGGTAAGAGCTATTTGACAGTGGAATATGATGCCTCCGGGTGTGACAAGTCTTCTTTTAAACAGAGGTTGGATGGCCATCTGTCTAGAGTACTTTGACTTTGCATAGCAGGAGGCTGGACTGTATGACCCTTGTAGTCTCTTCCAGTCTATGGACCTATGAATCTATTAAATATTTGGTATGCTTCTTTTTGTTATTTTTTACTGTCCAACGTGGTTTATATTAGGTAAACCAAAGACATCAAAATGCAAAACACCCCTGTATCAAGAAAACAGTTTTTTGTTTTTTAAAAAATAAAAGTCAGAACAACTTTTATTTATGATAATGGAAAAAAGTCATTAATTTCCCCTGAAACATCACCAGAGAGACAATCAAGGGTATTGTTACAGCTGGCGTTTAGCTTCTAGCTGTTGTCATCCATATGGACAGCTCAGACAAGAGAGCTTTCTGACTACAGCCAATTTAGTCTTCCTTAAAGCCCACCAACAAAAACAAAAACAAAAAACCTTCATGGTTCATGGGCACTTTTGTCCCAAACCATTCAGAACCCCCCAAAGCACATAAAAATACTAAAAACACCTCACACAACCACCTCAGACCCTCCTGCTACTTCCAAATGCTTGTTTTCCTCTACAGTCCCTCTCAAAATGGTGACAAGAAGCAATAATTTTTATGACTCAAAATATAACTGTGATCTCTTGCACTAGAATTACAGGCCGAATCATCAGCCTTGATGCATTTAAAGGAAGCAGGTTCCATTGATTTTAACGTGACAACTCTCAGACTATGATTTGTGCCAACTGTGAATGATTGTATAGTGTAAAACTATCTGACAGTTACTGCCTTCCATCTTTAAAACTGAAAATTGAGCAGATTTCCAATAGGGAGATACTTCCAAGGTAGACTCATGGGTGAGTGGGACCACACTTGCTTTCTAGCTAACAAGCCCAGGTTCACTCAAGAGATCAGGCAATGGGAATAAGCTTCACCTGATACTCTAAAAAGCTACTAGTAACCTGATGCAGATAAAGCAGTTTTCTGAGATTTCCTCTTCAATCATTTTTTCCATCTTCTATTTTTCCTCTTCCCAGCTTTGCTTCATTTACTAATTACTTCTTCCCTAAAATTATATATCCTGCTTGCAAGTAGACATTTACATGGTGTCACATTTCAGATATTTGCCAGGGAAATAGCTTTTTAAAAAAGTAACATGGCACTCCATTTTCTAGCTAAAGGTTATTCCTCAAGGACAGAGTTGCAGATGGGAAGGCCAACAGTAGGCACCAAGAAAGGTAATCCTGACAGGTGATAAATCAGAATGGCAAGGACTTCTTAACATCACTGACTCTTAGGGAAGCCCCAAACAAGATGATTTTTGACCTCCATATAAGAAATAGGACCGGATTAAATCATAGCGCAAGTGCTTAAGCCCACTCAGGACTGAGCACACTGCTATGCTTTTTGGGATTCTCAGGGCCAAAATTTTTTAAACACTCTTTACTAGAATAAAAGCACAGGGTTTGAATTGTGGACTATTTTCTAACCCCAATGAGTATACCATTATATAGAGGTGTATAAAAATGGCTCATGTCCAAAGGTTTGGACATGCACTTAGCCTTAAGTGCATTCTTCCAGAACCCCAAACCTAGAAGGCACATGTTGAAATCAATAAAATAAAATAAAAACAGATCCAGGGCTCTTACAGACAGGGCAAATGTGTTGGCAGGCTGCTGTATTTGTTGCTGTAGTTCTTGGGGCTTAAAAAAAATGTATCCAAATGATGTTTTTGTTATCCTGCACTACTTTCTAGTAATGCTTGATATCAGCTTCATTTTATTCCTACCTATGAGTGGGTTTCTTTTTTACTTCTGAGACATACTGGAACAACAGTTTTCCTTTGTTTGTTTCTCTCTCATATATATATATATATATATATAGAGAGAGAGAGAGAGAGAGAGAGAGAGAGAGAGAGAGAGGATCAGTTGATCAGTAAAATGGCTCTTTTGCACTATAGAACTATAATTCTATTTTTTTTTTAAAAAAAAAGAACCAGAGAACATTTGCTCTTCAAGCCATGGGACCACCCCAACAAACTATGCCCTGTTTTAAAAACCCCTTTGGAAGAGCCCTAGTGCGGATCTGAGAAATTGCTACAAAGTGACTATGGAAGAAAAGTAAAGTAGGAGCCAGAGGCAACAAGAAATAGCAAAACCTGACAAAGCCCAAGGACTTCACATTTCTTTAAACCAGTCTGGAACAGCACTCCAATGAACTATCAGTACTATGCAATGCACATGCATGGCAGTATGAAGGTGAGAGACTGGGTTGTCTATTAATGTGTTGCTGGTCCCCTTCAGTGGTTGCTTTCCTTCAACCCACTCTATCATTATTCATAAATGACCAGTCATATCTAGGATATCAGAACTGTACCAGGCCCTGAGGTTTCTGGTTCAAACCCTGAGACCTTGAGATGGCCCCTGGTGATGTCATTTTATTAAGTACCAACCACAGTAGCACACAGATTGTCATTCAACACCTGCACATAAACAAATGCAGAAAGAGAATGCATTTTCTCGTATGGAAATTAAAATAGAAATCTTAACCAAAGAGACTGTTCCAAGATTACAGTGAAATTTTAGTGGATTATTCATTCTGACTAATTTAGGGAGACAGGATAAAGCTAGACTGCTCACTTCTAGCCAAAACGTAGGTGGAGGGTAGAGGGTGAACTCTGGCACTACAACAATTAGGAGAGCAAGAGGACACTGGGCAAATACACAGATTCCTTGACCCCCAGTCTTTGCAAGTTGCAGCAATCAATCAATGAAACCCTGCAAACTGTAACAAGCTGGTGCTTTACTAGGTGAGCTGGAGTTTTGCAAGAGCAGGGGAGTCACTAAGGGGATGTGGGGAGTGGGACTGCAACAAATGACACCCTAAGGGGAGATGACACCACTGTTCCCCAAACATCTGCTTGCACTTCTTTAAAACACTGAAGAGATAGTGTGAGTGAGGTGAGTTTCAGTGGGAGGTGAAAGGAGAGGCCCCACATTATTGAAAAATAATAAAAATTAAAAATAAAATAAAAAACTATTCTTATTTTTTTCAATCATCATCATCATCATCATATCTTACCAACTTTTAACTTTAACCACATGAAAGTAAATATATTTAGGCTGTGAGTATGGTATTGCAATTTAATGATATAATTTTAATTTTGTTAGTTTTTAATGTCACAACTATAGTCTGTCTGCCCCAACTGCAGGATTGCCATCTGTTGATTTGAGCATCCACAGATGACCCAACCCCATTATTCCTAATGGCAGAGTATTCACATGGCCACAATAGTTTGGCCAAGCACATGGTGCATTACCATCAAATACCATGGGATTTGAGGTCCTGTGGATTTTGGAATATATGTGTGGGGATGTGAGTGTCCAGAATGGAAACCCTGTGGATATGAAGGGTTGATTGTATTACCACTACATTCAGTGATATACAGGAATTATGATTTATGAGTAACATTAGTAGAAAAATATTACCAAAGATTTTGTTTGGTGTAGAGGTCAATAATAATAACAATAATAACTTTATTTTTCTCCCTGCCTTTTGCCTTTGAGAGGGGTGACACTATGTGTTACTGCACTGGGTGACACCAACCCTAGCGATACCACTGGCACACAGCTCTTTCCTTGGCCAGAGCTAAGGTCACTAAGGGCCTTTGCAGACTGCTAGAAATAGTGCAAATTGAGTCCACATTAACTGCCCTGGCTCAATGCTATGGAATCATGGGAACTGTATTTTTTTCTGAGACATTGAGCCTTCTCTGTCAGAGAGCTCTGGTGCCACAATAAACTACAGTTCCCATGATTCCCTAACACTGAGCCCGAGCAGTTAAAGTGGACTCTATTTCTGGCAGTCTGCAAAGGCCCCAAGACTGGGGAATTTGCATCCTTGTCTCCTGACTGGAGGCAATCATGGAAATTGGAGATTCAGGCCAAGTCCTGAATCCTAACAGCCCTAGTTACAGTAAATGCTACCATATCATTCACTCCCCCCTTCATGAAGTAATAAAAGGAAGGAAGTTGGGTCAGGTCACTTACATTTCAGAAGTGAAACATATTAGCTACCTGCTGGGGTATGCATTTCCATATGATTTAGGAGTTAACCTCAATATATGGATCACTTTTATTTGAAATGCAGCTACAACTAGTGTGACAGAGTCACTGGGCAGACTTGGTTTCCTGACAGCCAATCACAGTTTGGGCTGGCTGTGAGGAAGGAGTAGATATAAAAGGCAGGAGTGAGTGACTGGGAGTTCAGTTGAGCAGGAGTTGAAGGGAGTTGAAAGGAGCTGAAGGAAATTGAGTTGAGAGAAGGATACTGACTGGGAGAGAAAGTGCATTGAAGATTGTAAAGAGGAAACTGTGAAATGCCTGCAACTGTAATATTTATGTAACCATACCACTTTTGAACTATTCTACCTAAGCTACATTCTTGCTAAATGTTATTCAATAAAGTCAATATTTATCTTGTAACAGAAACCTCTGCCTAAGTGAATCCTAAACCATATTTGTTGTTGTTGTTGACCCTATGGATGAGAAATCTCCCCCCGGCCCTCTAGCGCTCTGCCCAACTCCTGCAAACTCTTATTCCTGGCCTCTTTAATAAAGTCCATCCATCTAGCAGGGGGCCTTCCTCTCTTTTTATTTCCCTCGACCTTTCCTAACACTATTGTCTTTTCCAACGATTCATGCCTTCTCATGATGTGTCCAAAGTACGATAGTCTAAGTTTTGTCATCTTGCCTTCTAAGGATATCTCTGGCTTGATCTGTTCTAGGACCCATTTGTTCATCCTTTTGGCTGTCCATGGGATCCTCAGCACTCTTCTCCAGCACCACATCTCAAATGCATTGATTTTCCTCCTATCTTCTTTCTTGATTGTCCAGCTCTGACAGACAAACATGCTACCTAAAATAGTAGATTTATAAGATGAAGAGACTTGAGACCCTAGTCCTTATACATTTAGGGAAAGTGTATAAAGAGTGGATGCTGGGCAGGTGTCATTGATGACAGGCCTCCTATAAGTTAAGAGGTAAAAGGTAACCTTAAGGCATAGAAAGGAGGTTGCATAACAACTAGGTATCCTGGGTTTTATATGTTTAGTTGCATTTTATGAATTGTGCCTCCACCCCACCCTTGCACTGGATTAATGATGTATTATGCCTCTGTGTGTATGTTTTGACTTGCTGTGTTACATCCTGTGGTTAGAACAAAACAAAAAAAATTACTTATTCACTATGTTACAGTACAAAGTTCACTCTTAAGGAACAACTTCTTATCATATTAGGAAAACTACCTCTGAAGTTCAACAGAGATTTAGGGATACAACTGCCAGGCAAATGGAGATATCATTCTTCAGATCCACCCATATAACAAACAATAAGCAAATATTTTGCTTGCATTTCATTTATGATTAGCTAAAATTTAAAGTTCAGTAGGAAACTCAAGCACTCAGGAAAAGTGGACTGAATTGTCTGTTATGAGTGATTTTATGTTCCAAGCATAAGAACAATTTGTCTTCAGCAAATACTTCACTCTTATGTGTCACTTAATCCATCCACTAATACATTTAGTTCTGGTTGTGTCTTAATGCTATACACGCAACATGTCTGTTTTTAGAAGGATGACTCTTAGAAGGTTGTACAAATTTGAAAGGCTCAAAGCTATACTCAAAACCTTGGAGTTTCATGGAGCTCAAAGCCTATTGTGATATTCTGATGAACCACTTTACAGAAGTTCACTAAATGCTGATAATTCCATTGGAAAGCCATAGGTGGTTGCCTAGAGCATTATTTTATAAAGGATAGCAGAGCAACCAAAGATAAAAGTGGTCCTTCTTAACTTTTGTCTTAGGGGGTGAAACACATGGCCAAAATATAGTGGCTTTCAGCCGCTTTGAAGGCAGGAATTTTAGATGATGCACAAGGTGAAAGTAGGTGGAAAGCAAAACAAAGCCATGTTATGGGGCTAAAAACTGGAGCAAAAGAAGCTGGGATATTTTGACTCAAGGCAGAAAATGTGGACCGTGGCAAAGCAAAAATATGATCGTCAATAATGCAATGGATGTAATTACAACATATACAAACCAGAGAGTCCAACAGGGGGGCATGGGTTGAAGGGGGTATGTATGGAGGGCCTCCATGATTGTGCTTCGCCAGTGTATCAGTGGGCACACCGATCAGTGGGTACACAGATGGAACATCGCATGTGTGACTGTGTGACCGATCATATGGGCAGGCATCCAATGGAATGGCAAGAGTGTGACCCATGTATTTATGTCAATTTTCTCTTAAATATTTTAAAGAGATTTTTTAAGTATTTATGTCAATTTTCTCTTACAGTCTCCAATCCTGGATGGAGTCACACTCTCCTCTAAGGACTGTGCTCGCAGTTTGG
>JAIPUX010001880.1:34185218-34196717 GCA_020142125.1 Phrynosoma platyrhinos | reverse complement strand
AATAAAGGGATCATTGTTTGGATGTTATTGAATCACCATCTAGTGACTATTGGCCTTTGCAGACTGCTAGAAATAGTACAAATTGAATCCACTTTAACTGCCCTGTTGCAGTGCCAGGGAATCATGGGAATTGTATTTTTTTTCTGAGACATTGAGCCTTCTCTGTCAGAGAGCTCTGGTGCCACAATAAACTATAGTTCCCATGATTCCCTAGCACTGAGTCAGGGCAGCTAAAGTGATCTCAATTTGCACTATTTCTGGCAGTCTGCAAAGGCCCTGAGTCTTGTCTCTGGAAAACCAGGGAATTCTGTTTCGTGAGAGGAGAGTATGGCTTTGTTGGGTTGAACTTTCGTGGTAAATATCACATTACACTGTTACGACACTGTTGTTCCACTTTAACAGCTATGACTGCATCCTATGAAATTGTGGGATTTGTAGTTTAGTGAGGCCTAAGAGGTCTCTGGGTGAGAATTCTAAATGCCCCTCCCTAAACTGCAAATCCCAGATTCCACAGGAGGTAACCATGATAGTTAAATGGAATAATAGCTCTATAACAGTGTAGCATGATATTTTACTATGTTCAGAAGGCGCGGGGAAGGTTCATCCAAGCTCCTTTCTATCTGTGTTTCAGATGGTGCAGATGTTATTGAATCATGAATGTGTATCTTCAACTTGGAACTGAAGCTGAGATGAGGCTAGCATTGTTTGCAAAGCTTTACTTAGCATCAACTGCTGTTCTTGTGGATGGTTACCATAAAAACAAAACAACAAAACAAATATCTGTACAGAATAACTAGCTGCTGAGAGCTTTTTCAGTTTGGTCTCATAAATTACCCAAGTACAAACAAGCACACATTTCTCGTGAAAGAACTCTTTATAATTTACTGAATAGTAAAAATATATTTATTGTTTGCTTCTAGGGAAAAATAAAAATTAGCATACAGACTCCTCCTCCTCCTCCTTTGGGAGCCTGGCATCATTGCATTGCTGAGTCTTATAACAGATTACAACGCATTTGCTATTATACTGCAATTACCTAAATAGTGAAGATTATTACTGTATTTGAACATCAGCCAGCACATACAGAAGGAGGGACACATGCACTTCTCTAACACCTTCAGGCTGGAAAACATAGTTGTTTACTTTATCTGGACACATATCTTATAGAAAGAGATTGAGACTGAGAGCGATAAAGAAAGAGACTAGTTCAAGGTCACTTAATGAGATTTGACATTGAATGATTTGTGCGCAGATCACTCCAGTCCAAGTCCAACAGTCTAAGCACAGATATACTGTGTAATATACTGATCACTTAAATCTTATCCTGCTTCATATGGTTTGTTTCCTGTTGGACTTTAGTAAAGAAAAGTGAACCTGGATGTTTGTTTCCTGTGAGTTTTTCTGTGGTTGGTTTCACAGCTCTCAATATTATAAATATGTTATCTGAATAACATTCCTTGACCTTCAGTGTGTTCTTCTCTTAATGCAGGGGTAGGCAACCTTTTTGAGCCGGGGGCCGGCTTGCTGTCCCCCAGACAATTGGGGGGCCGAAGCACCAAAAATAAATAAATAAATAAATAAATATAAAAATATATATTTTTTAAAAAATAAAAATTTAAAAATATATGCATGCACAATCTCTCAGCCCCAGAAAAGCCATGGCAACCCCCCTGTGGAGATTTTGCCAAGAAAACCCCAAGAACAAGTAATAACAACAATAATCAATATCATCATGGTGGGCGGCGGCGGGGGGGGTGGCGGCGGCAGGACTGGCCTGGGGCCGGTCCAAAGGCCTCGGTGGGCCGCATCTGGCCCCCAGGCCTTAGGTTGCCTACCCCTGTCTTAATGAATGAAGAATGTTTACTTATTGGATTTAGCACTGGAACAAAGTCATCACACACCCCAGCAGTTCTAGGCAGACTGAAGGAAGGCTTTCACAACTTGTAACTCACTAGGCTGCATGTAGCCCAATATGCATGCAGGCCAGCCCACCAGAGGACTGAGAAAATGCCTGGTTGTCCTGCCTCGCTGATACTACAAAATGGGGGCTTGTCAAGCACTGGAAGGATTCATTTATCTTGATGAGACAAAATTTGTAGACACATAGTCTATAAAGATTAAAAACTTTAAAAGCATACAGAATTTTGTAACTGTAAAAGCATACAGAATTTTGTAACTGTAAAAGCATACAGAATTTTGTATGGGAATTATGGATGTGATAGTGGTAAACAGTAATCCCAGCCCAAGCAATCCCCAGTTACTGGGAAGAAGTGCCTGCAGCTGACAGGGATCTGTTCACCCGTTGCTCAGGAAGCAGATGGCTGCCATGTACACTTTCTCTCATGAGCAATCTCTGGTGCGACAGGCAGAAACCCATCAAAATTGCCCGTAATGCCAGAAATTGCTTGCACAAGGAGTGGGGGGAGGTGAGAACATCAGTGAGCTGTTTCTCAATCGACAGGAAAGCAGCCTCCATTGACTGCATAGCTATTTCCTGGAAAGGGGGGATTGGGTAACTTTCACAGTCCCTACATATTCCCTAAACTAGGGCCTACATAAGGATTGTGAATACATAACAGTCATATTGTGTGTAACTCTAGGTCTAGGTTATGCATGCATAACTGCCTTAGAAGATTCTGGCCTACCTTATTATCTCTTGATTGAATTGCCATATACCCAGATAGCTGGGTTTTAACCAGATTCTAGGCCAGCCACCTGGTACCTTTTTGGACCATCATTTGACCTGGTTTCCAAGCTTCCTTTAAAAAAAAAATAAGGTTGTCTCCAGTCCTTGTAAAAACCAAGATATGGGACAAATCTTCTGTCAAAATGTTCTGGGGGCAGAAAAAGAGTCCATTTGTGAATTCTAGCTTGATAGAAATGAGAGCAAATGAGGTGAGCGGTGCAATCCAAGAAGGAAAGAAGGGACTTACTGTGTGGATGGTGAGGCAGTGAGGAAATAGGAGAAATTGGAGTGCAAGTGGTGTGAGCAGTGAAGTGCCAGAAGCAGAGAGGTGCACCTCAAGAGCGTGAGGCGAGGCAAAGATGGATGCTTATTTTGGTTTGTTCATATTTTGATAAGAATGTTCAAAATTTGCAGATTTCATCACACATTAATTATTTGATGGAAATATTTTGAGATTAAAAGAAAACAATGTTGGAGAAAGTAAATTTGACAGATTGTCCCATTTGGACAGAACACTTTGAATGTCAAGTTTTTAAAAGTCTGCTTTGGAACCCCATGAATTCAACCAGGGCTGAGATCCATGTTATAAAGAAGATAAAGTAAAGTAGGATAAAGAACATCAAGTAACTTTACATGTACAGACTTTTGCTTTGGTCGCACTATGCCACCTCATTAGATAACTGTGACCATATACAGTTACAGAACTACTAGTACTAATGTACACTTCTCAATGCATAATGATGCACGGTGTGAAATGAACATCAGGGTGCAATGGCACCACATGCATGGATCCAATTTCACAAATTTTAATTGGATAGGGTTGTTATGCATCAGAAAAAAATGGCTAAATGCATCTGTAGGGTAATTTTGCACCTACAAATGTCACCAACAAGTTCCACTCCATCAATTTAGCTTGCCACCCTGTTTTTCCTCCTTGAGGGATCCTAGTGGCAATGACATCACTGGGTGGGTGCAGGGTGCAGACTGCACCTGGTGACACCCCACAGGAGGGTTGACACCCTGGTGGGTCCTCCTCCTGCTGCAATGGAGTGGTGAGCATGCCCCTTATGGTTTTGTTGCCATTCCAGCTTCCTTTCTGCAGAGAGAGCCGAGCCAGCAATAAAAACAGGACTGGTCAGCTGTGAGGTTGGGCAGGCCATTGGTGGGTGGGAGCTGAGGTGACAGAGAGATGAGAACGCCCCTTGTGGCTTTGTCAAAGAGTTTGACAAAGTTTTTGTCAAAGACAAAGCCAATAGAAGTGAGCAGTGGGGGGGGGGGAGCCACTACCACCACCACCCCTCAACAACCCCCCCCCACACATACCGGGTGTCACACTAGTGGGCTCTCTTTTTGTTTTATATTTCTTTTTTAGTCACAGATGGACATATTGCGATCTTCTCTGTGCAAGGAATATCTGTACCTATTGAATCTGATCAGGCCTATGAATTTCATTCAATTCATTTTTTTAATAACTGTTTTCCAAAATTCACACATTTTTTCACAAATTTGATAGAAAGAACTTGGGATTTTATACATCCATTACCAAGTGCAAGCAAAGTTCACAGTTTCACCCATTCCTGTTTGCAACCCTGAATGGAAAAGAAAGAGACCATTTACAGCAATTGTTTGACAAAACAGTGGCACTCAAACTTTTTACCCTTGGGACCCCCCTTTACATCCACATGTAGTTGTTGCACCCCACCTTCACTCATTGTAGCCTATGAATAAAAATATTTTGTTTGCTTAGCGTGCTTGTTTTCGTTTGCATGTTCATATTAATATTAATATTTTAACATTTTAAAGGAAATGGCATCATTCAAATTAGAACAGTTTTAAATAAATCCAATATTTAACTCAATGCATGTGTAAATTTTATACATAAAAAAGTTTGGGAAGAAGAGGAGGAAGATGGATCACAGCCTCCAAATCTCACACAGCCCTTGAGCAACTCTTCCACACCCACACCTGGGTCCGGCCCAACCCTTTGAGAATAGGGTTACCATAATTCTCTTCCACAAAACCAGGACAAAATGTAAGAGATTCAAGAAAAATGGAGGACATGCCTCACCCAGGGTCTGAGAGGCCTTAAAAATGGTGTCCAACTGCTTTATTTCTACAGTGTAGATGCCCACTCAGCCATGGCCTTGGTCTCCCTCTCCCTCTCCCTCCCTCCCCCCTTTTGATGGCGGAAGGAGAGCCTGGGTGGCTGATGGGGGGGAGAGGGTAGGGGGGAGGGAACTGGGACCCTCCACAGATACACAATGCATGGTTTAGGGGGCCCTCCTCTTTCCCTCCCCCTAGGGTGCCCCCTGACCTCTTCCCCACCAACCAGAGTCTAAGGGAGCAAAAATGCTCAGGTTCCTAGAGAGTCCTCCTCCAAAGGGTTGGGTGGGCGGAGGACTCAGTTCCTAGAGAATCTTCAAAGGGAGGAGAGAGCAGAGGCTCAGATTGCTAGAGAGTCCTTCTCCAAGGAGGGAGAGAGCGGATAACTCAGAGAGGCAGGAGATGTTGAGAAAGGTCCCTGTAGGGAAAGGGAGGCGGGAGGAGGAGGTAAGGGAGGGGGCACCCTAAATGGGGCTTTTTTTGGTGGGGGAAGGAGTTGCAGGGGGGAGGAGAGGAGCAGTCCTGGAGCTGGGACATGATCTTAAAACCACCCGGGACATTCCAATCCTCGAAAAACTGGGATTGTCCCGGGAAAAACCAGAATATGGTAACCCTATTTGAGAACTGCTGACTTAGAAGATCAGAGACCATCTTTCTGAAGAGTTTCCATTTAAGATCAGGAATGTAAAATGAATAGCTCAGATGAACTGGAAAATATAGGCATTCTTTAAAAAAAAAATAAGTATAGTCTGGTTTTGACTAATAGTCACTGCAAAAACAAGTGGTCATTAAACTGAATTCCTTTTCACCATATGGATAAGACAAGTAGCATCTACTTTAGCTATTCTTGGACTCTGCCTCTCCCTGGAGGAGAAGGCTCACTAAAATTAGAATAATCTGGGAGGCAAAGGGCCTAATTACAAGACTCCAGCACTTTGATGCTTCTCTGCAATTTAATCTTCTAGCTTTTCAGCTACCAACAAATATTGACACTTCTGTCTCTCATTGTCCACCAGGGAGGATTTCCTCTGGAATTGTTTGTGTCTGAACAAGCCAATTAAATTGTCCCAGCACAACTAGGAGAGTTGCAACAGGATGAAATCAAAACAGATTTGGGTTCTCCCTACATTTTAATAACACGTGTGAGACTCTATTTACCTATTGCAATATAGGGTGGCACACTAAAGATATATGTGTGTATAGTTAAGTGAGGTTTAATTCTGTGCCACCCCAGAGATGATATGATATAGGATGATATAAATATTTTAATAAATGCTTAAAAACATAAAATTTTCCTTGCATCCAAGGACAAATTAGTTCAAAGGTTTTAATGAGTTTTTTCTGTATTTTTCAATGTTCTTTCACATTTCAGCATTTTCAGTCCAGAAGACAGGGACTGTGAGGAAAAAGTCAAATAGTGAGGGACTTAGGGCCTTTGCAGACTGCTAGAAATAGTGAAAATTGAGTCCACTTTAACTGCCCTGGCTCAGTGCTAGGGAATCATGGGAATTGTATTTTTTTTCTGAAACATTGAGCCTTCTCAGTCAGAGAGCTCTGGTGCCACAATAAACTACAGTTCCCATGATTCTCTAGCACTGAGTCAGGGCAGTTAAAGTGGACTCAAATTGCACTATTTCTGGCAGTCTGCAAAGGCCCTTAGTTTGAATAAAGAACTCCAAGTGAGGGAATTTCTGCAATCAGTTAGCCTAAGGGCTATTATAGAAATAAGGTTAAAAGGATAACCATAAATAAGGAAGGTGTGAGGCTCCTAAAAATAGCAACTTGTGTTCTCTAAAGTTAAAGAGTGTACAACAAAGTATAACAAGAACAAGTGTTATGTATAATCATAACAAATGAAACACTGGAGTTTATCACACAGGAGGCCAAGTGCCCAAATCCTGTGCAGAAACAGGATTTAAATCCTGGAAAAATCCCGCAAAAATGGGGTCGTTTTCAGGCACATCAGGGGCATTGAGCATTAATTTGACATTAACCTGCACAGAAAGTGAACAAAATCAGCCACTTTTGTCCACTTTCTGTGTGGATTAATGTTGGGTTAATGCTCAATGCCCCAATGCTGTCTGAAAATTATCCCGCTTTTGCAGGATTTTTCCACTTTCTGTGCAGGATGCCCCCTGATGTCATCTGAAAATGATCCCATTTTTGTGGGATTTCCCTGATTTAAATCCCGTTTCTGCATGGGATAAACTCTGTATGTTAACTCCGTTATTAACCATCATTGAAATAAAGTTTTATTGTTGTTTAATTACAAGCTTGTCTAAATCTGGATTGAACTTCCATGCTACTAACAAATAAAGAACCAATTTTGGGGAATAAACCTATATATATAAATAAAACTAGTCTGATACATCACATATTGGGGAAGCAGTGGGACAACAATACCCATTGTTCTGTCACTTGAAGAACATAAGTTTGATAAAGGGGTGTTCGTGACTTCCATCCAAATGTGGAAAAATTTTGAACACTTTCTCAATGAAGTACCTTGACACAACGTCTCACTGAGGATGGGGGGAAATTACAAGTATTCTCTATACCCCTTGCTGCTGTTAATGCAACTACTTGCTGTCAGCGCCTAAGGAGGTAAAATTTGTTAGCCTTTTCAGCAAGTCTGCCAACTGGACCATGTTTAGGTAAGTAATTCTGCCATAGCATGAATCTGTCTTTTGGGGAAGAATTTTCATAAAGTGGCTGAAAACAAGCAGGGAACACCAGACCACCCCAAAGTCTCTCATTTCATGCATCTGGCACGCCTAACCTAAATTACCATAGCCCAGGGGTAGGCAACCTTTTTGAGCTGGGGGCCGTGTTGCTGTCCCTCAGACAATTGGGGGGCCGAAGCACCAAAAATAAATAAATAAATAAATTAAAATTAAAATTAAAAAATTAAAAAAGTTTTTAAAATATGCATGCACACTCTCTCAGCCCCAGAAAAGCCATGGCAAACCCCCTGCGGAGATTTTGCCAAGAAAACCCCAAGAACAAGTAATAACAATAATCAATATCATCATGGCGGGCAGCGGCGGGGGGCGGTGGCAGCAGCAGTACTGGCCTGGGGTCGGTCCAAAGGCCTTGGGGGGCCGCATCCGGCCCCCGGGCCTTAGGTTGCCTACCCCTGCCATAGCCTGTGTACGACACTCAAGTGATAGATGGAAAAATCCTCAAGCTCACTTTCCCAGTTAAAATCATTTGCAAAATATTATACCAATAACATTTATATTTCTATGCCACTTTATAGTGCTAGGTACTCTCTAAGTGGTTTACAATCTGTAAGCCAATTGCCCCCAACAAGCTGGGTACTCATTTTACTGACCTATGAAAGGATGGAAGGCTGAGTCAACCTGGGTCCTGTAGGATCGAACTCACAACATTTTGGCTGCAGTTACTAGCATTTAACAACTGTGCCACCAGGGCTGTTTGCTTAGTTATTTACCTTACCATTATTGCTTAAAAAGATGGATGCCAAATCTGCCAAAAGGTTACAAAACACAAGGGAAAAAATACTAAACTAGTATTTATTTCCAGGATAGGCAAGATGCCAGGGGGGTAATCTTTGCACTGGGATAATTCAGGAACCACATAGATTTCCAAAATCAAAACAAATGAACAAAAACCTATTTTAGAAGTTATTTGAAGTAAACCTCTGGTTTTGAAAAACTTACATATATTTTTAAAACAGTAAACAAGACAGGCAGTGCCTGAAACATATTTCAAAAATGAATCACATCACCCCAGAGATTTCCAGAAGCAAATCACCTTTTTTGGCCTGAAAAGGGAATCCAGCAAAATCTGGAAAGCCAGGGCATGAAAAACAACCTTGAGGGGAGGCACCGATGCCTACTTTGCTCACCCTGATTTATTGTCTTAACATTTATCCAATCCCCACTCCTACTGCAATTTGAAAATATCAGATCTGTGTGATGTTTTCATTCAAGCTGTTTCTTGTTTCATATAGCAGGGGTGGGCAGAAGCAGAATTTAGGAAGATGCTTTTTTGGAATGTCAAATCCAAAAATCCTTCAGGGGCTGCTTCACATGACACACATACAGTGTTATGATTCCATTTTACCTGTGCTCCTGCCACAGCAATGAGAGTAGCCTTCCCACATCATTTCCATTTGTTGTGCAGTGCCACTGTTGAGGTCACAGCGAGGCACTTAGCCATGCTATAAATGCTGGGCACCTCATTCGTACCTCAGAGCAACTTATGCCCACAGTGGCAGTGGCAGGTGGCTCTCAAAGACCACATGGGAAGGCAGTCACTCATTGTCACTGAAGAGAGAGCCAATAACCTGGAGTAAAAGTTATGATTTTAAAATTCAGTGAAGGAGAGGAAAGGCCAAAGACAGTGAAGACAGTTGGCACCTGATCTAGAGTTTTGGCCCTGTGTCATGTAAACCTGAGGGCAATCCATAGTAAATAACCCATGTAGGCAAGGTCCCAGATGGTAGGGTAAATGTACATGGTCAATGACATAATAGTCACAGTTCTCCCCTCCCCTGTTACTCAAAGATCCAATCCAGAATGAAATCTTAATGTGAGAGGTCAGTGGACTTTAATGCTTTGTCTATCCCAGTGTAGTCCTCATCTGGATTGGAGGCACATATCTGCAACATGCTTTGCTCACAAATGATCTATTGACAGGAAATGATGGGGAGGGAGATTAAATTTGATCCAGATCAGGATTGCCATGGGATGGAGTGCTAAAGCCTCTTGCTTGACATACTAGGAACCCTAACCAAGTCAAGTTCTCTTTCAGTAAGGGAGAAAAGGATATAGCTGCTAGCAATATCTTTAAAGTTATATGACCCTGAGACAACATGATGCTGAAATACTGAGGCATCTCAGATTTGTACCCAAGTTCACTGTTAATAAAGTGCCATTCAGAAATTACCCATCTATACAGATTCACTTGCAAGTTCCACAAAATGCAGAGTTGGCCCTATCATTAGGCTACATGAGGTAGCAGCTTCTGCCAAGAGGCTTACGGTAATATGAACAAGGAGCAAAAGTTATTTAATTTGTTGTTATTATGTTTTTATTGCCAGGAAGAAGAACATGTACATGTAGGATTTTGCTACCTTATGTGACAAAATAACTTGGCCAGCTTCAGGTACTATTTAGGTGAATGAGGGACACAATTTTTACCTGAAGCAACAATCTGTGCTTCTTTCTGATATAACCATTAATACGGTAGGTGGCATTGTTGCTGAGCAAAGGACTCTCTTTGAACAGATGTTCATGTTTTCTTTTACAGTTTTGGCCATGGATCAGTTCTCCTGAAATGTTTCCAAGATTTCCTAGACTAAAGGGGGAAGATAAATATGTACTATTTTTAATTCTGTTTAATATGAGGTTTCTATACCATAACAGGAATTATTTTCGCCAGAGACTACAGCCAGTATTTCTGGATTCTATTTTTAACCCAACTTGTTTATTGAGCATCAGTCAAATTGAGATATGTACATTTGGACTTTACAGTATGCTTTCCGATAGCGTTCATGATTTTAATCCATGACATTAAATTTTCTCTTTCTCTTTCTCTGTAACTACATCTGTCTCTCCATATAGATAATATAAATATGGTCTGAAGACAAGACTGCTATTGAAAATAGAATGGTCACTGCAATATAATTTAAGCTAAATACATTTGGACCTAATCCAAGCAGTCACATGCAACGGTACATATATTGAGGGAGAGAGTGAGATGTATATTCCCATCTTATATATAAATGTAAATAGCATTGTTATTTGATGCACATGGGCTGCAATCTTGCATGGCTTACCACCCATCCCTGGACCTTCTAGATGGAGATGGGTGGAGATGGGTAATGTTGGTTGCAGAAGGGGATGGGTGGTGGTGGTTGCAGAAGCATCTGGCAATGTCCCCATAGCCAAATATGAAGTGATTACATCATTTGGTGAGGTTTCCTATGCAATATTATCATTTGGTGAGGTTTCAGAGGTCTCAGCAACTGATGTAATTACTTTATGTCTAGCTACTGGGTTAGATGCCTCTGTGATCCTACATCCTAGCCAGTTCTAGCAATTACCAAAATAAGTAGCAGGGTCTTAAACCTCTGCTATATGTCTCTGCAGATTAATTAAGTGGACAAAGTGTGGACAAGGCTTTTCTCCCTTCACATAGTGACATTGCCCATGAGAAGTTGGGCCCTTTCCCATAGGAGAAGTTCCGCCCTTTCCAAGATAGTCCATTATGGGACCAAGAAGCCAAGCCAAACCTCCATTGTAATAATACTTTGCCCTGGATAACAGCTTAGCAACAGATTGGGCACTGTAAATGCCACTGCAGCTGGGGCAATCTATTCTGATTAGCCTGATTAAGCAGTCTGATGGATAAGTAATTGCCCACTTTGGTTTCAATTACAGATGTAAATCTGTGACCATTTCATCCTCATATGCAATTAATAGTTAGCCTAGTTTTCTCCCCACTGTGGGAGAAAACAAATATTCTGCCAAAAGCAAAACGTTCTGCCAAAAGCAAGAGGTTCTTTTTGGATCAAGTGCAATAAACACACCTGTGGGAAAGGTTTAAAACTTTATTGCCAACTTGTACAGAAAAGGATATGTGGCAAGGATACAGAGAAAGCAGTTGGGCAGTCTCAGGGCTCATTCCCACTACAAAGTAACCTGGTGTGGAAACCAGGTTATTTTGTAATCAAATCTCTCTGG